>JAHVYB010000027.1:0-350970 GCA_020623695.1 Calonectria henricotiae
ATATAAATAATATTAAAAAAAAATATATTTATTATTATTATATAATAATAAAAAAAAAAATTAAAATAAATTATAAAATAATATTTTATATAAATAACTTTATAAAATTTAAAAGAAATTATAAAATAAAGTTTTATTTTATTAAAAATAATTAGAAATTATAATATTATTTTATTTAAATAAAAAAAAAAAAAAATTAAAAAATTTTTTTTTTTTTTTTTAAAAAAAAAATTAAAAAATTTTTTTTTTTTTTTTTTTTTTTTTTTTCTTTTTTAGGGCATTGCCTTGGTCGGTGGTTCGCGATCTTGATTGTCAAGCCGTTTGATTGACTGATTCGCCCATATACTGAGGATTTTGCCGCCCAGAGTAAACCATCCTACGCTCCAAGCTGTACACATCCTCCGCTGTGGGTCCGAGCTCATCATCCCCAATACTCATTAGATAGTCTATACTAGTCCTTCAGACAGCCACAATTGAAAGCAACACATGGCCACTCCAAGGTGGCTTCTTGGCTGGAGGCGGAGAGGTATCCATCTAGTTAGCTTGATTTCGATATGGCCTATGGTGGCGTCGGCAAGCGGCCAATAACTAACACTTCTCACAAGTGTAATAGTGGGACGTAAGCAACAGCTAACTGCGTTTGTATCCAGGCAAAGGCAAGGCAAAGGCGGCTAGTGCAAAATGGCTTCAATAGTTTTGAAAAGTAGAGACACTCCGGGAGTAATGGTTGGCTTTTCGTATGTTTCCGAGCTCTTGGTCGCGGAACGCGCTCCTGGCAGATTCAATAACAGGAGGCAAGGGATACAAGATTTGCGCCGGGCCAGCCCGGTGTCTGCACAATCTTTACCAACGATTGCGCCACCACAACCTCAGTCATCGTATTCAGTGACCGCGTGGAAAGCGGCAGAGCTGCTTGGAATTGGGTAACAATGTGAGGTCCTTCTGTCTTCAAATCTTGCAAGCTGAAGGCTGTCCAGGAACAGAGCCAAGTATCTTGACCATATTATTAGACCACCATTGACAGTCATAATGCCTTCGGGTTACATCGAAGCTCTTGCAATTTTTATACATGATTATTTCATGGTTCACCTCTGTAATATTGGACTTCGTTTGGCTCTCTGCAGTCATTGCCACTCATCTAGGTTGACTGCCACCTCGGTTGGCTGTCAAAGCCAAGTGGAAGCGATGTGACCCGCACTGGTTAGCAGGATATGATCAGATATTCAACCCGGGGCGCGTTTACAAGGCCATTCGACAATTGACCAAAACCTGTTGGAAAATTCATACGAAATGAAACATCTATAAATTTTAAATTTCTACAATATCCTTCGCAATTTTATCACCTGGTGCAGCTCCAACAACCTCGTCGAGGGCCGTCTTTGTCACGTGAACAGCTATTGCCAACTCTGGGATACTCAAAATGAGTCGTAATGAATCAATCCGGATTAGGAAGGTCATGCACTAATCACGACAGAGACGCTCAACATAAAGCTGTTTATAATCTTTTTAATAGCCTAAACACGTATATTATAAGAGACATGGTTTGCCAGGCTTCAGTGACCTTTTCAAGCAACGGGAGGCCACTCTGAGCTATTCGGTACCATCCCCACCCCACAGGACAAGACAGCAAGGGAGACACGGCCTTGGGGACCAATCACGATGCACCATTCTCTGAAAACAAGGGTCGTCGTCGAGTCTACTCGATTGTTCCCAAACACTCGCCCTTCGCAGCCGCTTTCAATTCCATTGTCCATCCTTGATGCTACTGTCGTGCGGTTCACGCCCACGGGAGCCATATGGGTATTTCACCATCCAACAGATGATACTCTACTACAGCAGCTCAAAAGTTCATTCGTCTGTACCCTCGACTTGTTTCCGCAATGGGCAGGCCAGCTGCAGTGGGCACCTGTTAATCCAGATGGAGGCCATACTGGTCGCTTCAACCGTCCCATGATTGTCCACGGCTCAGACTCGGATCCAGGCGTCGAGTGGACCGCCATTCGGCTGCATCAAGATGTGGCATCCATCGTCCCGGAGAGGAAAGATATATTTGATCTACGCCAGTTTCCACAATCCGATCTCTGCTCATCAACTCCGCTGGCGTTGCATGACCTTGAGAAATGCGACGGCCTTCCCAGCATGTTGACTCAGGTCACGCTCCTAAACGACGGTTACTCCGTGTCGATAAAACTGGCGCATCCTCTGGCGGATGCGCACACTCTGGTACATTTCATGCGGTGCTGGACTGAATCCTTCAATGGTGATGATGTCTCGGTCCCTCCGCTGTTCGACCCGCTGCAGCTTGACAACCGTGCATCGGGAGACATTGACAGCGTCGCCGACCCCGAGGTTGTCGAAATGGCCAGATCGTTGCCGCTGCATCGTTTCGACTGGTGGGCTGCTTCGGCTCCTGGATATCCCCCACCAATGCTCTCGACCTCGGAAAACTCCAAGCCCAAAGACAAGAACCTGCTTGCCACAGCGCTACAGTCTCCAGCATCACCCGCTCCATGGACCACCTGGGACATGACGCGGCAGGTGAAACATCTCCTTATACATTTTAGCAACGCTCAACTGCAAGAACTCCGACAGGCCACAGGCAGCGTGTCCCGTTTGGATGCGCTGCTCGGACATTGCTGGGTCGCCATCAACCGCGCCAGACACTCCATTACATCATTTCTCAACCTCACACTGGGTGCCCGGAGCAGGGTAAATCCCCCCTTACCGGATGCGTTCGTTGGATCGCCGCTCTTTATTGCCAATGCCAGCTGCTCGGGCGAAATTTCCGTCGCCGAGGCCTCTACGCGTATCCGCGACTGCTTGACTCGCTTCACGCCCGAGGCCGTCGGAGCCATCCTGCACGACGCCGCGTATGAAGTCGCCCCTCAACGACAATGGCAGGCGTTCCTGGGTAGCCAGCACATCATTGTTACGTCGTGGCTGCGATTGAGTGTGTACGGTATTACATTTGGGGCCCGGCCAGCTTATGTGCACGCCATCATGCCCAAGATGGATGGTTGCTTACAAGTGATGGATGCTGACGACGGGGTTGACGTCTCACTATATTTAGACGCTGAGGCTGCCAAAAGATTGATAAAGCTTTGGGGAAAGACAACGGCACGTAACTAGTTAACTTGGTGCGTACAGGGGCGTCACGAACTCAGCGCGAGAAGTGGAGAAGGGCCTGCGTTTAGTGCAAGTGCTCAGCAACAAAGCGGATTGGTAGTCTATATGAATGAATTGCACGTCTTAATATGTCTCCCGAGTATCTTTACATTACACACCGGGCAGTATCACCCAGATACATGTCCATTTTTTTTTACCTCCATAACAGCTCATTCCTTCAAGTCCCACTCATCGGCAGACCCACCTCCTCCAATGCGCGTCACTTACCCTATATCATGAGCGCGACGGTTGTTTTCGTGGAAATAAATCACATAAACATAGACTATAGACATGGACTGATTGGTATCTTCTCTTTAAAATATAATTATAGATTTTATTATACAAAGCTTTGTTTCTTAAATCACTTGGGCTTTCTGCGAATACTTTGTAACCAATCCTGGGATTAATAATAGATGTCAAATGATTCATAGTGTAATCTTCCCCCCTCAAAACAACTCCTCAATAAATGCAGAATAATCACAATCGAATATTAAATATGCATACCTAATTACAGCATAATCGTACCTATGTAGATAATATATTCGCAGAAAGCCTTACAACTTCTAGAGAAACCAAAATCAACAGCTCACAGAGGCCATGCATGGCCAATCAGAGGAGAGAACGACCCACATTCACATTCCACGTGTTAGATCAGGTGCCATTTCTCGCTTAGCATTTTCGGGGCTTGCAGAAAGAGAGAACAAGTAAGAATTCACATTAGTAACCCTCGTTCCTATCCGAGAATCGGATCGATAGCTCAGTGGTAGAGGTGAGTTTCACATGTCTCAGCATCACTGAATCCAAGCATACTGATAAGCATGTCAGCGAGAGATTGCAGATCTCTAGGTCACGTGTTCGAACCACGTTCGGTCCTTTCTATTTTAGTTCCTATTCTTGTGGATTTATTTTTAAATGTCCGTGTTAGCTTCGGATCTGCTGGTGCTCACGCGCCCTTTGATGGCTCGTGTTTTCGCAACGTACACCAAGCCTCGACTTCCCCGGCTTCCTGGGTGAGCTCGCTCTTTTATTCTTGATGACTTTCAGAATTATGCTCTCCATGACGCATCACCGCCGTCTTCCAACAACTCTTCCTTGTCAAATCAATCCTGATCTTCTTGAATCTAAACTAGTGTCTCTCCGCACCTTCGGGAAATGAGGGAATGCCGGTTCGTCTGGAATCGCTGCTCCCCCCTCCCGCAACTGCCGAGACGCAAGCTTCAGCTAATACGTGTTACGCTTACTTTACTATCCCGATGGATCCCCAGAGAATTGATGGGCTTTGAGTTTTATCATTATTGATATCCCTTTACTGGAATGCAGAAAATCAGAAATCTTCATTCATCTCGTCGCCAGTACTAGAACCGAAAGAATCACGTTCGAGCTTACCATTATGCAATCCCAGAGCATTCTTTCATCTTTATCTCATTTAAATGGAAACACACTCATGAAAGCTGCCTGTATTCACGCGTTTGAACCATTATCCTCTCAAAAAGAATCACTGTAAATTCGAGAAGGGCATTTCTGGGCTGTGTCACCCGAATTCAATGGATTGGGTTCCAACATTGGGCCCGATACTCTTGTTATTGATGAACTCAACTGTACAAATCTCCCAGCATTCGACGACCCGCATACTCACCTAAACCTTGCTGCGTTGAGACAGGCCGTGCACTTGACTTCCAATACTCATCCAGAGTTGTTGAACCTTCTGCACGAATGAGCTAGTAAATCTACCCCAGGGACCTGGATCACAAAAACCGCCAACTGGCAGGAATAAGGCTTAAAAGAGCGTTGCTTCCCTACTTTAAGAGAGCTGTTTGGTGGATCCAACCTTGGCTTGTGCTGATTCGGACATTGAGAGATGGGACGCCCAATTCTTGGC
This sequence comes from Calonectria henricotiae, assembly GCA_020623695.1. Lineage (NCBI taxonomy): Eukaryota > Fungi > Ascomycota > Sordariomycetes > Hypocreales > Nectriaceae > Calonectria > Calonectria henricotiae. The sequence continues at coordinate 5,045 of JAHVYB010000027.1, forward strand.
GCATGGCTCGTTTTCCAGCCTTTGCTTTTTTGGATCTTTGGTCGGGCTTTCGGACTCCGCAAGATTCGACGTTATTGTCGTAGCCACTCATCTTCCCCCTGTTTTTCTTTTGCCAAATTCGAATCATGACCCAATGTTTCCAAATAGCCGTTTTGAATACTCTGCGCTCGCGTTTTTAAGCCACATTTGTAACATATTTAGCTTATCTGTTAATTATTGTGTGAAATAGGTTGATTAGTTTGTATAGACACAAATTTTATTCTAAAATCTGGACATGGTCTTGCGGCGGTGATTGTGATGATAATTTGGCAAGCTGCTGACCTAGCTCGCAATTGATCCTCTCAATCCCACGGACTAATGGCGCAACTTCTGGTAAGCCTTTGGAGAGAACACTCATCTGAGTTGCGAGTCGCTCTAGTGCTTCGATATCAGCAACATTTTGATAAATGTCTGAAGAGCGGTACAAGTGATTGGCCAGATATGCATATGGCACATGGCCCTTGTAGGCGCCGAAGAGAGAAGATAAAGTATGTGGATTCGGATGTTGATCCATGAGGCATGCAAAGATTTCTATAATACAGCGCGCTGCGTTGAGAACTAATGGATGGTCAGAAAGATCAATGTCTTTTCTCACAGGCGATACTGAGGCGTAGATTGCCGCCTTTCGGAGCATAAAGGTAATTGCCGTGTAGCCAGTGAGTAAGACATGTGCAAGTGACCACAGACGGCTTCCTGGTCCACGCTCATTTGCAAAGAGTTGGTTCTAGTGTTATTGTTAGCGAAATTGTAGTGAGACGTGGTGTTGTTAAAAGTGACGCAAGGGGATTCTTACTAGCTGCCAGTGCTCAAATATTTAAAGTATCTCATGACAAAGAGACTCCGTTTTGGACATGACATCTAATGTGGATTCTCTGCCAACTTCTTCTAGAAGTTTGAAGAAGTGGAGAATGGTAAAAGTGACACGTGAGCCTGCGAGGAACGTAATGGCTGGTAATTCAGAGGGTAGGTTGGAATCTGCATTGAGCCACGGCAGATTTACCTTCCATTCCGTGGCCGTTAGAAGGGGTGGCTGATCAAAGACAAGGCGGAACATTAAATCCGTTTGCACAAACTCCCAAAAAAATCTCCGCTCGTCGTCGGTTTTGGCGTCGTCCATGCCCCCGGAATTCCCATTGTCGATATTGTGCATGTTTAATCCTTTGCAAAAGTCACCTGAGAGCTTGGCCATCTTCCACGCCATATCGTAATCGAACAGCTGGGCAGATATGTGTGTCTAGACGGTCAGCGACTGAATGTTGACATGAAGTGGCAGGGGGCGAGTACTGAAAAGAATGCGGCTATGAGGTCGATGGTAGACCCAGTTGGCTTTCGGTACCACGCTGTCAGACTTCTTAGACAACCCAGGTAAGTGAGTTTAAGATACTTGTCGCTCGAGTCAAATGGCTGAAGGGAACATCCAAAGAATAGTATGATGTAATAGACGACGACGATGACTGGTTCGAGATGGATATAGGGAAGGTTGATGATATCAGGGATCGTCTCGATCACCTCTCTGTTGACTCTTTTTATAAACATACCAGGAGGCATCTGGTTGAAACAGTCTGGAAGGTTTACTCAGCAAAAAGAGCTGGAGGAGATTCGACAGGGGGCCTGGCGCTGGAGCTGCTTACCGCGTATAAATGTCTTGGCTAGATCTCGGGGAATATCTACGGCCTCTGAAACCAGGGATTTGTTGTAGCTTTGCGTCTTCAACTCCTTGACTTGATCTACCGAATCATTCAGGATGGACATGGCGTCGAAACCCAACTCGCCCGAAATCGTGAAAGGTTCCGGCGTCGAAGCATCATGACTGATATAGGAGCTTGACCCCAACGATGAAGGCGATTCAGGAAATTCACTTCTGATGCTGGGAAACTTGTCCTGGGCAATAGGCGATATGATGGATGCAGACTGTGCTTGAAGATGCAGCTGTAACCTGTCGAGGATGGTAGAAAGAGTGGCATCGGCAATCAAATTCCTACATTATGAGCCTATGGGTTAGTTGGGGAGTTGGAATATATAGAGAGCTTTATAAGTAGTGGGATTACCCACGTGGGGAGTCCTGGTCTTGGTGCTGCCCGCTCACGGTTTCTCTTGGCACGCTTGGGATAAATACATGCCTCGTCTCGAGTTGTGCAACGCTCGCAACAGGGCGTAGCCCGATTGCACCGAACCTGTCAGGAGCCTTTAGCACGGAAATACGGTGGGAAAATTATGCACTATCGACAGGCTATACCTTCTGGGCTCTGCATCGCTCGCACTGACGGGATTGAGCCGGGGTTAGTGGAGATTCTTACTCGACCTTCTTGGTTGGGGATGGGTTTCGGGCTAGACTCACTGCGAGTGAAGGACGCTGCGTTGGCCCAGGCATCCCAAATCTGGAATTGCTTCTCGCAGGTCGCGTGTGCTCCAAAGCCAAGGATTGCGAACTAGGTCCGAAAGAGTGCGAGGGACGAAGAGAAGGGAATGCCGGATTCGCAGCAGAGGGTCTTGGACCAGGATAAAGACTGCGATGAGTCCGACATCTGACGCAATTGGGCGCAGACTCAACAGCGAGAATGTGAATGGGGCCAAGTCGGCTCGCGAAGTTAAATTGGTGGAGATGGAATAACTAATTGGGCCAAGAATCCAAGATGATGTTCTGGGTAACCCATGTGTGTGCTAACTGAAGCGGGAGCTCTAAACCATTGTCTTGGGATGATGTTACTGGCTTGGTGAGGGACGGTGAGCCCAAAAGGGCAACGGATCCAAGTTTTACACATGAAAAATAAGAATGCCAAGAAGCCAGGTCTGACCCTGAAGCACGCGAAATGCCGAGGCGCGAAAGTGCGAAAAAGTGCGAAGGTCCGGATTGTCCGTAGCGTCGCCCAGAGCTCCACCGTGGGGGATGGAAATGCGGGTGGAAGAGTCGATATCGCACATCACGCATCCCGATGACGATTCTGATTGGACGTTGCGGAATCAAATAGATTCGTGGTCAACGGGCACTGCGACTGTTTTGACGCATGTAACTATATATCATCCATGTGTAATCTTGTCCCATCTTGGATAACCATTTAAAACATGCCGCTCTCTTCTCCCTCTCTTTCGTTTGTTGTCTACTACTCTCCAAACCCATCAGCACCATTTTAACCCTTCTCTTTTCCACACCGAAACCAAGTTTACTAAATATAGAACGAGGGGATTGCCAAGAGACCCCCTCCCCTATTATTTTGTCAAGATGCGCGGTGGCTCAGGCTCCCCAGAGCTGGGGAAGATAGACGAGACCGGAATCGACCTCGCCGATATCGAACCCACCATTGCTGGTGAAAAGACGCCAGTTACCGACAGCGACTCGACCGTCATGGAATCTAGATCTGAGAAGGGCCGGTCCGAGGATGGCATCAGCCACGATATGCAAGACCTTGCTCGCCGACTTACAGCTGCCTCCCACGCCGTCCCAGGAGCCTTATTCCCACTGCAAAACAAGGGACCTCTTGACCCTAATAGCCCTCATTTCGATGCGAGAAAGTGGGCCAAGGCATTTTATGAAGTCTGCGCTGGACTGTCGGATGGGCACTCGCCTCGCACTGCTGGTGTTTCCTTTGAGAACCTCAATGTTTATGGATTCGGCTCCGACACTGATTTTCAAAAGAGCGTTGGCAATGTTTTCCTCGAAGTCGGCTCTCTTGCAAAGCAGATCCTTTACTCCAGAAAGCGCAAGGTGGACATTTTACATAACCTCGAGGGTGTCCTCCACAGTGGTGAGATGATGGCTGTTCTCGGGCCACCAGGTTCTGGATGCTCCTCCTTCTTGAAAACCATTGCGGGCGAAACCCACGGACTCTACGTCGATGGTGAATCATTTCTAAATTATCAGGGAATTCCTGCGGACAAAATGAGCACCGAGTTCCGAGGAGAAGCTATTTACACTGCCGAGGTCGATCACCATTTCCCGCACCTCACTGTGGGTGATGCGCTTTACTTTGCGGCGCGTGCCAGATGTCCTGAGAATATCCCCAAAGGAGTAACCCGCCGCGAATATGCTGAGCATTTGCGTGATGTTACCATGGCGATGCTCGGCATCTCACACACCATCCACACCCGTGTCGGCAACGACTTTGTGCGAGGTGTTAGTGGAGGCGAAAGGAAGCGTGTTACAATTGCGGAGGCTTCTCTAAGCTATGCGTCGCTTCAATGCTGGGATAACAGTACTCGAGGATTGGACAGCGCCAACGCGCTCGAGTTTTGTCGTACCCTTAGAACGCAGGCCGACGTGATGGGCTGTAGTTCTGCTGTTGCAATTTATCAAGCTTCCCAGGATGCTTATGACGTGAGTGCTGATTTGTTCAGTTGGTATACCTGTGTGTGATAAGATCTCTTGCTGACAATTGCCAAAGGTGTTCGACAAAGTCCTCGTTCTCTACCAGGGACGACAGATCTTCTTTGGTAAAACCAACGAGGCTAGAGCCTACTTTGAAGGACTAGGCTTTGTTTGCCCAGAACAGCAGACCACGTCCGACTTCCTTACCTCCATGACCAGCGCTGATGAACGGGTTGTGGGGCCTGGCTGGGAAGGCAAAACACCAAGGTCCCCCGATGAGTTTGCCCAAGCCTGGAAGCAGAGCACTAATAGAACGCGCCTGTTGGAGGAAATTTCCGACTATAACCAACGCCACCCTGTTGGCGGGGGACATTACGACAAGTTCCTTCAGTCACGTCGCAAGGATCAGGCCAAGATGCAACGTGCCCAATCGCCCTTTACGCTCTCATATTTTCAGCAAATGAAGCTGTGCCTCTGGCGAAGCTGGGTGATGCTGAAGGGAGACCCCAGCATCATGTTTTCCATGCTGCTCAGTAACATATTCCAGGCCCTGGTTGTCAGTAGTATCTTCTACAACCTGGGAATGACGACAGATGACCTTAGAAAAAGATCGATTCTTCTCTTCTTCATCATGTTGATGAATGCCTTCAGCAGTGTCCTCGAAATCATCACCCTCTTCTCCAAGCGCAAAATTGTTGAGAAACACAGTCGCTATGCGCTGTACCATCCGAGTGCTGAGGCTCTTGCTTCTATCGTCATGGATCTGCCTTACAAAATTGTGAATAGTTTGTCAACAAACATGACGCTCTATTTCATGGGGAATCTCAACCGAGAGGCGGGACCATTCTTCTACTTTTTTCTCATTGCATTCCTTGCCATCATGTGCATGTCAATGATGTTTAGATTTATTGGCTCGGTTTCAAAGTCGATTCTTCAGGCATTTGCACCATCCTCCATCGTCCTCCTCGCCATCCCGCTTTACACCGGTTTTGTTATTCCGAGAGATTACATGAAAGATTGGATTGGATGGTTCCGCTGGATAAACCCCATCTACTATGGCCTAGAGAGAATCATGATCAACGAGTTCCAGGGAAGACGCTTCGAATGCTCTACTTATGTGCCTTCGGGTCCAGGCTATGGCGAGGATTCTGTTCGAGCTTGCAACGCCATGGGTGCTATGCCAGGAGAGCTCTTTGTCAAAGGTACGGATTATATCAAGATTGCCTACGACTACGATGTTAGCCACAAGTGGCGCAACTTTGGAGTCCTGATCGCCTTTTTTATCGGCTTCTTCATGATTCACCTGGTTGCTACGGAATATGTTGCTTCCGAACGCTCAAAGGGTGAGGTTTTAGTATTTCGCCGCAATGCTGCAAAAAAAGTGTTTGAGAAGGGATCCACGGATGTCGAAGGTGGCCGAGTTGAGGCTAGTGCAACCAAATCCCAGCTTGCTGCTGGAAACCTGAATGCTCCCGCGGGAAACATGGAGAGGCAGGTTTCCATCTTTCACTGGAACAATGTCTGTTATGATATCGAAATCAAGGGAGAACCCCGCAGGATTTTGGACAATGTCGACGGTTGGGTCAAGCCAGGCACACTGACTGCCTTGATGGTAGGCTGCCACATCCTTGACTCCCCGATGTTTAGGACTGAACACTAACGAATATGATTTTAGGGCGCCTCCGGAGCCGGAAAGACTACCCTTCTCGATGTTCTAGCAAGCCGTATTACAATGGGCGTGGTAACTGGTGATATGCTTGTAGACGGCAAATCGCGCGACCAATCTTTCCAACGCAAAACCGGATATGTGCAGCAGCAAGATCTCCACCTCCACACCTCGACTGTGCGCGAGGCTCTCACTTTTAGTGCTCTTCTTCGCCAAACCGACCGTTATTCCAAGGATGAGAAGCTTAAATATGTTGACACTGTGATTGGCCTGTTGGAAATGGAGGAATACTCTGATGCGATTATTGGTGTCCCTGGAGAGGGACTGAATGTCGAACAGCGCAAGAGGTGTACGATTGGAGTTGAGCTTGCTGCCCGTCCACAGCTACTGCTTTTCCTTGATGAGCCTACATCCGGTCTTGACAGCCAGACTTCGTGGTCTATTTGCAATCTGATGGAGAAGCTGACCCAGAACGGTCAGGCTATCCTGTGCACCATTCATCAGCCGTCTGCGATGCTCTTCCAGCGTTTCGACCGACTACTCCTCCTTTCAAAGGGCAAGACAATCTACTTTGGTGAAATCGGAAAGAACTCCAAGGTTTTGGTTGACTACTTCACTCGCAATGGAGGCCCACCATGCCCACCAGAGGACAACCCCGCAGAATATACGCTTCATGCCATTGGCGCCGCGCCGGGAAGCGACACTGAGATCGATTGGCCAGCAGCCTGGAAGAACTCTCCCGAGTATCAGGATGTTCAAGAGGAGCTCAGAAAATTGGGGGGCCGTGTTGCGCCGGTGTCAGCTGAGGCAGCCACCTCGGACTCTTCGAGCTACAAGGAGTTTGCTGTGCCTTTCGTGCAACAGTTTGGACAGGTCGCAAAGCGAGTCTTCCAACAGTATTGGAGAAGCCCTGGATACATCTATTCCAAGGTTATTTTGTCAGTCGGTGCTGTGAGTACTTCTTAACGGGTTCATTAGTGTGCCTGGTATCTAACACATATTTCTTCAGGCTTTGTTCATTGGTCTTTCATTCCTCAACGCAAAGAATTCGCAAACAGGCCTCAACAACCAGATGTTTGGTGTCTTCATGTTTCTTGCCATTTTTGGACAGATTGTTCACCAGATCTTCCCCATGTTCGTTGACCAACGCACATTGTACGAGGCTCGCGAGAGGCCCTCAAAGGCATATTCTTGGCAGGCCTTCCTCATCGCAAACATTTTAGTTGAAATTGCGTGGAATTCGGTATGATTTAAAAGTTTTCGGAGACTACGATGAAGATTGGCTGACATTTATTGCAGCTCATGGCTGTTTTTTGTTTCATTTGCTGGTACTTCCCCATTGGTCTGTACCGCAATGCACGCCCTACCAACTCAGCCGACTCGAGAGGAATTGCCATGTTGCTCCAAGTTTGGATCTTCCTCATGTTTGCCAGTACCTATGCGCATATGCTCATTTCTGGACTTGAAACTGCCGAGGTTGCTGGAGCTGTCATGAACTTGTTCCTCATTATGATGTTTACATTTTGCGGGTAAGCTCACCAGTTTGCGAGAAAGAATTCACCATGTTTGAGAAGAACTTTCTAACGTCAATCGCAGTATTTTGTCGGGCCCCGGCCAAATGCCTGGCTTCTGGATCTTCATGTACAGGGTTAACCCCTTTACTTATGTTATAGAGGGCTTTCTCGGAACATCACTTGCAAATACGTTGGTTACTTGTGAGCAGAACGAGCTTGTGCGCTTCCCCGCACCAAACGGTACGACTTGCGGAGAATACATGGATTCATATGTCGATGCCAGAGGTGGGTATCTGGTGAACCCGGACGCCACGTCTGGAAGCAACGAGCAATGCATGTACTGCCCCATGTATGACACCAATACGTTCCTGGCCAACGCCAATGTCAGTTTCGACCACCGTTGGAGAAACTTTGGACTCATGTGGGTGTACGTCATCTTCAACATTTCGGTCGCCTTCCTCCTGTACTGGTTGGTGCGGGTACCCAAGAACCGGAAATCTTCAAAGTAGAATATAGACTATAGACAAAAATATTTATTTCTCAAGACTGTATTTAGATATATTAATTTAGACATTGAACCCTTAATAAAGACTATCTGTGGGTTTCATCCAAGGTTCTCTTTGGCCCGAATGACATTTGCAGTTAGTTCTTTTGCATTATATAGAAGTGGCACGAATCGCATAAGTACGCATATATGTAGAGATCCAAACTTCGGCCATTAATTGAGATGCTCATTCTGTTTTCCGTAGAGCGGATGTAGAAGTGGAATGGCATGGAAAGCTAGACTAGGGACAAGGGTTGTTACCACGTCACTAGCCTTGTAACTAGCCTTGTCACTGTTAGTGTTATTTGGTAATGGCGCAGTTGGCCATTGTTTATGATGTACCAAATAAAAAATAAGACTATTGATTGATTGGCAATGTTATAATATTTATCGCGCACGAAATAGGCAAGACCGGAATTTTCACATTGAACACCGTCTTTTAAGATTGAAGATCTGAAGCGTCTGTTTATGGGATGAACTATAATAGGATGTTTGTAGATTGTAAGATCCAAGCTTCATCTTTAGTCGGTGATGCCACCGCAGCCATAGTCTTCCATACAGCATTTCTTGAATTGCTCCTTAGTGTCGCCTGTAACCCAGCAACCACGTCTGTAATCCTTCACCCCGACCTTGTCGCAACAATTTCCGGTGGCCTGTCCATGATTTGATTCCTTTGAGCATCGGGATTCATCGCCGGCGACACCTCTAATGGCAAATTTCCCGCTACCACCACACCAAGTAGCCATGGTGGGAGTGACAGTGGCAGTAAGAATTGCAATAAAGATTGTAACCTTCATGATGTGCGTTTGTTCTTTGTGGTGTCAGTTTATGGGCGTCAAACGATGAGGGAATAATGTAAGGACCTCGAGGAAGACCGATGATGAGGATAGAATATATTGGTAAATGTAGTGGATAACAAGTTGATAATTTTTATTAAACTGAAGGGAAGATGCTCAAAATATATAGCTAATATCATGATTATGAAATCAGATCTGTTCAGCCACGATGTCTCGGATAGGTCTAATGGAGCACTATGACGACTGGATCCGTTCGCAAGGGAACATTGAGATTGAGCGGACGTATACTGCATAATTCAGCCAAAGATTAACGTTGGGGTCGAATTCCAGTTAGCTTATATTCATGCCTAAAGTCTCACATCAGCTTACCATACCGAAAGAGAGTTGAAAGAAGAGTCAAATTAGACTACAGAATTCGTTCGCATGGTTTGAGAGGAGATCCAAAGTATCTCGTGGAAGTCGAGCCGACGGGCCGGTAGTGAATATCCTTGACACCAAGGATTAAAGCTGCAAATTAATGAGTAAATACGTATAGCACTACGCCAAGTTTTGTCCAGAAAAGCAATATGGAAACAGATGAAATAAATTAATAAAGGTTCTCCACAAGGAAATAGCGGAGCCTCTCATCCCATTATTCGGCGTTAGAGACATGTAGATTGCTAACTTTCACCTCGTTCATTGCAGATCCCTTCATTAATTTGTGTTTTGGTATGCTATGTTATCCTTCACATGTGTGAGCTGCTTATGGTCTTGAGAAAGAGACAATTCGTTGGTGTGCTGGTGGAATGACCATCGATGATGAGCGGCACTCCGCCTCAATTGTTGATGGACGGTAAATACAAACTACAAAGGCTATTTTAGCATTTTACAAAAGACCTCCCGCCATAATATCCCACAAGTAGAAAGAATGTCGCTTAAACAGTTTGAACGCCGTATAACCTTATTGAAACCTTCGTGTTCGGGCTATAGTTTCCGCCACGACCCACAAAGCTAATACATAAACTGTACTTACTCGCCGCTGCCGGGAGAGAGCGATCATCAAAAATAGGGCCTTTTTGAAACCTTGATCTAATTGTCGCGTGCCAGTACTGTTAAACATACAGATTGGTCCTAATGCAGACACAATCTTGCTCGAGCTGTGAGCAATTGTTCCTGGGAGCGCATGGTCTATGTTGTCAAAGTGGTGGGAATAGCGAGCATTGGTTTTTTACTTGAAAACGGAAGTTAGTATGAGAACACAAAGGTAATACAAAAAATACTAGAGTAATTAATTTATGAGACTTTCTTTGTAGACCGCATTGTAGCGGTTTGAGCCAACATATGAGTTCTCAACCGATTGTTATAAGCTCTCATTTCGCAACATCACATACTAGATGCAGCCTGCTCCATAATATGGTAAGGTAAATCTACTGTATTGCAGTGTATGTTACTAAATGACATCAAAGAATTCGTTAGTGCACGCACTCACTGAGGAGTCCTACCATGACAAAGTTAATTTGGGCTTATCCCGAGAACCCCAAGAGCAATCTTTGCTACTACTCACTCATCTATTTGTTTGTAAAAAAAATTAACTGTGGACTCAACCAGGCAGTAGACCTAGGAACACCTTTATAGTACAACCGTTTTTTGGATACAACCAGTGGCATTGCAAATGCAGCCCCGTGCCTTACAACTAACTTTGCTCTTCTAGGCAGAACAACCTTGAACTACTCACTCATCATTACTACACACGTTAATATAATTCGGTATATTCAGATAGGATTGCAGACTCCTGTAAGATTTCATCTGACCTTGACTCCTAAAGCCACATTGAGAGTGCAGCAAGACTTCCCTGGTATTTGATCTTCAATATCAAAAAGGAATTAAGTCGAGAAGAATATTTATTTACCTCGCATTAAATTTAACAATGCGACGAGTAGCATGCAACATGAAAGCTATGCAAATGTCGACAACAACCCGATAATCGCAGTCAAGGCGACAACTAGCTCTTTTCTGCCCCCAAGTCTGCGCAAACTGTTTCATATCCTCGAGTGTTGTCCATAACGGGAATGTCGGAATTTTGGTTCCTCCCCCCATTTCTCCAAGGTCCTATCCCTACACCTTCCAATGCTGAACGCACCAACCAGAACTTGCCATCGTGATCCAGGGCAAACTGACGTGACTGACCTCCTGGCGATGGACGAAAGTCTCGGAAAGCCTTTACAGCTGGCTCCAGTAGCAAGCTCACGATAATAATCCACAAGCTCAGCGCCATGACGAGCATCAGCTCAAAGAAGCGGAAATTTTGGTAGCGATTAGTCGTCAGAATCTTTTGGTTATGGCAATACGTTTTTTGCCGTGTCATGACGGGGTCCTTCGGGGATGTCATCCAGTGGAGTAAAGATGAGATATCTTCCGTACGAATCTTGGCTTGACAAATCAATTCTGGTTAGGAACCGCAGACTATGCGCTTGAAGTAAAGCTAGACCAGTCTCGAACCATAGTCGGACTTCATTCTGCCACTGATTTGGAGGAAGTGGAGTCGAATAGATTCCACCGAAAGTCTGCTCATTGGCTTGAAGACCTGTAGACAATCAGAATTTGTAATTCCATTTCACAGTCGTGTTCGCTTACCTCCTGCTCCCAGAGTCCCCACTCCCAATCGGGCAATATTATTCAATCCCAACAGCATTGCAGTGCGATTTACGAGTGTAACTTGGTTGATGTTCAGGTCGAGATCCTCGAGTTGACCAACAGCCTCGCTAGTATGAGTGAGGTTGGTACAGGCGTTCCGCTGTGAATTGCAGAACTGCACCTGTTCGATACATCCCATCGTGTTGAAATAGTTATTCGGTAGATAAGACTTGGACCCGTCACTCATTTTGAGGGCTCTTGACCCATTTGCTAAAAATAAAGGATCGTAAACGGGCTCGGAGTAGCCCACCGAATTTTGCACGACATAACAAATCGATAGATCTGCATCGTCGCGGTCAAACGGCTGCGCAGCCCAACTTTCGGATTTCGACAAGGCGTTCCAGTAAAAACAGCTATTCAGAGAGGAATTAGTCAGAAATTCGACGCGTGTAAGCTGGAAATGGTATTGCGTTGTTACCTTGCATAGTAGCCGCTTGCGTAAGTGTCGTCAAGCCGTGCGGGGACGTAGTAACTGAACTCCCCGTTCACCAAATCCGTGAAGTTGAGACCGACGAACCCGTTTGTCTCATTTTGGGAAACACTGGTAAGGTCACTGACGTCGATTGGTGAGCATGTGAGTGCTTTCCTAATGCCGACGCGGTCGCCGACTGGAGCATTGATCCCCAAATGAGTATGCGAGTCCAGCACCCCGGAATCCCATAGCATTGCCTTATTGGACGATGACGTATCGTTAGATATGCACCTATCAGTCCCTTTGAACGGACACGGCTTGCTTTCGGTTGAATATGGAAGATTCGTCATCGGAAACTGAGACCGAGGAATTGCGATGGAGTCTTCATCCGAGTAGAACAACTTGGCATAGGCACGTGCATCCATAGAATCCCTTGAAACAACGCGCAAAGATTCGTAACTGCTCGAGTAGGAAGCATTTATCGCGGTCCAGTTGAAGTCCCAGGCACCACAAGCCTCAGGACTCGCCAGGACCACGATGTTTTCGCTTTTATCTGTCGCCACTCCCGAGATGAAGGTTCCCGCCAGAGTGAACAGGGCCAAACACAACATCGCCAAGCTCATGATCGGCACCAGGCGCAGGTGGATTCTGGAAGCGGTGCCAGACCAGGCACATAAAAGAAAGTACGCGTCAGTGATAACTGAGGTTGGCGAAATGCTGTTCCGCAAAAGGGCTTGAAGCTGTGCATGAGTTGGATCGTGTCGTTTCTTTTCCTTGACTCGTAATTGGTGAATGGAATATGAAACGATTGCCCAGAGCCTCGTTCCGGCCAATGAGACCAAGAGGGTCATCGCCGAGATGAGATACGCGCTCCATGTCGTTGGTAGTGTCAGAGTGAGTTGGCGAACCCCATCGCGGGAATAATCCCTCCACAGCCCGGTGTATACTGCAATCTTTGACATTTTGACGTACAGGATCGAGGAAAAAGGGGACTGAGCCCAGGTCTTGATGTGGGAAAAGGAACAAAGTCATCAGAGCAAAGAGGAGCGCCTTGGCGTTATTTTGGGCTGCTTGGGGCTTTTATTTTCTGGCTACAGATGGAGCTAATGGGAGCGAGGCTGACGAACATGAAGCTGAAAAGACTGCTCTCGTCGTTTGATTGGGAGCCTAAAGGAAACAGGCTGAACCCGTCCATTGTTGTTTCTAGCCGTCGGCCATGGCAATGCTAGTTTAGATTCACCACCGCCATAAAGCGCCACAGTCAGTTTTGGGCCAGCGCAATTACACACGTCCATTCCAGGGGCTGAGCGAGAGCACACAAGGAACTCTCGCCGTGGGCTAAATGATGGAGCTTATATCCTGTAACGCAGAAGCACAAGTGTCTTATGGATTATATGAGCCAGGAAGCTCCATATCGGTATATCAGCTCTCTGGGAACTGGAATCACAACACTACTGGGCCATGGTTGACAAAACGCCTTGTGGGGTGGATGCCGAATAAGGCTAGCGAGCCAAGCATAATAACAAGCATGATTTTTAACTAGCAATCGACGGTTCCGTCAGCGCAAGGCGCGAGCAGCAAATGAAATTAGGGGCTGTTAGAACACCTGATGTCGCAGTTTTTTTCCATTGAGGTCGATTGATTACATGCCCCTGAGATGCCATAGGATGGCTTGGACTTGCAGTATCTCTTGTGGCGACGTGGTTTTTCACACAGTCCATGAAGAACATGTTCGGCAAGCCACGGCCTGATCTCCTCTCCAGATGCGATCCAGACCTGGCCAACCTCGATAAATACATTGCGGGAGGATACGACAATGGCTCGGAATCTGGTCAGTTGGTCTCGACCAAAATATGCCAGCAAACAGACTGGGCTAAGTTAAATCATGGCTTTTGCAGTTTCCCCAGCGGACACTCTTCAGCGAGTGCTGCAACGTTGGTATACTTCACTCTGTCCTTGGCCAGTAAGCTCCGCGTCACTTTTACGATTCAACCATCCACTAGTCAAGCTGGAGGGAGGTCAGAAGTAGGGCTGCAGGATCCATCCGAGAGGTCAGAAACTGCCGCTGCATCTCCAGTCTACCTATTAGTCCTTACCCTGGTACCGTTTGGTCTGGCCGTATTCATCAACGCGTCGCGGTGGTTTGACTTCCGACACCATGGCCTCGATATTATTTTCGGGTTTTTTGATGGGTTCTGCTACGTAGATCTTTGCCTTTAAAGCATACCACCTCCTGATTTCAAATGGAGGTGGCTGGGCCTGGAGACCAAGGAGTCTGGCCAGGGCCTACTGGGCTGGTGTTGGTGCAATAGGCTATGTCCTATACGAGGAGCATAAAGATACACATCAAGGTATAAAAGTGATTTGTGTCCCCCTGAGGAGAGGGATGGCTCAACAAGGTAGCAACACCAAGGAGCATGTCAAACCATAAAGATACACATGAAGAGGCATCCCGGGCTTTGGACACTGCCTACCTATCGCAAACTCCGCTTCCGCTCATCAGTAATATGGAGATGCATGAGATTCAAAACACATACTCCCGGTAGATATAACACTACATCAGGTTGATCGAATCTCGCTATCGGTTGGTTAATCTTTTGTATTCCAAGAGCTTCGGTTGGTGGCCAAAGGTTTCGCTTAGATTAAAGGGCTGAAAGCGAATCTCTTAGCAATGGGTATTATCACCTCACAATGCGCACTGTAATGTATTTGACAGTCGAGCATTGGTCCTGTAAAATCATGGACACAGTAAGTTGTGTCTGATCTATCACATAAATGGTTTGCAGAATCGGTGAATTCGTCTTGTTCTAAATATACCTACACGTAAATACCTGATCTTGAAAATGAACCCAGGTGCTGATCCAAGTTCGGGCTGTGCCTAGAGCCAGTGATTGGCGGTAGGAATCCAACTCGAGCTAGGAATTCCACGTTCCTCATAACCGCCACTTTCAACCGAATTGGCGTGTTTTTGCGATGTAGATCATCAAAAACATCTTCGTGTTCTTTTCGCGTGTTTTGGCTTTCAATCATGTGTGCCAATGGCCAAAGGGGATGGGCTTCTCTTTCAAGCTCAATGTCGGCGCGAATCGCTGCCAGCCATTCTTTTCCACTTGTTGGCTTGAGTGTGTATCCCATGTATTCTAAAATCGCCCAGAAGTCCGCCCATATCATACCACCAGTAGCGCAAGTCACTGTTTTTGAGGGCTGCAGGGCCGCATTGACAATGTCTGATGCCATGGCTGCCGCATCTGACACGGGGAGCCACGTACTGGCCATGTCGGCGTTATACGCCCTCAACCTGATACATGCCAACGCCAACCGCCAGATATAGTCGTCCGAGTTTGCAACGCCCTCGGTAGAAGTTCCAATAACTAGGCCTGGACTCACGATGCCCAGATGGCCTGGTCTAGATTTGTCCCTGAGCGCGGCTCGTCTAACCACAGCTTCGGAAACAAACTTGGTTTGGCTGTAACCGTTTGTATGCTCCAGGGATAATTCCTGGGCTACCAATTCTTCACTCTCTCCATCAGCCCATTGCAAACCGCCTGTAACATATACGAAGCGCATATGTGGCTTCGTCACAGCGTGCTGGAGGAGCGTGACTGTGGAGCTCACATTGACAGTCTCCAAATCCCTGTAGCCTTTCCCCCAATGTACCACAGCTCCATTGTGGATAATAATGTCAATCGAGTTACTTTCAGACAGGGTCGAGTAGTGGGCGGGGTCAAGCCCGAGGCGTGGTAGCGCTAGGTCACCTTGCCACACGAACAGCTTGTCAGCATGGAATTCGGTCCACCACAACGCTTTTCTCGCAGCGTCAATGATGCGACCTCGCGCGGAGTCTGCAGTCTCGCTCCGCACGAGAGCAATGACGGTATCTACCTGTCCATGCTCAAGGAGTTGACGTAAGATCTGCGTGCCGATAAAGCCGGTTGAGCCAGTCAAGAGGACAACCAGGGGTTTGTTATTGAGGGACAGCGACCCATCGCCGCATTCGACTGACGATCTCTGCAAGTCAGCAATCTTGGAATCTAGCTTGTTGACCTCGGTTATTAGGTGGACCGTCTCCGGCTCTGGAGTTGGCGTATGCGCCAGAGAGCCGTTCAATCCACTAGCTTGCAGCGACGACACAATGCGTGCCAAGCCTCTTATAGTAGTTTCTCGGCTCATCAAAAGCTTTAAGCTGACATTGACGTGGAAACTCTGAGATAAATAGTACATCAAGGACATCACGCTGACAGAATCGAGCCCGCATGAATGCAAAGGCACGTCTTGGTACTTTCTTGCCTTGTTTGGCGTAGTATCACCATTGCACCCCAAACTGACTTGAGCCCACAGAGCGCACATGGATGAAATCTTCTCTGCTAGAGCATATGCGGTCTCCTCGGTATCCAGTATGTATCTCTCGTTGGCGTTGGATTCTAAACTGGGTTTAGACCCATAAGCGATTTCTCCCGAACTGCCAATGGACATCTGACCACCAAGTTCACGCAACCGTGGTCGATCAGTTTTCCCAGCAGTAGTCAACGGTATTTGTTTAATGGAAAAGACTGCCACAGGAACCATGTAGCTTGGTAATAGCTCATTTAGCTTGGACTGAACGTCCGGTACAATGGGGATGAGGGTAACTTCCGCATCATCCGCCCTGATCTTGTGGAATTGAACGAATGCAACCAATGCCGGACTTCCATTGGACCCCCTGGGCGGAATCACGTCGGCAATTACCCATTTTACATCCGGTATGCAGCTTCGTACACCGTTCTCGACTTCTGCAAGCTCAACTCGTTGACCTCGTAACTTGACTTGAGTATCTTTACGCCCAAGAATCTTGAGGCTACCGTCCTTGTTGTACTGGACAATATCTCCCGTTTTATAGACCCGTCGTGCATGTCGCTCCGACTCTCCTGGAGTGCCTTCAATTAACCATTTGGGGGGCTTGATAAATGCGGCTGCTGTTCTTTCTGGGTCGTTCAAGTAACCGTTTCCAACCAGTGGCCCTTCGAGAATCAGCTCACCTGTGCATCCCGGCGGGAGTAAACAATTGTGATCATCAGGGTCAACAATCCATGTCAAAAGCCCGGCGCCTCTTCCAATATTGAGAACTTCTTCTGGAGAAGACGCGGTTGTGTTCATCGTGCTGGTGATGGTACATTCGGACGGCCCGTATAGGTTTAGCACTCGCACCTTGGGCCACCACGGTTCTACGTCTTTGATGTGTACCATTTCGCCACTGAGGATGATGGTGTGCACACCGGGAACGTTGCTGGGACGCAGAAATCGGGCAATCGTTGGGGTAAGATCAAGAGTATTTGCGCGTAAAGAAGAAATGCTGTCGGCCAAACGAGTTTGGCGGTCTTGATCGCTGGGGACGCACAGACAGCCACCCGACGTAAAAACACTAAGGGCACTAAAGATTGATGGATCAAAGCTGTAGGAGGAAAAGTCAAAGACTCTAGACTCTGGCCCATATTCATAAAGCCCGATCTGATGGCCGATGGCCGAAGAAATGTTTTGATGTGTAATAACTGCTCCTTTCGGTGTTCCTGTGGTCCCCGAGGTAAAAATAGCGTAGGCGGTGGACGACAGACCAGGGATGGACGATTGATGATGCTGACTGTCCAAATGAGCGAGGGAGTTGGAGTCGACGATGAGGGTCTCTGGACATAATCTTGCACTTAGAGCCCTGTTCTGGTACGAGGATACGATTAACCTGGCATTGGACTGTTTGACAATGACTTGCAGCCGCTGCTCAGGAAGACTGGCATCCAGTAGGACAAATGCCCCGCCCGCCCGAAGGACCGCAACCATTGCAATACTCGTCCACATCGACTTCTCAAAGCAGAGGGGCACAAGCATGCCTGCGCTGATGCCTATTGTGACCAGCCTGTTGGCTAGTTTGGAAGATAGGCTGATGAGTTCCAAGTACGTTAATTCTCCGTCCCAGGCGCACACGGCCGGGGAATTTGGCCTGGATTTGGCCTGTTCTTCGATCATTTGGTGGACATATTGCTGAGATGGCTCTGGGACCGTGCTATTCCATCTCCAAATATCTGCAAGATCTGAGGCAGTCGTGAATTTGATATTTGCCATCGTGTGGTGACCCGGTGCGGTGTCGAGCTGATGTGCCACCAACTCAAGTCTCTGCAACAGCCTTTTTACCGCCCACGAATCGATTACCGTGGAATCAAAGCTCGCGGTAAACGATACACCGTCGGCTCTTGGGCAGGCCTCAATTACCAGGGCATAAGTATCGAACCACTCTTGCTGATTTACTTCCTGCCATTTTCCAAGCCCAGGTTTGACAGTGCGCTTTTGCTCTTCATATGGTTGAACCACAAGCAAGGTCTGGAATGTGCATGCCCTTTGAGCGTCCAGAGACATCTTCCCAATCCGGTGCAATCCTGATTGCTCAAAAGGGATCATCTCTGTCGCTTGCTTCTGCACTGCACTCAAGTATTTTGACACTTGTTGGTCATCCGATAACGTGATACGTATCGGGACCGTTGTGATTGTTGGAACTATCATCCTGTCAATTCCTGGAACAGGCAAAGATCTTCCTGACATAGTCGCGCCAAACACAACATCTCGCGAATGTGTCATCCGAGAGGCAGCCACACCCCATGCTGCACGTATTAATGTTGAGATTGTTGTGCTTGATGAGCGCTCCTTTAGCAAAGGTGAACAGTGTTCGACCATCGCGTTCGCCTTTGGTGTTTCAATCGACGCCGGGACACTTGGGAATGAAACGGCTTCACAACCCGCCAATTCATGGGTCCAGTACTCAGTAGCTTTAGTCATGTCTTGACTGTGAATATGTCTCACAAATTCTTGAATGTGAGCCATACTGCCCAAGGATTGTCCGTGATATGACCTAGTTACCGCGTCTAAGATGAGCGGCATGGACCAGCCATCGTACAGGGCATGATGTATTGTCCACACAAACCAGACACCACCGTCGTTTTCTATCAATGCATATCGCACGAGTGGTTGGCCAAGACCCATGACAGTACTTCTATCGCATTGAATGTACTGCTCAAGAGAGTCTTCTATTATCCACTCAACGCCTGTGTCTAGAACGGCTTGTAGTAGTCCAAAATCATTGTGGTGGACAATTGTGGTCCTTAAAATTGGAATCTGCTGAACCACTTCTTCCCAGGCACGTCTAAATTCTTCAAGTGACAAGTCTGAAGATAACTTTAGAATGGATTGATTGACAAATTCTCCCGGTCTCTTCAGAGTCATAGATAGAAGGCCTTCTTGAAGTGGGGTACAGGGGTAAAGGTCTTGTATTTTTCTCATTTCCAATTGGTACTGCGATGCGATTTCCTGAATGAGAAAATTGGTGTCACAGCTATTGCCAAGAAGGGCAAAAGGTTGGATCTTTTTATCCTTCCCATTGAGTACTTGAGTGCCCGTTTGGGCTAAGTCTGATAACTTAGGATGATGGAAGATGCTTGCCACTGTGATGCTCAGGCCGGCGTGATATGCATCGCTCACAACCCTCATGGCGTCTACAGAGTCACCTCCAAGCTGGAAGAAATTATCGTCTATACCGATTGAAGCTGTTTCAACTTTCAACACTTCACTCCAAACCAGCTGTAAAATCTGCTCCGCGTCTGAAGTTGGCCGTTTCTTTGAGGTCACCAATCTTTGACTCTCCGCAAGCCTTTGAGTAAGAATGGAGCCACCAATGTCTCTCATTAGCTTTCTATTCAGCTTCCCTGAAGTGTTTATTGGTATTCTGTCCATTGAGATGAAGAATCTGGGCAGCATATAACTTGGGAGGTGTTTAGATAAACTGTCCTTGACTTCGGGAGAAATATCCCTGAGTCTTCCATTCGGGTATTCAGAGTCGGTATTTTCAAGTGCTTGTTTTGGCAGTTGAAGGAATGCTACCACAACCGGGCTGGATTCCCTACCCTGAGGGAAGACGACCTCAACGACAACTTTAGTTGCATTCGTGATGCACTCTCGGACTCGATGCTCAATCTCTTCAAGCTCAACTCGCTGTCCACGAATCTTGATTTGTGCGTCTTTTCTCCCGATGTAAGAAAGACTTCCATCTTCATGATATTGAACCAAGTCGCCTGTTTTATATAATCTTCCGTGTCTCCCAGGGTGACTAGGTCCTCCTCGGAGAAGCCAAGATGGATCTTTGATGAATGCCGCAGCAGTCTTTTCAGGCTCATTTAGATAACCCTGTCCGATTAGAGGACCCTCTAATAGCAATTCACCGATGCAACCAGGTGGGAGGAGAATCTCATGGTCATCTGGGTCAACGACCCAAGTAACCTGACCCATACCCTTTCCAATCATAGTGACTTCCCATGGACTGGAGGCTTTATGGTTGATTATGCTAGCTGGTGTGCATTCGCTTGGACCGTAAGCGTTTACAACTCGTACCTTACCCCACCAAGGAAGAACGTCTTGGATGCGGCATGCTTCTCCGCCAAATATGATGGTTTTCAATTCGGGTACATTTTCCGGAGATAGTAGTTGGCCAATGGACGGCGTGATGAGTGCAGAGTTAGCTCTTAGAGAGACGAAACTTGCGGTCAAATTATTCATTCTATCATTGTCATTCGGAATGCAAAGACATCCACCCGAATTAAGGACCGTGAATGTGTTTAGGATCGTGGCATCGAAAGAATGAGATGAAAAGTCGAGTACCCTTGATTCAGGCGAATACATAAACGCGCTGGCTTGGTGGTGTAAAGCCGATGAATAGTTTGTATGGGTTATTGTGATTCCCTTTGGATCGCCAGTGCTTCCTGATGTAAACACCACGTACGCGATAGATTCCGAGTTTGAGTTGGCAATCCCCAAAGCCCCACTCTCAACTCGTTCGAAGAAGTCGGAACATATCGTGACGATGTTGTGGCCCACCCTTGAGCTTAAATCCCTTGTTGAAACCGACGATAGGATTAAGTTCGATTTTACTTGCGATGCAATCCTTCGTAGTCGCTCCTCCGGAACAAAGGGATCAAGAAGTACGAATCCATATCCTGCCTTGAGAACTCCCAAGATTGAGACGGTTACCCACTTCGACTTTTCAAAACAGAGAGGGATTATGTAATTCGGTGTGAAATTGAGCCTTTGCAGATGACTGGCTAAACTTGTTGCCAAGCTGTCAAGTTCACTGTACGTCAGGTCACCGTCCCATGCACATACCGCTGGTCTATCAGGCTGAGATTGGACAAACCGCTCGAACATGCTATGGATTTTATCATGAACGGGCTTAGGGACTTTTGAATTCCATTGCCAAATTTGTTGCAGGTCCTGAGGCGTCATTGTCTGAATCTGAGACAAATTCCGTTCGGTGTCTATCGTGTTCAGTTGATTGATGGTGTGCTCGAGCTGCTTTAATAAATTTGATACGACACAGGATTTAATAATTGCGGAGTCGAAGCTGGCTGTGATTGTAATGTCCGCAGAGCCGAGCTGAACTTCCATCAATAGCGCATAAGTATTAAACCAGTGCGTTTGGTTGTGATATTCCCACTTGCCGATTGCGTCTTGCTCTTGGTGAATTTCTTGTGGTTGGATAACAAGCATTGTCTGAAACATACACGCATTCCGAGTCTCGGGTGAAAGCTTTGCGATTCGATGCAGGCCTGACTGTTCGAATGGTATCATTTCAGTTGATTGCCGTTGGACGGCGTCAAGATAATCGGAGACCTTTTGATCTTTTGAATATTTGATACGCAGCGGAACCGTCGCGATTGTTGGGCATGCCATTTTGTCAATGTCGATAATGGGAGCATTCCTACCAGATTGGAGCACACCAAATAAAACATCACTGGAATTTGTCATTCTGCCGGCAACTAAGGCCCACGCAGCCCGGATCAAGCTCGAAGTCGTGATACCCAAAGCGGATTGCTTGATCTTAGGCATGGAGTATTCAATGACCTGATCTGCCTTTGGTTGCTCTTTGGCCGATGAGCTAGTCATTGGAAAGGGCACCGATTCGCAATGTGATAGTGATTCTCGCCAATAGCTGGCCATTTTGTCATCGCTTAGATCCGGGATGTGATTGATGAATGATTGAAATTGAGGAACCTTCTCCACTGGATTTCCCAAGTAAGTTTGTCTCACAGCATCCATGATCAATCTCATTGACCAACCATCAAAAAGTGCATGATGCACAGTCCAAACGAAGTTCCGATTTTGACCTTCCTCATCACTCACAAGGGCATATCGTGTAAGAGGCTGACCTAGGCTCATCTGATATGTTCTATCGGTCTCGAGGTATTTGTCAAGCGTCGTTGCGTTAACCCATCGAATATCCTCATTCAGTACTAACTGCAACATGCCCATACTTTTGTGGTGTGCGATGCGCGTGCGAAGAATTGGTAATTGTCGAACGACTGTCTCCCACGCACCACAAAACATGTCAATTTGGATATGGGATGATAATTCAATTTTGACTTGCAAAACGTAGTCTCCTGAATGCTTGGAAGTGAGCGAGATGAGGCCTTCCTGGAGAGGTGTGCATGGGTATGCATCCTCAATGGCCGAGGCGTCAATTTGGTACTGACTTGCGACATCTTGAATGAAGGAGGATATGTCACAATTTTCTTGGAGTAGTGCAAAAGGAGCAAACTCTTTGACTGGTTCGTTGACCTGGTGAAATCGCTGACACAAGTCTTGCAACTTGGGATGACTGAAAATTTCCGCCACCACGAGTTCCAAACCAACCTTGCGAGCTTGGCTGACAACCTTCATTGCCGCAATGGAGCTACCTCCAAGATGAAAGAAGTTATCATCCAGACTAATGGTATATCGGTCAATGTTTAGTATGCTAGCCCATATGGTTTGTAACAAGCGCTCCGTTTTAGTTTCCGGCTGACGTGTAGACGCTTGGGTTACTTGTAGAGATCTGGCCTTCTCTATGAGCGCTCGACGATCAACTTTTCCATTATCATTCAATGGTATCTTAGACACAATAGAGATTGTTTGTGGAACCATATAAGAAGGTAGTTTAGCCCGAAGACTTTGAAAGAGTTCCTCATGCACTCTCTCTTTTAGCTGTTGTTTCCACGGACTGGTTGATAGAGAATTCGAACGGATGGCCCAGTCATCAGTGGGGAATCTAAACATAACTCTGGCATTCGAGTTATCAGACTCTAACTTGTGGAAAATGGCGTCAAGGCCTCCGAGCTGGGAATATTGTCGGGCCCAGCTAATCTCAACTCGGTAACCAGCAAGCATAGCATGTTCTTCCAGATCAAGGGCGGAAAACGACGGGCAGTGTTTAGCCCTTTCGCGGACATTTTCGAGCCAATTACCTTGGCCATGGTCATTATTCGTTTGGTAGAGAGCGTCCAAAACATGCCTTTCCAGGACAGTTTTAGAGTGTGGAATATTGCTCACTGCCACTATGGATTTGTCGGAAGAATTCTGGAGAAGCTCCAATAGCATATCCGAATTAAGCTTGCTCTCAACAAAGTTTATCCAAAGAGTCCCTGGAACTTCGTGGATTTC
Source organism: Calonectria henricotiae (assembly GCA_020623695.1). Classification (NCBI taxonomy): domain Eukaryota; kingdom Fungi; phylum Ascomycota; class Sordariomycetes; order Hypocreales; family Nectriaceae; genus Calonectria; species Calonectria henricotiae. The sequence goes on from JAHVYB010000027.1 coordinate 28,477, forward strand.
TTGTGTAGGAAGGTTTTGGCCCTTAAGGTGAATAACAGCCGCATAACGATAGCAACTCAATTCGTTAGTTGCTTTCATCCTTTTTGGCAATATCTCAACATGCTCCACAACATGGGGCAGTCGACTCGACAAAGAAGTGAAAAAGGATGGGTCAACTAGTAGTTCCAGCTCAATACATTCTCGTTCCATCAAGTGCTGACGCAATTGCTCCATGGATGGGGCTTCTCCAAGCATGTAAAATGATTTCGTAACTTGGAATTGCTGATAAAGTGGGTAGGATCGAATATCGCCGCAGAATATTGTTCTCATTCCCTCCAACTGAGTCAAATCTTTAATGACTTTGAGTAGGTACTCTTGACTTGGAAAATATTGGGCTACTGAGTTGATAATAGCGAGATTGGGAGAAATAGATATTTTTAGCTCTCCAATATCAACTGCTGAGCCCTTGTACATCTTGACTTTCTCCTTTAACGGGGGGATAACCTTTGAAGTTCTGGTAACAAACTCAACAGCTTCCTTTGATGGGTCTATGCCGACGTAACTTTCAAATCCAGGCGCGAGCGCAAGATTGAAGAGAATCATGCCAGTTCCTGTGCCCAGCTCTATAACATTTCCTGGAGGGCGACCATTGAGGATTGTTTGTATTGTATCGTCGAGCCATTCGTTCATTTCTGTTTTGTCAATCTGGCTTCCATCGTACATAGAAGTCCATCCCATAAAGTCCCTTCCAATTCTTTCGGGCTGGATATCTCTTATGTCGTTGTAAGTATCTGCGTTGAAAAGATTCTCCCAAATTCCGGCGTCTTCGGCATCTTCATCACCCGCCAGGACATCCATTTCTGAGGACTGAACCAGGGTCTCTGTTTCGGAAATCGTGACAAAGGCTAGGAGATGAGCCTCTTTATCCGAGTCATACTGCGGCACCACGATGGAATTGTTGACAGCACAGTGGTTTTGGAGCGCTTGCTCGATTTCTGCCAACTCGATTCGATTGCCTCGAATCTTGATCTGGCCGTCGATACGACCCAAGAATTCCAACTGACCGTCCGATGGACGATACCGAGCATAGTCGCCGGTTCTATATGCTCTGATCGTTTCTCCACCTACAAGGACCGTTACAAAGCGATCAATGTTTCGTTGGGGGTCGGTGTACCCTCTTGCAAGACCGTCTCCAGTCAAGACAAGCTCTCCAATGACTCCGAGTGGAACAAGACGCTGTAAAGAATCCATCACCAAGACGCCCGAATTTTGCAGTGATCGGCCAATAGGGACGCCATTTGGACAGGTCTCACTTGTAGGGACGGGGTAAATTGTGCTAAAGCCTGTGTTTTCAGTTGGTCCATATGCGTGAATGAGCTTTCCTGGCATACAACTTAGGCCAGCAAAAAGATCCTGGGGGTCCAGACGCTCTCCTCCCACCACTACAGTGTTCAAATTCGAGAGTATCGCTGGACAATGATTCACGTATTGTTTGAATAATGCCGTTGTCAAAAAGGCTACCTGGACTTTTTCTTGGGTGAATATGCCATTCAGTATATTATAGTCCAACAATGATGCTGTATCAATGCAGAACAATAGCCCTCCATTCAAGAGTGTTGCATAGATTTCCCATGTTGTAGCGTCGAAAGCTAAATTGGACATATGCGCCATGGTTGCACCACGGGGGATGTAACCCATGATGTGGGCTTCTTTCGCCAGCCGAACTACACCGCGGTGTTCCACCATGACGCCCTTAGGCTGCCCGGTTGACCCAGAGGTAAACATTAGATATGCGAGACTTGTCGCGGAAGGCCCCTTTTCAATGAGTTGTAGTATTTCCTGATGGTGGCTTCCTTGAGTCGGACCTAGAAGTGCCTCCTCAATATAGACACATTCAAGGTTTTTCATCTGTGAATCAAGCAGTTGGAGATTTGATCCGACGAGAACAAGCTTGTGTCCATGTAAAGATGAAAGTATAGCCTCAATTCTTTGGATTGGAGTTCTGGTATCCAAGGGCAGATAGGCGAGGTTTGCCTTCAAAATTCCGAGAAAGGCGATAACCGTCTGACAAGACCTGTTTGCAAAAACGCCGACGATAGTTTCGGGTGCCAAGGATCGAGATGCTAACCAGCAAGCCAGAATGTCTGACCTTTGTTCCAGTTCCAAATATGTCAGCTCTGTGGAACAATCTCTAGCTGCCACTCGATTTGGATACAAGTCAACTTGATGACGGAAAACATCAATAACGCTAGAATCTCTAGCGTAGTCGGTCTGATGTAATTGGATCAAGTCCATTGTATGAAGCTCCGAGTAACAATTATCAGATAATAAAGGTAATAAATGTATGGGTGTTTTGGGATGCTGCAGCCCATTGCTAAGAACATTGAGAAAGGTTGTGAGCAATGTCTGGTTTTTTGTATAGTCGTACAAGCCTCTAGACATGATGATGTCTCCTCTTAGGCTCTTGAAATCCTCAAAAATGTGAAGCTCAAGATCATGTGTCGAAGTAAAATCTTGGTCTTTTGAAGTATGCCGTAATACAGATAGATTGTCATGGCTGTGCGAATGTAGAGTGAAACTGATTCGGATCCCAGGTGAAAATGATGAACCGTCTTGTTGTTTCATCCTAGACACAATGGTCTCATATGGAGCATCATTTTCAACAAATTTGACCCAAGTAGCCTGTACGTCTTTGACAAGATCCTCCAATGATTCACCTTCAATGCTAACTCGAAGTGGTTTTATATTAGTGGATTGATGAAAAGCTTTGTTGATCTGGTTTTGTCCGTGATTTATCTTTTGAGATCCGATTACTACATCTTCTTGTCCTGTGAGTCGGAAATGTGCGGCCCTAAAGGCAGCAAACAGGACACTAAACGAATCCGTTGCATGTTCAATGCAGAACTCCAACAGTGACTGGAAGATGCCATCGTCGATGCTAAAGGTTTGTACGTCAAGGCCGGTGGAGAAATCACTAGCTTTGGATTTGTCGTATGGAAATGTAGCTGGTTGGCTTAGTTTCAGATAAGATTCCCAAAACTGTTGCTTCTGTTCGTATTCAGAGAGGGCATCACGATGCCTTGGCCCCATCACCATGGTAGCCAGCTCTCCCATTTTCAATAGCTTGCTGTTTGGGGATTTGAATTTTCGAGTAGCATTGACTGATAGGGAGTTGTGATACGAATGGACCCGTGCCTTCTTTATGTAGAATCTAAGTGTGGAACTAAGGCATCGATGATGTAAATCCCAATTCATGAATAGGAGGATGGAGCTAGTGAATGATGAATGGTATGGCAGCGTAGGACTCGGTAGCCAATAATGCCCGTAGTGTGTCACAGATGCGAACTATCAATTGTCATTTCTCCTCTCCTCTCATCATAGCACGAAAATTTCAAGAAGGGGATAAGCCATACCTTTCCGCACTGCAGCAAAGCTGAAAGACGACAGTCCTGCCAAGTTGTACAGTTGTGCACCAGTTCTGTCCGTCGGCCCGAAGTCAGGTTTTGAGACACTTTAGACAAGCACTATGGAACGTCGGTGGCAGCCATTTCAACAGTTGGCGAATTACAAGGCCACCCTGGAGCATGTAGTGGGCTACACATGTACGCCCACGAGACTGCTGCTCCGGGTTTCTGCTAAATCGGCAGGTCACTGTTGAGTCATACTTAACCAAATTAAGATAGGACCTCTCTTTCTTACTTGCAGGGTTCTGTCAAAGTTAGTGGCTGATGACGAGATTCATCGTGCTAGCTGGGAGTTGTTGAAGCGTGCATCTCTAGGATGGACATGGGTTTGCTTCAAGGGAGCAGCTGGTAAAATGACGGTCTCTTGATGGCTTGACGCCATGGGATTACACGACCCATGTATAGTAAAATTGGCTTCGATAAAGATTTTAAACGCTGTTAATCCCTTGGCTCGTTTAATGTGTATACTCTGCGACGCCTGTGAGGCTCGGGCGAACAACAAATCACTTTCACGTAGAGAAAATGGCCCTTTTCTTCTTCGTCTCCGTCCCATCCTTGCCCACGCTGGCTCTACTCCTTGCAAAAAAGGGGGTATGCAGGCCCTGTACATGCGACATCTTGCATTCCCTTGCATTCCCGTGTGAGACAACCATCAGGCAACTTTTCCGGACCACAGTAGTGCGACGAGATTGCATATCACGAGACAGCCGCAGCCAAGTTCGTCACGGGCTAGCTTCTTCAGGCTTTGGTGGTGTTCCGACCATGCTGTGATGGCCGCCTCAATCGGGAAGCGTGCATGATCCAGCCCTTCTCTATGACCGACGATGATGCAATAGCCTCACCAGATCGAGAGCCCCGCATTCTAGCGCTGTGATATCTTCTGCCGCGCTAAAATCTGCACGTTAGGCGAGGCGCTTTCCTTCCCGCAACCATTGAGTGGCTCAGCTCGGGTATGCAATGTCCAGGGCCGCAGCGATCCGTTCAAAGCGGGAGACGGCTGCCTGGTCCTAGACGCACACTAGAGAGTTATCGGTTTTCATTGGTAGATCTAGGAAGCGATTCCCGATCGTGTATGAGTCAGGGGTGTGGGACAATCGAATGCGAATATGCACGAATAGCACCCGTAGTCAAAGCGTAGCCTCTTCACACTGCTGCCTGGTACTAGATTGATAGATGGTGGTGCTTGTGATACTCTGAGGTTCTCGTTCGACAAAGTTGTGGCGTTTAGTGCGCCCGGAATCACGGCGAGAAGCGGCATTTCCCCGATCGCCCATGAGTCTGACTGCAACGCGACGATAGGACACTCATTCACAATCACCATGTTTATCACTAAAACCTTTGAGATGTCTCATGGATCGTAATCTAGAATTCTTCTTTGTAGCTGAGTAAGCCTTCGACTAAGAACAGCCTGCCGGCCGGGATATGAACACCCACAGTTCTGAAACCACGGTTAAAAACTGGTAAAAACTGCAACGAGTGGCTGTAGATCTTGTGACCATGTATGCAAGTAGTGTTACCATCACAGCGCCTGATTCATTCGGTTAGAAATGCAGTCGATAACGAAATTGGCAAAGGCAAATCGTTAGCGAGCTGAAAATGTGACAGGTCTATTGAATATGAGCGTGGCTTGTCACTACAAGGTCGTTGGACTCATGCTCAAATCCGATTGGTAATCTGGTTGGTTCCGGTCTTAATTTAGGTCTGTCAGCAAGGCTGAAAGGGGACAAGACCGTGCATGGCCAAACCAGGACAAACCAGGACAAACCATGACGTAAAGATGAGAGTGAGACTGCGATCCTGTCTATTGCGTCTGATTTCGATAGATCAAAAGGCCAGACCAATCTAAATCAACGACTCGTGGTCTTTCGGCAATGATCGGCTTAAGTTGGTATTGCTCCTTGGGATGTATTGTTGGCGTAGTTGTATAAAGAAACGCGGATTTACCAATCTATGTTGCTGTATCACCCAGCCAAGCTGATCAAAGAAAATGAGAATATGCTTGATTTATTCAGTCTTTGGGGAAAAAGATGCAGCCAAGGTAGTGTCCCATTTATCCACCATAAAAGGGACTCACTAATCGTCTTTGGTAGTACGCTGAATTGCCAGACCCAAGTCGATACATTTCCCGGCCCCATCACCAATTTATTCCAAGACATGTGACAAATAAGAATACTAAGTACGAAATTGATGCTATTTTGGAGGAAGGATTTGACTTTTATATGAACTACATGGTTCGTTTCAGCTATTTATGGTGTCTCATATGGCTTGCTAATGGCTAAATACACTGATAGTTTCGGGATGAGTCCCAACTTATTGCAGAGTTGGAAGCTACTCGATATCTAGAATCCAAGAAGGTGTCTATACTTACTGGATTCTCAAGCTTCCTGTCGAAGGATGTATTTAACCTTCAATCAGTTGCTCAGAGAGCCTGTTTTCAAGTTCCACGAGACACGCCTGGCAAGTTCCCTAAAGTTGTCAGGCATGCAAACTTGCATCATTCTGATCTTGACAAATGTTATGTTTGTGACAACGAGGATAGCGTGAAGAAAATGTTTTCCCTATTGAAAGAGAAAAATCCAACCTCTAAATTTGTGGTACAAGATTATATTTTTGGAACCGACTTCTCCGTCATCGTTGTGGAGATGGGTCAAGAGATTGTGACATTGGCCCCTTTTCAGAGGGAAACCAACACGGTCCACAAACATCAGTTGGTTGAGGATACGCGTCTGGAGAGCCTCCAGGATACAGCAAAGAAGGTCTTCGGGGCCATGGGTGTCACTGGAAATAGTGGCTGGGCGCGAATTGACTTGCGTATGGAACATGGCACTGATGATGTGTATGTGATTGGAGCCAGCGCGCTTCCTTTCATCTTCTATCCAAAAGGCAACGGGGCTGGAGAAGATGCCATCATCAGTGAAGGTTATCCTGGTGGTCATTCTGCTTTGATCGACATGCTTCTAGCCACCAAGCAGATGCAGATGAAACGGCACAAGGACCGGGACGATCATGTTGCAGGAGTTTTCGATGAATTTTCTATCGATTATAACTCTGCATGGATGAATTCTGGTCTTCACAAAATCCAGCAATTTTTAGCTGGCAGGTTTGATTATTCCGGCACTGTTCTTGATGTCGCCTGTGGCGCTGGTGCTTTTGGAACAGTACTTCACAGTGCAAATATTTCTGCCGAGGTAACGGGTATTGAACTGTCAAGTGGTATGCTCAAGTCGCCTTATATCAAGAACCACTACAAACATCCCATCCGTATTGGAGCAATGCAAGAGTTGATTATGGTATGGCACAGTTCAAGACTTTATTGGCAAGTCAACGACTAACCTGGCACAGGGCGCTGGAGAGTTTGACCATATTGTGTGCTTTAGTTCGCTTCATTTCCTGGATCGTGTATATCTAATTGCGGTACTGTCACGCATGTTCATGTTGGCACGAAAGTCAGTATCTTTTGATATCGACGATCTCGACGAGAAATACCTCAGGCTTATCAGTGAAGTGCATGGGGACTTGTGCTTCAATGCCAACCACGTACAAGCCGTACGGCAATTCGGTGTTCCCCAAGGTTGGAAGCTGGTTTATGACAACCGGGAATTTATATTTGATGTACCCGAGATAGGATTGGATGTTTATGGCTATGTGATGCGATTCGAAAGAGTGTAACGGGCATCATGGGCAAGAAAGTGAGATTTGGACGCTATTACATTGCAACATTAGCAATCATATCTGGTAGGGAGTCAAATAAATTCTTATTTACCCTTGAGAGCCTCTTCGTGACTTAAAAGATTCGTTCTGCATCCGCCAATATTTATTTTCTCAATAGCCTGTTCGCTCAATCCGCAAAGCGGCCCGAAGTTGTTCGCGACTGGATGTTTGCCTCAGCATGCATACATGCTATCTCAAAATTGATTTGGACGCTCCTGAAAATTCTACATCGCCTTGAACTTCAGTGCGCGGGCGCTGAGATGTCACGGTATGCTTGTGGAGATAAATAACGGGTTCAATAATCATGCCCTTTTTTCAATCGGCTCTTGCAATATGCCATCTTTTGGCAGTTGCCCGGAAATACCAGAGATTGAGTCTGGGAACGATAGTTTGAATCCGAATTTGGGCTGATTTTTGCGGGTACCGCTTCACTCGGTCGAAGTCGAGAAACCGTACTCCGTACAGTACAGACATTTCCGACGTCATCAACGCTGATGACACTGGCCATCATCGCGAGTCATTGGCAGACTTGCGCCACGCAGGGAATCAATCATAGGCCGAGTTCCTCTGAATGAAATTGGTTTCAGGACTCCGCTACAGGACAATTTGCTGCTGCGCCGCAATTGAGTCTCTTTAGTGGTTAGCCCAGGTCCCCACACGGAACGTCGCCAAGCATACGCGTCGCGTCAGTGAGCTTCTCCATGGCCCTCTCCCTCCACATAATGTCCCGCGTCCTAGATGATGACCACATCCGGCGGAGAATGTCAATGGTAGTGGGCTCATGGCACATGTCCTGACGCAGCAGTACATACAACCGGATGCAATCAGATACAATCAGTCAGTCAACCAAAGTCTTCGCTTACCCTGCTCAATGTCTCACTGTCACATGATCTTCCACATCTCCCAATAAACTACTCCATAATGACACCCTGGTATCCGAAGCCCCCGCAGCCCCCAGCTTAGTTGAACCTACGTAACTAGCTGGTTGCAAACACCCGTCGCCCACCCTCACTTGAGGACCTCGCACGTGTCTCTCTCCCTATTGATATCCAGGCCCCGACCACACTAACCAACGTTCTTCTCCCACCCTTCGACTGGATACGCATGTGATGAGCCAAAATGGCCTTTCCTAGAGTATCATATCACCCTATACCTGCAAATGAGCAGTCACAAACAGGGGGAGGTCGCGAAAGCGCCGCCGAGTTCCTCTCAAGCCACAAGGCCGAGGAGGCTACTTTCAGTTACAAGGAAGAGAAGGCTGTCGTGGATAAAATTGATAAACGGGTGCTCGTTCTAGTTCTGTGGGCGTACTTCTTTCAACAATTGGATAAAAGTTCATTGAGGTGAGAGCTGCTGTTTGGGACTGACTGTGCCCATTGCGTATATCCTTTTACTAACCAAATCCACCATTTGTAGCTATGTCTCTATATTCGGCATAACCGAAGATGCACATCTGGTCGGTAAACAGTTTTCATGGCTGGGTTCTATCCTCTACGTCGCCCAGCTTGTGATGCAGCCCCTCGCCGCCCTCATTCTTGTCCGTCTGCCAACCGGCAAGGTCCTTGGCTCTGCCATCCTCCTCTGGGGCTCCACGCTGGTCTTGATGACTGCTTGCACCAGCTTTCCGTCGTTGCTTGTGATGCGCTTTGTCCTTGGCGCGTTTGAATCCATGATTGCGCCTTGTTGCGTGGCCATCACGCAGATGTGGTGGCGTCGAAGCGAGCAGACTTTGCGAACCAGCTACTGGAACGCCATGAACGGGGTTACATCTATACTTGGAAGCCTCATCACTTATAGCCTAGGTCACATACAAAGCGAAAAGCTGTACCGCTATCAGATAATATTTCTATTCTGTGGTGTTCTGACAGTGCTCTATTCCATTGTTGTCCTAGCCCTTATGCCTGATTCACCGATGGAGGCCAAATACCTAACCAAACGCGAGAGGTTGATTGCAACCGACCGACTGCGTGCCAATCAAATGGGTATTGCATCAAGAAATTGGCGTTGGGATCATGTCCGCGAGGTCTTCCTCGATTTCAAGACATACCTTTGGTTTGCCGCCATCATCTCAATTTCGTAAGTAGATATAATTTTGATTCGGTAGGAAGCCCTTGCAATTGCTAAGATTTTCTCGACAGTATTGCCAGTGGAGGCATCGGAACCTTTGGGTCCTTGATAGTTCAGTCCTTCGGCTACGACAGCTTCACTACCATCCTGTTTAACATCCCATTAGGCCTCGTGCAGGTGCTCTCTATCGTGTCCACCGGGTGGGCGGCCACTCATTTTGAATGCAAGGGTCTTGTAATAGCCGCCATGAGTGTGCCTCCAAGTTTTGGTACTATTCTCATGCTTACAACCCCGCGAGAGGAGAAAGGCGTCCTGCTGTTCGGCTATTTTCTTGTATGTTGGCCGAGGAACTACCAAGACCTAATAATTGCTTGGCTAACCGATTCAGGTCTCTACAATGGCGTGTATTACTCCCCTCATTGTCGCATGGCAATCCCAGAACACTGCCGGGGACACCAAAAAGAAATGCACCTCGGGCATGGTGTTCGTTGGTTTGTGCGCTGGTAATATCATTGGACCGCTTCTCTATTCGGTGGAAGATGCTCCTCTGTATCGGAAGGGTCTCATTATAGATCTCTTCATGTTTATCGCCGTTGGCGTGGTCTGCGCGTACGTCTTACATTGCCATGGTCGCTCTAGCTACTTGACAGGATGCTGATTCAAATATAGGCTCATCCCGCTCTACCTAAAGTCTCTCAACAAGGATCATGAGAGGAGACGCATCGAATTAGGAAAAAATGCACAGATTTCTGACGAATCCATGGTGCGCAATGGCAAGCCCGGGAGGGGCAGGGCAGTGCACACTGAGAATGCCGCCACGAAAACCACCAACATCGTGGATGACAAGGGCTTGCTTGACATGACGGACTTGGAGAACGAGGATTTTATTTATACCTATTAGTTTACTATTATGATATAGCTTCTCAAAATATTTTGCAATTATAGCTGAGAAGACCTTGTTGAAATGTAAACTAGCTGGCAGATATTGAACCACCGTCTGTACCTCAACCAAGCCTTTCCCACGCGTATTCTTTTGTTATTCGAAAGATGCCATGGTTGACTTGGCGGGTACATAATAATCTATCACAAAGTAAATACCGTTATACCACCAGCAAAAGTGTAAGGTACCCTACAACAATGTACTAGTAATATTGGTAGATATACTGCTATGCGACATTACAGACGAAGCTATTTGCCAGTAGTATGAGGATCAAATACAGCAGCCCCCTTATCAACTAGTACTTTTTGAAATATGAAGCTGATGACCGTATGAGAGAGAATTTGCACTTTACCCATGGGGTGACAGATGAGGTTGGCGGATACCCTCGGGATGTCTAAGGTCTATCGAAATACTAAACGAGGACATTATCGTGTATTCGTATCGGCACAAAGTTCTAAACCTCTATTTAACCTTGGAAATTGTCAATATAGAATCATCAACCCGAAGATAACTCAAAACTGGGTGTATAGGTTCCGTGTCTGTATTGTGCAGGGGGGTCTCAGCAGAATTAGTGTGAGCTTGAGATCCATGGAGCGACACGACCTTTGATTGGCTGGCTTGAGACAGACCCGTGAGTGATGATTCGACACACCAAACTTGGCAATGCATGTCTATTTTGGAAACGTTCTCAGCCTACGAAAGTCGTCCCTCACGCGCGGGGTAAGGCGGAGAAGGCGGATTTCTGTTGACCAAAGGGACATATACCTCGGCAACTTGCTGACTTGGGATAATGCCATGTAATTTCAAACAGGCGGGGCTAAATTTGAGCATGTGTTTTCGTATTCACAATCCCCAACTGATGAAGGCTGAACCTTCATCACTAGTTTACAAAGTCGACATTTGGTACACTTATTGTTCTCGCTCAATCAACCATTACGGTTAATATATTTGTCGTCTTCACTACCCCCCAATCTTAATAATCAGGTCGCGGGATTGACCTGTCGCTTGCTTTTGTCGACTGGATTACGATTAAACCACTCCCGTCTTGTTAATTACACCACGATTTCTGCACAAGCTATCCCACAATCAGAGATCTAGAGTCCTGGGAGACTTCATCTTGATTCTGCTTCGACACGCTATTGGCCGACACACGCTCTGCTTTCCCCGCTTCAATATGCCGATTGTTTCTCGTTGGACAGAGAGCATCCCAAATTGCTCGCTGCAGCAGTGGATATTTGGTTCCGCTACCGGGCCTGTTCCGGAAAGAAAGGCTTTCGTTGACGCCGATCGCCCTGAAACACATTACCTCACATTTCCGCAATATAGGCTTGTGGCTAAGCGTATTGCGCTTGGCCTTAAGGCTCATGGTATAAAGCCGGGAGACCGAGTCCTTGTGTTTTCGGGGAACAACCTCATGTTTCCATGCATATTCCTAGGGATTCTCATGGCAGGAGGAATCTTTACCGGCGCTAGCCCGGGTTATGTGGCACGTGAATTAGCCCATCAGCTCCGAGACAGTGATGCTGTTTTCATGGTCGCATTGGAGAGTAGTCTAGACACTGCACTTGATGCAGCAGGCCAGATCGGACTCCCGAGAAGCAACATATTTGCCCTTGACGCAGATCCGGCAATTCCTGACTCAAATAACCCGGCGAAGCCTAAAGACTTCTCTGGCAACGGTGTCCGTCATTGGACAGAGCTTGTCGCCCTGGAAGCTGAAGCAGAAAGCTTCGAATGGGCTGAGCCATCTGATGCTCGTACCACTACCTGCTGTCTAAACTACTCGTCCGGTACAACAGGAATACCAAAAGGTGCCGAGATTACGCACTACAGCTACGTAGCCCACGCTGTTGGGATCATCAAGGTATTCAGCTTGCGGCCAGATTACGACAAAAATGTTCTCACCTACAGCGCGCTATGCTTTCTACCCCTCTATCATGCTTACGGGCAAACGTGGTTTCTTTCCATCTTTCCCCAGCAAGGAATGACTAGTTACTTCATGCCGGGCTTCGACTTCATCAAGCTGCTTACTCATATTCAGAGGTTTCGCATCACCCACCTTGCTGCGGTGCCTCCCATCTACAATGCCATAGTGAAGAACAAGATCTCGAGAAAATTTGACTATAGCAGTTTAGTGGTTATTGGAAACGGTGCGGCGCCCATTGCTCCGGATATTTTGAGAGAGGCAGACAAGTTACTGGCCAGGCCGGGCGTGCATGTCCGGACAAGCTGGGGAATGACGGAGCTCACATGCTCAGCTTCGACATGGGATCCCACGAGAGGAGAGCGCGGGTCCGTTTCTGTTGGCGAGGCAATGCCGGATTGTGCATTCAGGATTGTTGCTGCTGACGGATCAGAGGTCACATCTCCTGGCAAGACTGGTGAAGTATGGGTCGCGGGCCCGATAGTCATGAAGGGATATTGGAAAAATCCGACGTCAACAAACGAGACCATCGTTGTCGATACTGATGGAACCAGATGGCTCCGAACGGGTGATATCGGATATGTGGACAGATATGAGCCCGGAGCGTATCTGTACTTGGTTGATCGTATGAAGGAGCTGATCAAGGTAAAGGGAAACCAAGTGGCTCCAGCGGAATTGGAAGCCTTGCTTCTTGAACATTCAGAGGTGGCGGATGTTGGAGTAGTTGGTGTAACAATCAAAGGCGAGGAGCTTCCGCGAGCGTACATTGTGCGCACACCCGGATCAAAAGTTTCCGAGGAAGGAATTGAAGATTGGGTCACAACGAGAGTCGTGAAGCACAAGCGACTTAAAGGCGGGGTTGCGTTTGTTGATGCGATTCCCAAAAACCCGGTATGTTGAATTCTTTCAGTTTCCAAGCATGACACTGACGAGTTGCAGTCGGGTAAGATCCTGCGCAAGGTACTCCGAGAGAAGGCCAAGCAGGAGGTTGGTGACCGAAGCCCTCATTCTTCAAAGTTGTCATGATGTAGAAGAGATGTAACCCGTGTTTGGATAAATGCAGTATCAGCTTGCTCTAAATTCTATTGAAATTTGAAAGGATCGAGGCCAGGTTCTTCAGGTTTAGTTCAATTAAACCCTCTGTCCACATAAAATCAACCGGGAGGATACAGTGATTATACTTGATGAAGTCCATCAGAACCTGGTAGTGCTGCGGAACCCACGAACATGTGCAACTATGCCACTTACGCTTCGGGCTTAATGATGCCTATTCCGCTGTTAGGGTTCATCTGGCCTTTTTCTTTCCACACCTTGATTAGGAGGACATCTTTGATTGTTGTTCTGCCAGCTGAAGGTTTGTGGCTTCGATAGAATTGTCTCAAATTTAAAGCCTACATTCGTCAACGACGGACGGAAAAGGCAAATCATCCGGCGCCACCGTAGCTTGATAGGGGCATTCATCAGCCTCCATCAGTCGATTCTCGTGACATCCATGATCCAAGTAGCCACCTGCATGAATCCCAAGCAAGGTATCGTTTTCGAATGTCATTATCCCTTGCCGAAAAAGAAATGCCACGAGACGCCATTATGGTGAGAGCGATCGATTGCGCGACCGGGCGGATCCCTTTGGTCCCAGAAGGCTCAGCGCTAACCAGTCTTGGATGAAGCCTCAGCCTCTATTATTTAGCATTTGCACTGACACCCCGAGAGTTTGCCTGACTTAGGTGCATCACTCTGATGGTGGTATCCTGGGCTATTATTCTGGGCTAGCTTTAAGAGCGGGCGGTCGGCGGGAATGTGGCCGGTCATCAAGCACAAAGCAGCACAAGCTCGGGGTTTGGAGGCTATGGATTAGTTAAACAGATCCAAGACCCAGATGCCTCCAACTTCAGGGCCCAGGCTCCAGGCCCAGCTGTTGCACTCCTTTCAACACGACCAATCAACCCATATTACATCATAAGATATCCATAATTTTGTGTTTTTTTCTCATTCGAGTTTGAGGCCCTTTTATTCTCGACGTTGACGAACCGATCATTTGCGAATAACATTCCATACTCCGCCAGTGCCGCATTCCCGACCATTCTACAAGAGCCGCTCGACAGAATTTCGCATCGCCCACGACAATTACCCGCGAATAGAGACTCTGTGTGGGAAGCCCCTATACCAATTGACTCCAAATATCAATCGAAATACATCATCCAAGCATTCGAATTTACGTCGCACCGAGTCGGATTGTTTAGAGTTGGGTCAACACCACCAGGGTGCAGCCGATGCGCACGAAATGCCAATCAAAGATGACGGTATCTGGTTTATTGGGACAACTTGGGCGATGACAGTTCTCGTTTCCTTGTTTGTCATTATACGTCTTTATGCGCGCATGATATTGATATCATGGTTGGGTTGGGACGATTATGCTTACATCCTGGCATTTGTGAGTCAAGCCAAGTTGACCTTGGACACGTCGCCATTTACCACCATATGGGTCTCATCGTTAACTTCTCCTGAAGCTTTTTCTTGTTGCATTCTCTGTCATCATGACGATATCATCGCATTACGGATTTGGGCAAAAGGTCATACCCAATCTTGATGACAAGGCGAATGCCCACTTTTATGAAGGAATCGGCATCAATCTCATTTCCAGCGGCATGATCATCGCCAAATGCTCGCTTGGATTTTTCCTCTTGAGAATTGTCCAGGATCCGTGGCAAAAGACTTCGATATGGGGGGTCAACATGTTGCTGATCGCAGCGTCGATTGCTTGCTGTATCGTTTATTGGACCCAGTGCACACCTGTCGCCTTGATTTGGGATGAAAGAGTAAAAGGCAATTGCGGGATACCGTTTGTTCCAGCCGCATTTACCGTCACATGTGGGTGTTACTTTTTTCTGCGACATGTTCTCTTGTTGTTCAAGCAACTAAATACCGACACGTTCAGCTGTGTGTGTAGTTGCCGACTTTTTTTTCGCCATATTTCCGTGGGTGGTGCTCTGGAAGGTCAAGATGGATAAGAAAGACAAGGCGCTTATATTGACCAGTCTAAGCGTCGGCGTGATGTCAGTTGATCAGCTTGTAACCAGAAAACGATCCAGATGAAGTCAACTAATCCTAAGACTTCTTCTAGTGCGGGTGTGTTTGGTATTAAACGGACGACTGAAATTGGAAAGCTCGCAGATCGCGAATATTTCTTAGGTACATCGTCTCCTCCCTAACGAAGCTGATCTACCTTCCGGTACTGAGCAACAATGTTGCTAACTAATTACCCATAACATAGAGGCCACGGTCCCCGCCGCAATTTGGTCTGTGGCAGAAATAGTCGTCACCATGATTTGTATTGGTGTTCCCGTTTGCCTACCATTCTTCAGAATGGTCCATGGCAAATGGACTAAAAAGGGTCCTAACAGTGTAAGCGGCAATGCCAGTATGGTCCGACCGCAGCCCAATGAAGCTTTGGAGGCGTTCGGTGACGGGGCGGGTGGTCTCGTCCATAACGGCTGCGTAGCAACCGTAGGCGCGGCACGAAAAGGGGTGTCCGTATGGGACGATCTCGAAGCCCATTCTGAATTTGGAGATAATTGCGGAGAAAATGACGAAGAAAAGTTGATGTCTGATCGTGGAGAGGTTCGGGAAAAAAAGGTCCATATATTACAGCCCGCAATTATTCCCAAATCAGATTGCTCCTCCTCAAGCAATTTGAGGGACCGGCCTGGTGGGTAAATATGAGAGGAATTTAACGAAATCATGAGTTTTTATGTTGTACTTTGCCGCCGCATTTATCGTCTAAGGAAGTTAACAGCATAGCATTTGATAATTCTTA
The DNA here is from genome assembly GCA_020623695.1 of Calonectria henricotiae. Classification (NCBI taxonomy): domain Eukaryota; kingdom Fungi; phylum Ascomycota; class Sordariomycetes; order Hypocreales; family Nectriaceae; genus Calonectria; species Calonectria henricotiae. The sequence goes on from JAHVYB010000027.1 coordinate 44,376, forward strand.
ATTCAAAATACACAGTTGACAATAAAACACTGAAAACTACGAATGTCGTCAGAGTCTCAAAAAGCCATTCCAATATTCCCAGTCTATGTATCCATCATTGGTCCCAAGATCGTCCAGATGTTCAGGGGGCAGAATAAGATGTGCACTCGCGTTCTCCTTATCCGTTGCCATTCTCTTATCACAAAGTGATTGGATGAAATCTGGTGTTGGCTGAGATTCGGCTCTGCTTTTATTACCAACCAACTCCGTTCTGCGAGTCTCCCAGGCTTCAAGAATGAGGCCTCCCAAGGCAGAAAAGAAGCTATTCTCGGCGTCATCAATCAACTCAAGGTGGTCCGTATAAAGATTCCGGATTAGCTTCCAAGCTAACTCCACTCGACCTCCAGAGGGACGTCGCCGAAGCTCACTGATGACGTAGATGCATGCGTCCATCTGGCACACTGTGGCGAGGTGGGTAAAAATGTGAGAGGAAAATCTGCTCTTTGTGCCAAAATTTATCATTTCCATGATGGTCAAGGCTGACTCAAATAGAATATCGTTTTCTTCTGATGTCAGATACACATCGCCGCCGTTAATAGCTGCGCGACCCCGAGGATGATGAACTCCGAAGCGCATCCGTGCGATGGCGAGTTTAGCCATGGCCTGTGTCAACCCGTGCAGGGGTATTTCTTTGTCACAGTTGCGGAAATACTTTTCCTTGTAGATGGCTTCAAGTTCATTGATGACTTCATCTTTCAGTCTCGTCGACGTTGTTCCCTTCAATGAGCTCTGGCTGATGTTCTCGAACACCTTTGCACCTGTAGCTGTAGATCTGAGCCAGTTTGAGACCTCCAGCTTCATCAAAACGCACATCATCTCATTCGGAGTCTTGTGCTCGGTGGGTGGCTCCGTCATGTCCGGATGTAAATCTGCGTCATTGACATTCAATGGGAGACGCAGACCCTCAAGATCGGGCAGCGGCGGCCGCATACCAGGTGCGAATATTGCCATAGTCCTAGAGTCTAGTCCCAGCAACTGCCACCATAGGCGAATGCGCATCTCCTTCTCGAAAAACGACACCCAGGGCTCAGTCTTGTTAGAATGGAGTCCCATTTTCTGGCCTAATCTTTTAGCGGCTCCAGTGAGAGTTGAAGCCAACTCTGATTCTGGATTCGCAAAGAGAAATAGAACAAAAGCCTGTAAAACCTCGAAATCTCTTGTTGCAAGAAAATCTGCGGCGACCAGGGCATGTAAAGTTGCAGCTCGGTAGCGCGTCAATAGCGTAGCCCTGGTTTCGTTGAAGGAAGCCTGGCAGTCATCCGATGACATGGAAGTAACAGCCAGGGTGTAAATGGCAAACAAGGTGGCCGATAATGGTTTTGGGATGCTAGAAGGATCCCAATTCGCTTCCATGATGCGTTGTTGCAAGGTTGGCACGTGAATAATTTTGGTCAACGGGTTGACACTATCAACGAAAATTTGCCAAAGTCGAAACAATGTTCTTGGCTCCGGATGCAATCCGTGGAGTGGAGGCCCTGTGTTTGCGAATATGGCTTCAAGTTGTGGCATTGGGTGGAGGCTGGGATCATCTCTATGGCGCAGGCTCTGGATGGGAGGATGCTTGAGCTATTGTTACAATCAAGTTAGCGTTGTCAGTCAATGACGTGGGGCGACAAACCTCTGGGCTCAGCTTCGACCACAGGCATCTAGTTATTGTCAAACTCTGGTAAAATAATTCTCCAAGCTAGCTATCTTACCGGTCTCCAGTTGTCGGTGTATTTGTCGGGGGGGAAGTCCCAGGGATGGAAAGGGGGCAGCTGGCGCCCGTATCCCGACTAGGGCTTGGAGAGCCACTCTCCTTTAGAGGGGCTTCTAACCCAGATGGTATCCAGGCATTAGCAAGAGCAGTAAAGTCCACGTTATTCTTACGCATCAGATCTTCATAGGCATTGAGGCGGTCTACCAGGTCGTCCTCAGCAGCCCTCTTGCGCGGTCGTGGAGGTGCCAGCGTTCCGTAGCAGCACTGTGCTTTGGCCTTGACGCAGTTGGAATATGGCTCTGCCTTGTCGCACTTGATCTTTCGTCGGGCGCAAATTGCGCATGCATTCTTGCGACGCCCGTCGATGGTTGATGATGGGGGCGTCATGGCAGCAGTTGAGTGAGCATTTTCTTGCCTGGGTTACTGCTCATTGATCTCAACTTTGAATGGAGAAGGCATTCGTTAGCTCGAGCGCCTCGGGGGCTCGGTGCCTCGGATCCTAAAAGGGCTTAGCATTCGCTGGCTGGTGGCCAGTAAAGAAAAAAACTCCCACCAAACTCAAGTCCGTCTAGCCAAAAGTAGAAATCTCGGGCCCGAGATGGCACCTACAAGGGCCATTGTAAAGGAGTGAAGCAAATAATGTCCAGCACAGCTGATGTATTTAATAAATTCTTTCCCTTAAATTAATGCCTTCGATCTTCACCAACTCAACCACTCACAGTATCCAGCTTCCCAGCTGCATCAGTCTCACCTCGCAGAAGCCTACTATTTCAGGTCGTGTCTTGGCCATTAATCATGTCTTTCAACATGAAGACGGGTTCAGAGGCTCCTATTCCGACATCATATTCACCCGAGAAATTGGATATCCGAAATTCACTTCCCATCTGCAGTCGAGCTCAAGAAGAGCAGTGCCAAGACTCTGCGACTGTCCCGGTGGTTACCAATGAAAACACAGAATATCCTTCTGGACTAAAGCTCAACTTGCTCCTCACCTCGGTGTTTACGAGCATGTTTCTAGTCACATTGGCTAGTCTAATGTCTCCCGGTGTCAGTCAACTAACAGCTAACATCTTTACAGGACCGCCTAATCATCACCACTGCCATTCCACAGATTACGGACACTTTTCACTCCGTCACCGACATTGGCTGGTACGGCTCTGCGTATTTTATAACCATGGCTGCCTTTCAACTTTTGTTCGGGAAGCTTTATTCGTTCTTCAATGTCAAGAATATATTTTTGGCCACTATTCTTCTTTTCGAGGTTGGATGTACCATCTGTGGAGCTGCACCGACCTCAGCCGCCTTTACTACGGGCCGAGCAATCGCGGGCTTAGGGTCAGCAGGAATATACAGCGGCGTCGTAAGTCACAAGTCTGAATTCAAACATGTATTATGTGCTTGGTTGTTCTTCAAACTGGTTGTAACATAATTTTGGAGAAATTGAATGGCTAATTTGTGATGCTCATCCGTTAGATTGTCGTTATCATGTATGCTGTTCCACTACACAAACGTCCGTTATATCAAGGAATGTTTGGCGCAGTGTTTGGTCTCTCCTCCGTGATCGGGCCACTGCTTGGGGGAGTACTTACCTCAAAGGTCAGCTGGAGATGGTGTTTCTACATCAATATTCCTCTTGGCGGCCTGGCCATGGTGGTAGTCTTTCTGTTACTCGACATCCCGGACAAGGATTTGAAAAGGCTCCCAACCAAGTCCAAACTAGCTCAGCTAGATGTATATGGAACTTCTCTAATTCTCCCAGGCATCGTTTGCATAATTCTCGCTCTTCAATGGGGTGGCCTGACATATGCTGCAAGTTTGAGCTTTCCAGCAGGAATTTGACATTAATGCTAATTTCTTTTCTCCAGTGGAATAGCGGTCGTATTATTGATCTACTCGTTCTAGGTGGTGCTCTATTACTCGGCTTCGCTTTAGTTCAAGTTTTCTTACCCAGAACCGCCACCATTGCTCCGAGAATCTTTTCACAACGGAGCATACTTGCCGGAGCTTTCTCATCTTTATGCATGGGCTCTCAAATGAACATTTTTGGTATGCCAATAACCCAGGACACAAGATGATATTTGCTGAGATAGGACAGTGTATTATTTGCCAGTCTGGTTTCAGGCCATCCAAGGGGTCTCTGCTATCGACCCTGGTATTCGCTTGCTCCCTCTTATTCTTTCCATGGTCATTTCCTCTATTTTGACAGGTGCTCTCGTCCGCCGTGTTGGATATTACACGCCGTTCATGATCTTTGGCGTTTGTCTGATGAGCGTGGGCGCTGGATTACTCTATACCCTTCAAATAAACACCCCAGCAGCCAAATGGATCGGTTTTCAAATACCTTACGGATGGGGTCTCGGCTGTGTATCGCAAGCGCCTAACCTGGCCGCACAAACAGTTCTACCGAAACGCGATGTCCCTATTGGCACCTCTCTGATGTTTTTCTCGCAGCTATTGGGGGGCGCTGTTTTTATCTCTGTGGGCCAAAATGTCCTCAATAATCAACTCCTCCAGCGGCTATCATCAATTCCTGACGTTACTCCTGAAATTGTCAAACGCAGTGGCGCCACTTCGTTGACTAATATACCTGCGCCAGTCAGGCCAGCCGTCATAATTGCGTACAATGAATCCATTCGACACGTATTCATGTTGGGCCTGATATTGGTATGCATCAGTATTTTTGGAGCATTGGCGATGGAGTGGCGGAGTGTCAAGCCAAATGTTAATTCGACAAAAGATCAGTCTGAAGCCACAGTTCCAGATTCTGGGGATAGTTCAGATTCTCGGGACCCTGGAGGCATGACAGATACGTCGGTATCAGGCAAATAGCCTCCAATATTCCATTCGTGCTCCAGAGTTTTAGTTTTTAATCATATCAAAGACATTTGGCGGGATGCACAAGAGTGACTTGATGAAGCCAGTGTGGCTAGATATTCGTAGTTGTAAAAGGTGGACGACGTAACAATGATAAACTGCGTTTGCTTCATTCTTCACTGGCACATATAACAAATAAGAAATTTGATGTTATTTGATCGTAAAATGGTTTCTACTATCGTTAGAATTCGTGTAGGGAAAAAACCACCAGGGAATGTGGCGGCACACAGTATTTCATCCTTTTATTATTCTCCTACTCATTCAAAGCCGCCTATGTCTCCATCGTCGGTAATGTGGAAAAACTCCCATGTCTCGGGATCCCGAACTCCATTCATCATCCCATAGTCAAACAAATCGTTGAACGCCCTGTCCATCTGAAAACAGGATACGCCAATCCCTGGTATCTCTTCTCCAGGAAACAACTGACTTTGCTGGATAGGAAGGGCCACGGGGACGATTGAGTCATGGACATTTGCTGATCCATTCTTGTGTTGTTGGTTCTCGGCGATCAAAGTCGAAGACACTTCTGCCAACCTTTGTGTATTTGAGCCCAGGTCATCTCTGGGCTCTACATGTCCAACAGTCTCGTTGCTATTGTTTGGCTGCGCGTTGATTGTTCCCGACTTTGTGACCTTCCAGACTCGACGTGCTAGTTTTGCCACACCCTTCACGCTCGTCCACCTATGGCTCAAGGAATCCAAAGCGTCACAGCAGAGTCGAAGGTCTTTGCATGCAGCCACGGTGTCTCGTTGAGAATCACGAATAGCGCGATATATCACGGTAGTACACATTGAGATGGCATACGGTACGAGAGGTAATGGGGGGAGGCTCTCAACTGCTCCCGGAGATATTATACCAAGGATACAATCTGTCGATGCCAGACGTCTGTTGTAAGGGACACTCCCTGGCCCACTATACCTGCATGATAGCATAGAAGCGACATGGTACCATATCTCCAAGTATTCTGTGGTCCAATTCAAATGTCAATGTTGGTCAGGTCATTCATGATAGCTGAAGCCGCTCACCTCTATGCGGTTTATAGAAACTGTGGAAAGTGGTGCCAGCCACGAGCTCTTCAAGCAGTGGAAATATTTCATGGTCATCCACGGTCGTTTTCAAGCTAGCTTTGTATACTTTGGTTGCCTTGACCATGAGGTCTCCTAATATAAGGGCGATCCCCATCACCTGGGAACGATAGTTGCTCTCTGTCGCCATGGTGCGATCAATTGAAACATCTGCGTCATCGATCATAAAAGGTGCCGCTCCCGACGTAATTGGCTTGTTGAGGCGGTCGAGGTTTCGGAGTGTCCACCACAGCAGGTCGCACTGTTCCTGGTCCGAGTTGCCATCAATTGTATGATGGAGAGATATAGACCACGACTCGCATATTGCTTGTGAAAGATGGGTCAAAGAGCGATCTACACCAGCAACACCGTCATTGTGCAGGTGCATCAAGGCTAGAATCTGGACCTTTGTGACTCGATCGGGTTCAAGGTCGGCTCTGATAGCCGCGTCGAGGCCCGCCAGAAGTTTACTGGCAAATTCTAGAGGCTTCAGTAGTGAGCCGTCGTCGCTCACACGTAGGAACGGGGTTGCTTGCTTGGCTTTACATATGACAAGGCACATTGCTCTCACCAAGTACGTGGATGACTCTCCGTTGCTGTGATGACGAAACACCTTGGCTCCATCCACGATGGGTATAAGATCGTCTAAAAGAGAAACATAAATCGGTAGCAGAGCCTCTGTAGTCGATCTAGGCAGCTCATCAAAGGCGCCGGCATGCTCCAGATATTTGCGATGGTGCTCAGACAATTTCGGCAGAGTGGCTCTTCTCCTGTGCTGCTTGTACCAAAGCAATCGGCGCTGCTTTCTCTCAGCCTCGGCGGCAGATACACTGTGATCTGCTGGTTGTGATTGAGCCATCCCTCGCCCAGACCGCGGATGTGTCGTGCATGGTCCTGGCCTCTCGCAGTTCGCGACTGGCTGGGCAACGGGGGCCTTGACGAGGTCCTCTAAAAGAGACTCTGGGTTGTACGGGCCGGTGCGGGGTGGGCTCGGGCTTGGCTCTCGCGTTGTTGTATCAGAATGAGGTTCCAGTGCCGGGGGCTCAACTCTGGTGGCGCTCTCAACATGGTAGCACCTCTTTTTGCGAGCACGGCAGTTCTGGCAAGGTAAACGGCCCAGTATTGTCAGCTACCCAGAGCTCCGCTAATTGGTCCTGGCCATGTGCAACTTATCATGTGAGGTACGTTTCCTCCCGGTCCCGGCGGACTGCCAGACAAGTTCCATAGTGTCTAGATGCGTGTCGGATCGGAGGCGGGATCGGGTAGTTCGGTCGGCCTTTGTTGGAGCTACGGAGCCGACTGCTCTTGTCACCCGTGGTTCTCGGTGCAAAAGACGGTAAAATTCCTCATTGGGAAGAGAGCCGACGGTGGAGCCATCAACCCGACCCGACCCGTACCAGAAGCGGTAAGTGTCCAATAGAGCGAGCTTACCCTACATCAACTATTAAATCTAATACCCTATGAGAATAACTGATAAACCATGTAGTTATAGTTATCACCCGACTTGGGAAGGTTAAAACCTTTTGCCGGGATAGTGGCCAAGGCTACGGCAGCACAAGCGAGGTTGGAAGATGCTGGGACGGCACTAGAATGCTGGACTGTGTTATTGGGGGGGCGAGGAAACTTATTCATCAAGTCTTCATCTTCAATCAGAGCATTTTGGACCCTAGTTCAATGAACTTGGGGTGCTTCTAGGGTTCTTGGCAACAGGCATTCGAGGTTTTAGCCGGCATGGTGCTCGGCATACAGGCCCGTTTTGCCATCACCACGATCGAGCTTTATCATCGATCCCCAGTTTCATAATTGTGTGGGGGCTCATTAAAGCTTTTCTGAAATATCTCAAAATCAATTAGACTTCAAGGTCCGTTTTGTATTTAATATCCAGCCTGTGCGGAACCCGGCTTCCACTTTTAACCCGGACCTGAATGGAATGCTTTTGCATTCGTAGTGCCGGCAAGATGGATCCATAGTCGAATACATGATACGAAAATGACACATTTTTCAAGTTACCATCCATATTAGCGGATTGGCGTGCCAGGCTTGACATCTCCTCTCACGAATCTGGGGTAACAGGGCATGATAAAGATACGCGACCATCACCTTGGGTAGAACCACTGCTAGTTGCCAACAAAAGGCATAGTTCAAAGGCGATGACTAAAACATCATCTTCACAGCATGAAGACACGGGAAATCCGGTCTATCACCGAAAGGTTCAATCGGTCGCCCTTGCGGATGCGGTGACCAAAGACTCGCCCAGGTATACCACCGCATCACAATTTAAGCTCTTCGGCATCATGCTGTTTTGCACCCTGAGTGAGGCTTGGAGCGCTTTCATGAACATGCCTGGTTTCTAAAGAGGACAGATTGTATCATGAACGGTTACGATGGCTCCGTTCTGGGGTCCATAAACGCCATGCATACCTGGCACGCGTTTTTTGACATTGAAAGGACGGGCGCCAAAATCGGCCTTGTCACGGCAATCTACCCCGCTGGTCAAGTTTGCGGCGCCTCGATTGTCGGCTTGCTTCTGGACAATTCTGGCCGTAAGATACCCATGTTTATTGGCGCTTGTTTCATCATCATTGGGTCAATTGTGTAAGCGACCAGTGGCTACCACAGCATCGACCAGTTCATCGGCGGGTGCCACGTGGTTGGCTTCGTAGTCCCGATATGTGTGACTGCTGCGCCCACCTGTCTTGTCGAGATGGCATACCCGACGTGGAGAGGAGCCGCTGGGGGTGCTTATAATGTGTTTGGTTGGTATCTTGGCGCAATCAGTACGCAACCTTGGATCAACAGCACCCAAAATCTGAGTAGCTGATACTTGCAAAGCCGCTACATGGACATGTTACGGAACTGGACAGATGTCCAACCAATGGTCTTGGCGCATTCCGCTCATTATTCAGGCCGTGCCTGCCGCAATTGTTACTGGCACAGTTTGGCTGTTGTCGGAGAGCCCAAGATGGCGCAGCTCCAAGGACAAGGAGAGCAGAGCAATGGATATTCTGGTCAAGTATCACGGTAATGGTAATCCGGATTCAGAGGTTACGAGACTTGAATTTGATCAGATTCAGCACTCTCCGCTCCGAAATTGAGTCTGAACACGGGCGGAGTAAGTGGTAGGATTACCGCGTTTTGGTCAACACCAGGCCTGCCCGCTATCGCATGTGGATTGTCATGCTTGTCGCCGTCTATAATCAGTTTACGGGGGGTTCAATCCTGACATACTTAGTATCTGGTAAATTGCTTAGCTTGTATCCAATCCACTTCAATGCATGCAGAGAGTTCTAATCTTAGCTAGCCTACAATGATTGATGCTGTGGGCACGACATCTTCCAAAAAGAAACTCCTCATCAACGCCCCGAACAGCATCTTTTCCTTTGGCGGTGGAATTGTTGGTACATTTTTTGTCGACAAGGCTGGCAGGCGCCCTTTGCTCCTTTGGGGAGTGTTCATTTCTGGAATGGCTGGAAAACTTACGCCATCTTCCTTGTCCTTCATGCGCTTCATTGGGTGCTCATGTGCTTTGTCACGATTGAGACAAAGGGGAGATCTCTCGAGGAGATTGAGGAAATCTTGAATGACCCCAGCCCTGTAAAGCGCAGCAAGCAAAAGTTTGACGTGGTCATCAGCGCTGGCGTCGGCGTTAAGCTCCAAAAGCCCTGAGAAAACGTGTCTGTTATATTGAACCGCCATTTTGTTGCTGGGGTTCTTGGACGAGTTTGATTGGTGGCCGCGGAGGCTCATCGGAATTGCAAGGTATGAATGGTGGAGACTCCAAGGAGTGTTATATTCCGGGTTTCCTAATTCTCTCCACTCCGATCAGACTCCAAAGGCACTAGTGGGCCTGCACCGCCGGCTCGTAGGGCCTTTTTCCCTTGTTTGAGGGCAGTTAACATTGAATTATGCTACAGTTTTTTGGGGTGCCTTGAGGAATAAACCCTCCGAGGTGGGGCGCGATGTGGTTGCATTCATGGGCGAGTATTTTATCGTCGTTGAGCACCTTACAAGCCCAAGCATCTCATTTGTCCCTTTAGCCAATTTGTTTACCGTCGCCTTGTTCCGAAATATGACAAGGGATCGCTGGGCCTTGTCCATTAACTGAAATGCGCGACTTAGAATGCGGGTGCCTGCAGCGCACCCTCTTCCCGTGCTGCCCCTGCGTTTTGTTCTGTCCACTGTTGTATTCGGCACCCATTTTTCGGTTATCTTCCCGTCCACTCCGTATACTCCTAAAGGTTCAATTTTGGCCGGACGGAAGAATTTGGACCCTTGAGGCTATGTCATCACCGTTCGGCCCTTGTGGTCTTGGATGCATCCAGCATTGTATCTTGGAAAGCCGTGATTCCGACGCTTATTACGGAACACGATGGCATCGCGAGATGGAGCCCGTCTTGAGCATTATAAAAGAGCCACCGATACGCTTTATTTTGTGTTTCTACCTTGCTTCTGTACCCCTCACAAATTAGCTAAGGTTGACAATCCGAAACCTCAACTATTTTTTGATCACAGTCATGGCTCCCAGTATGTTGAAGGCTTGGGTTATGGCTGCTGCTCTCACGGGAGTAGCCTCAGCTCTACCCGCTGTCCAAGAAAGGCAGGCTACCTGCTCTAGCCAGTGGTACGTTTAAAGTGACATTTCTTCTATCATAACTCGGCGTTTGTAACGCATTACTTACCGGACTTAATCACTCTAGGGGACAATGTGGTGGCACAAACTGGAATGGAGCTACCTGCTGTGTCTCGGGAAGCTACTGTAGCAAGATTAATGATTTTTACTATCAATGTATCCCCGGCACTGGTCCCGTCACGTCTCAGAGTAGCTCTCTTCCGAGCTCAACTACGTCTGCCAGTGCATCGGCTACAGCAAGCCGAACCTCAACTAGAGCTGGCTCGCCCACTACAACACGCCCCCCAGTCGGTAGTGGAACTGCTACTTACTCGGGCAACCCATACTCTGGTGTTGACTTGTGGGCCAATGGCTACTATCGTTCTGAAGTCAGCAACCTGGCCATTCCAAACTTGAGCGGGGCTATGGCCACTGCTGCTGCCAAGGTTGCCAATGTTCCTTCTTTCCAGTGGATGTAAGCTCCTTGTTTCAATACATGTTATTTCTTGCTCACGTATTTTCAAGGGATTCCTTCGCTCACATCTCTTTTATGGAGGACACGCTTGCTGAGATCCGCGCAGCGAACAAGGCTGGTGGCAACTACGCTGGTCAATTTGTCGTCTACAACCTTCCCGAGCGTGACTGCGCTGCTGCCGCCTCCAACGGCGAATACTCTCTCGATAACGATGGAGTGAACAAGTACAAGAACTACATCAACACAATCAAGGGCATCATCCAGTCATACTCTGACATCCGTACCCTACTCGTGATTGGTAAGCATGTCCGAAGCCACTTGCCAACTCATCTATACTAATCCCATCAACTAGAACCCGACTCCTTGGCAAATCTAGTCACCAATATGAACGTTGCCAAGTGTTCCAAGGCCCACGATGCATACCTGAGCCTCACAGACTACGCGGTGAAGGCTCTGGACTTGCCCAATGTTGCCATGTATCTCGATGCTGGACATGCTGGCTGGCTCGGCTGGCCTGCGAACCAAGGCCCCGCGGCTAAACTATTCGCTGGTGTTTACACTAACGCTGGAAAGCCCGCAGCACTCCGTGGCCTTGCTACCAACGTTGCCAACTACAATGGTTGGAGTCTCAGCTCGGCGCCCAGCTACACACAGGGAAACTCAATCTACGATGAAAAGGGCTATGTCCATGCAATGGGACCGCTTCTGGAGCAGAACGGCTGGGCTGGTGCGCATTTCATCACTGACCAAGGCCGCTCTGGAAAGCAGCCCACCGGCCAGCAGCAATGGGGAGACTGGTGCAATGCCAAGGGAACGGGCTTCGGCACTCGACCTTCAGCCAACACGGGCGACAGCCTTCTCGATGCCATTGTCTGGGTCAAGCCCGGCGGCGAGTCGGATGGAACTTCTGATACCGGCGCAACTCGCTACGACTACCACTGCAGCTCTGGCGCCAGTGTCCAGTAAGTTGATTGCTCCCTTGCAGGTGCCTCACTAATAACGGCTAACCATATACTTCAGGCCTGCACCTGAGGCAGGAACATGGTTCCAGGCTTACTTTGAGCAACTCCTCACCAACGCCAACCCATCCTTTTTGTAAATAGCCAATGGCATTGAAGCGTCGAAAGGCGCGGGGTGTTCTCTAAACTTCTGTGTATATATTATTCGACGAAGTTCAGTGTTTGAGACATGATACTTGGTGAGGAAGCAATGTAAATATTCACAAGCTTCAATGGTCACAATGTGATTGTTACGAGACTATCATTGCATAATTATGTGCACGCTTAAAACCCAATGAAAACTAGCAGCTCCTTGCAAGTGAACCAACTGCCGAGTCTAATTTCAAAACAGGAGGTTGCAATGCATGACCGTCAACGTTCTCATGTCAATTCATGTACCATTTTCAGCTCAAAGCCCAAACCCCTTGAACACGTCAACGGGTTGTGACAGCAAATCATCGTGTCCATTTCAGTTTCCGACCCCGTTTGGGAATTCCCGCCGCTTGTTCCCCGCAGTGGAGTTGCAGGCGGTTCAAGTTGGCTAAGCCTAATTTGGGTCGGCTGAGCGTCAACACGAACGCGCCTCGATGATCACCCGGACGTTTTCCGGTGAAGAATGATGTAGTGGTCTTCGTCTGCATCTCTAATTTGATGAGAGATTGAGTAGTATGGGTGGGCGTTTCTTAGATCAATTGATCTGCATCGCAAGCATCAGTTCATCCTGCGAGGTAGCAAACCCGATGACGGACTCCGGCGTATATAAGAACCGATGTAGTCTGCTTCTTTTCGTAACATCTTGCTCGACAACAGCATCTTTCCAGTCTTTGCATTCATTGAAGCATTGTGACAGTCTCTTTTCCTATAAAAATTGCTGCAATCAGCCCAGACCATCATCATTCTCATTTTACAATGGCTCTCGCCCAGCGCAAGCGTTATGCCATCGTCGGCACAGGCATTCGCTCAGCATTCTATTATCAATCTATTCTCCAGGACTTCAAAGACGATGCGGTGCTCGTCGGCCTCTGCGACACCAACCAGACGCGCATGAATGCTGCCAACGATCGCATTGTGGAGTTGGGAGGCGAGCGCCTACCTACCTACAAGGCCGATGACTTTGACAAAATGGTTGCTGAGCAGAAGCCAGATGTCGTCATTGTTACAACCATTGACCGATTCCACCACGTCTACTGCATCCGAGCCATGGAGCTGGGCTGTGATGCTATTACCGAAAAGCCAATGACTATTGACGAAGAGAAGCTCCAGCTCATGGTCGATGCCGAAAAGAAGACGGGCAAGCAGGTCCGTGTCCTATTCAACTATCGATATGCTCCCCACCACACAAAGATGCGCGAGTTGATCGAATCGGGCGTCATTGGCGAGATTGCGACCGTCCACATGGACTGGATCCTGGACTGCGCCCACGGTTCCGACTTCATGCGCCGTTGGCACCGCGAAAAGGAAAACAGCGGTGGAATCCAAATGCACAAGTCAATTCATCATTTCGATTTGGTGCATTTCTGGCTCAACACTGAGCCTGAGACGGTTTATTGCATTGGTGATCTACGCTTCTATGGTAAAGAGAATGCCGAGAGGCGCGGTGAAAGCAACCTCGGAGAGCGCTACTTGAATAATGAGGCCGCCAAGAACGACCCATTTGCCATCAACATTGACACAAATGCCCAGCTCAAGAAGCTGTACTTGGAGGCTGAGCACGAGGATGGTTACATCCGGGACCGAAACTGCTTCGCTGAAGGCATTACCATTGAGGATAACCTCTCGATGATCATCAAGTACACCAACCGCGCTGTCATGACGTACAACACATACGCTTATGCCCCATGGGAGGGATACCGCTGCGTCTTCAACGGTAGCAAGGGCCGTATTGAAATCAACGTTGTCGAAGGCGGCTACTCGGCTGGCGGCGAGACGGTCACCAAGGAGGGTCTTGGCGAGCTGGAGAAGAACTACATCCAGGGAGGTGTGGAGCAGACCAAGATTGTCGTCTATCCCTTGTGGGGCGAGCCATACGTCGTGGATGTTCAAAAGAGCGAGGGTGGCCATGGCGGAGGTGATCCCATCCTGATGCGCTCCGTTATTCTGGGCGGAGATGACAACTTTAACAGAGCGGCGAATGTTCGAGATGGAGGCAATGCCGTTTTGGTGGGTGTTGGCGCAAACCACTCGATGAGGACTGGGTTGCCAGTGAATTTACAGAAGTTGGTCAACTGGTAGTAGTCTAGGAAGCGTGATTAATTTATGAGCGAAACTTGATCATCATCTTGAACACTCTGTGCCCTCAAAGGGAATCTCCCCAAGTAAATCACATAGTCACAATGTCGGTCAGCCGGAATTGGATCGAAATATTTATATCTGAATTAATAGACGTCATCTGCCAGTTATAAACTGTCTAATGAGCCGCGAATCTCGCCCCCATGTTGGTGTTATCGGCAAGAAGACCAACTACGCCGAAGACGAAAAGTGGTGAACGGCTGCGATGAGGGAAACCGAGCCCGACCTGGCTGAAAATCTTCCGAATCAAATGGAGCATCATTATGGACGTTTGCTGTAAAATGAATAAACTTTTTGGGGGGGGGGTTTCAGTTGAAATATCGAAAGACTGTGTTACAAATCCGGCCATGGTTCAATTCATTCTGATGGTTAGTGGATTGATGCTGTTTTCTCAGAAATTGACACAACTTTCTACAATGCCCCATAGATCTAACTAAGCTCCGGATAAAGACCTCGGCTTCAATAAGCGGCGCCGAGGCCAAGTACAATGCTAATCATAACTATACTTGTTTATTCATTCTCGTCTCATTTGCATATCCGACTTCGGAGACGGCGAGTCATCAGTTTTCCGTGACACTGTATATATATCCTTGGAATTGGAGAGGCACTGGCATTTCAGACTTTTCCTCCACTCGGCACCGTCCCCAACATGGCCACCACAACAACCGTAACCGTGGTTGGGCCTCCTCAATCCGAGCTGCGCGACCCTGCACAAAATTCCCATCTCACGGAATCAGATACAGAGTCAAATCACGCCTACGTGCCATTGTACTCCAGGTTCAACCATGCGCAGAAACGGTCCATCACCAGACCGAACGCGCAACGGTATTGGGCTGGTTTCTGGGCGGAACCCTGATGGCTCCGGCTCTTGGCCCAGTGTTTGGAGGCATCATCGTCACATACACATCCTGGAGAGTGATATTCCGGTTGCAAGCAGGATTGGGAGGAACAGCTGTGCTTTTAACTTATTTCCTACTCCCGGAAACCCTTCACAAGGTCCGAACAGTTGAGCTAACGGGATAAGGGATCATAATGGCTTCTCGAACAATTTGGCAATGGGGCAATCTAGTCACAGTATTCAAACTCTGCAGTTACCGTAATATTTTATTCGTGGTGGGTATGTTTAAAATCTTCGTTGTCGATCTTTTCTTTATTCTTTTATTTTCTTATCTCTAACACCACTAGACTTTGGCTTCATCGGCACTCGTATGGAGCGGGTATTCGCTTCTGACACCCGTGCGTTAATGTACTCAACCCACGCTTGCACCTCACCACTCCTCTACAGTCTGGAATTCTCTGTATTTCTCCAGGAGCAGGCTACATCATCAATGTCCAACGAGGAGGTCGTTGGGCCGACTATATCGAGTAGTATTTTTATCTAGTATTTTTATCTAGTAAATATCAATGCAAAGCATCAATTGAAACAATGGATAAGGCAATCCCTCGTTCCTTAGAGTGCAATTGTCAGACAATGAAGCGGGTGGAATCTGCGGGCATCGACGTTGATGGCCGCTGGCCGCTGGCCGCTGAAATGGTAAGGTGCTTTGTTATGAAAAGGAGAGTGGGGGTATTCGGAACACACGCCGGCTTTAGCCGTACGATTTTCCCATTCAACAAAGGTTGTTATGCAAGTGACTCCGGTCGTGGGCCGACTATATGGTCAATAAATTGACAAAACGGCGCGGCTACCGATTGCCAGAGGACCGGCTGCGGAGTTGCCTTCCCTTCCTGGGAATTCTTCTCCCTGGACCCATGCTCGCATATGGGTGGATGTTTAATAAACGAGCTGGTGGTATACCAGTTCCTATCGTTTTCATCCTTTTTCAAGGTGTAGCCCAGCTAGGTGTAGGATGGCGCAAGAGGCAAATGGAGCTGACACCTTCTAGGCGTTGATTGGCTTGATTGAGACGGACACATCGCTCGAGTTTTCGGCATCTATTCGGTATGAAAAATATCCTGCGACAGAATTCAATGCAAATTATTGGGCGCCCACGCGACTACCCGCCAAATTATCATCTTATATCCGTGGCACGTGTATAATTGCTACCTATAACTGGATATATCTTCAGTGGGGGAACACACTCAAAAACTGGGGCAATGATTAAAAAGAGTCTCAACGCGTTGATTGGTTCATCGCTTATCTTGCGCAGAGCTCGACAGCCGAAATAGCCCTACCCGGGAGGGACCAGATTTTTATTATTTTGTCATTGTCCCAAACGCAACATCGCAAGGCTGGCTGAGCAGATTTGGGGCAGAGGCAATTACTATTGATATATTTAATCCGTTTGTACTGCCCCTAATTGTGTCTATATTCTCTGTTCTGTCACTGCCCGTCGGTATGGGCCCACGCCAAGTTCCTAGATACGTGTGGCTGCCACGAGGCGAGGCCTGATAGGTCTCTTTGCTTCCTTTGTAAGCAATAGTTTTGACAATCTCCCGTAAATTAAAGACTATTCAAAGACAGTACCGAATAGGTGAAAGAGTTGGCCAAACCCGGAGCGATCAAAGACGTGGCATTAGTCCCACCATTGGTTCCACGCCGAAGAGTCACAGCGCATTCCCACAGAAAAAAAAAGATTAGAGCAGTAAAAGTGACGACGCACAAGGTTTATCCTCAATAGTGATCATTTAATCAATCACTCGAGGGCCATATGGGGCTTATTGTGGCAAGCAATTACGTTTATAAGGTGGATAGCGAGTCATTCAGCATCATTTTTTTTCTTCCACATTATCAAGATGGTAAATGGCCCACTGAAGATTGATGGCCTCTTTTCTCTGAACGGATTCCGATATTCCAGCTCGGCCGGAGTGTCGTGGGGTGGCATGGAGTAGCCGGGTATGAATTGACGCACGTGTCTAGATAACCTCATGACTGCGCTCCCCATGGGGTGAAGCCACTTTATCTTTTTACGTTCATTCATGTCACAGATCAGACCAGCGATAAGTGATAGCGTCCGGTGTTCGTGGAGAATTCAGCCTCGTGGCAGTTAAACAATCCTGGTTGCGGCTTAGAACCCCTGTTGCGGCTTAGAATCCATGTTGCGGCTCAAAGTACTTGACCACTTGTGTGGGGCCGTATCAGACCATATTGCTCCTTGTGGCCGAATCAATCATTCTGGAATGGGTGGCGAGGCGGGAGAAACAGGCGGAGAAATTCCAAACGCTCCGAACAAGCCAGCGTATCCCGGCCGTGCGTCCGGACTTGACGGGCATGGGCCATGATGGGAGTTGTGATTGGGCTTCGGTAATTACCCGAGTAAACGTCCGAGCTGCATCGAGCAAATCGCGTCCATGATTTCCAACGTATGGAGTTGATGGCAAAAGTTTAAACCCAATCTGTGCACTAACAGAAATGGCGCATGCAGAAGTGTACAGTACAACCAAACGGCGACTATTACGTCGGGGATGTCTTGCTTGATCATGTGCAATGCTGCAGGGTCTTTTTGACGGAACGCATGGAACAGCCTTTGCGGGGAGAATTGCGGTATAATACAGTAAAGAAAACCTAACATGCGGTGGATGACAAACTCGGTGTAGAAAGCTTATAAATAATATAATCGTCCGATATTTCATCAAGCTTGGAACGATGACGTATATCGTATAGTTTGGGGGGCTCAAGTGTACGAAATGGTCAAACCTGTATTCCCGAAACAGTAGTCGTCTATTTCTGATATGTGATGGAATCAACTTGAGGTGGGACATTGCTGTTAGGTACCCTTGCTCTCGTAAATTATCAACTGTGATAGCCTCAGCCAAATGGCACCAGGAAAAGACGTTGAGACGAAAATAGTGTTTTTTTTGGAGGGGATTATTAGATTTGTGGCATTGCTCTTGTATACAGCCGTCAATTCAACATGGCTCAGACCTTGCCCAAGACCCCAGACGCAGTGGCAATTCTTAAATCGCCCGAGAACTGATGCACATGGTGGATACAAGCTCTATGCAGGTGGCTCCGGCCCAAAGGAAGTCCACGACGGAATGTACGGATGAAACATGGGTGGGTTCTCCTAGTCAAACCCAATCTCTCTAAACCACTATATCTCTCCAGACTTTCTGTGCTAAATCTGTCCTCTCATCGTTCCATTCCATCTCCCCACGTTTCAATCATGTTTCTCCGCAAGAGCTCTGGTCTCTTGTCCCACGCCGCAGTTAGGTCCCAGGCCCAGCTGCGGTTGTCCTTGAACACCATTCGCTTCGCCAGTACCGCCCCCTCCAAGATCCTCAACATTGCTGGACGAGAGGTTTCTGTTCCCACCGGTATTTTCATCAACAACGAGTTCCGAAAATCCATTTCGGGCGCTACCTTTGGTGTTGAGAACCCGGCCACTGGCCAAGAGATTGTCCAGATTGAAGAAGGCCGAGAAGAGGATGTTGAGGAGGCAGTCAAGGCCGCCAGGACGGCCTTCACAAAAGACACCACATGGGCTCACGCCGATCCTGCCTACAGAGGACAACTGCTCTCTCGACTCTGTGAGCTGATGGAGCGTGACAAGGAGGACCTCATTGCACTTGAAATGCTGGATACTGGAAAGACATACAGCCAAGCCTTGACCGTTGACTTTGAAGGGTCTGTTGGCACTCTCAAGTACTATGCAGGATGGGCCGATAAGGGTTACGGCCTTTCGTCCTTTAACATCCCCAAGACGTTTGCCTACACCCGACGAGAGCCTATTGGAGTATGTGGTCAAATCATTCCCTGGAAGTGAGTCTGATCCACGTTTCTTACTAAAATTGGAGAGATCGCTAACTCGGGTACCAGCTTTCCCCTGATGATGTTTGCCTGGAAGATTGCACCCGCTCTTGTCACTGGTAATACGGTGGTTATTAAGTCGGCCGAGGCTACGCCTCTTTCGGCACTGAAGATGTGCGAGCTGATTAGGGAGGCGGGCTTCCCGGCCGGTGTGCTGAACCACGTCTCTGGATTCGGCAAGACTGTTGGTAGTGCGCTTGCTTCTCACATGGACGTGGACAAGATTGCATTCACTGGATCTACCGCTACTGGTCGAACCATTATGCGATCTGCCGCTGATTCCAACCTCAAGAAGGTGACTTTGGAACTTGGTGGAAAGAGCCCTGTGAGTTTAAGCCTCCCCTGAGGATGTGTTCGGAATTCATACTGACGCTCCACAAAGAACATTGTCTTCCCCGATGCCAACCTCGACGAGGCTGTCGAGTGGGCTGCCTGGGGTATCAACATGAACTTTGGCCAGACATGTCACGCAGGCACTCGAATCTACGTGCACCAGGATGTCTACGACAGCTTTGTTGAGAAGTTTACAAAGCGAATGGCCAGCGTCAAGGTCGGCGACAACTTTGACCCTTCAGTTGACCAGGGACCCCAGAACAACAAGATGCAGTATGAGAAGGTCCTTGAGTATATTGAGCACGGCAAGGAAGAAGGTGCCACTGTTCAACTGGGTGGTAAGAAGGCTGAGACTGGCCTGCCTGGTGGTTACTACATTGAGCCCACCATCTTCACCAATGTCACACCAAACATGAGGGTATGTTGGTACAAAGTCTTTCAACTCGAGCTGCGACTAATAAGTGTGTTTAGATCGTCAAGGAGGAAATCTTCGGTCCTGTAGTTACCATTTCCAAGTTCTCTACCGAGGCTGAGGTGCTGGAGCAGGCCAACGACAGCCAGTACGGTCTAGCCGCAGCCGTTCACACCAAGGACTACGAGCGGGCCATGCGCGTCACCAACGCCCTTCAGGCTGGTACCACATGGGTCAACATGGTGAGTCAAACTCCATTCCTTTCAGCCCCAGAAGACAGAATCGTCTAACATTAATCTCACAGTACAACTTTGTCCATTTCTCAATCCCATTCGGTGGATACAAGGAGAGTGGTTTGGGCCGAGAGTTGGGCGAGGCGGTTCTCGATAACTACACCGAGACAAAGGCTGTGTACTTCAACATGGGACGGGAAGCCCCCAAATAAAAGGATATCCGTGATAGTGCCCGGGTGGGCTGCACATGAGTAAGAAATGCGGTAGTTGTACGTTAGAGATGAAACAAAATTATAGACCTGCATGAGAGAGGAGTAAATAAATGCCAATGAAATTAATCTGCGCACTATAAATGGTATTTCCACCAGAAGTACGACATAATTTTGATTCCATTATTCAAGGTTCAAATCCGTCACTCACATTGCTACCGATGTAGCTAATCAACCTAGCCATGGAGTCAAACTTGTCTGGTATACTAGATTGCACTTGATTAAACCATTCCTCCATTTTTAACGCTCGTTATTGTTTTCAACTTCACCAATCGGAGCCCGATCATATCCGCATGGCTGTGTGCATATGCATGCAATATTAGCATAGATGCTGGTTTTGCCACGTGAAAACCTCCAGAAACGATTCCATATCCGCAGCCTTATTTCACAAGGCAATGAGACCCAATTTCAAGTTCCGGATATGACAAGGGGTCATCTATAAAAATACAATTACGGAATCCCTCTAGCCCCTGGAAAATAAACCGCCTGGTTCCCCAATGATTTTTTTAAATGCTAGTCCGCGATTTTCGATAGAAAAATACAACAGCAATACATGTATTCCTAATTTTGGGTGGTTTTGCTGCATGGGGTAGGGCGTCTCCAACTATCCATAAGCAGTCACAGGCCTCGCCTCGCAATTTGATTTAGAACCCGGGCTAAAAATTATTCTCTGCCGTTTAAACTCGAGAGAACGCTTTATTAGACCAATCTTGAGCAAACGGCAGGCATTTGGTAATACGAAACAATGAGCGAGAAAACCGAAACCTCCCATTTTGAACAAGTCCCAGAACAGCCAACAAAGAGTTCTAAATCTCTTTTACATTTCAAAATATTTTGGTAGGCCTAGTTGATCGGTCTAATATGCATCGTTGTGCTGGTCGTACCCTTGATGCAAGTGAGACTGCTCGTATATCATGAACAAGCTAATATGTGTAGAATCTTTGTCGCCATTCCAAATATTGCACAGGACAAGCTCAACGACGTCAAATTTGAGCTAGACAGGATGGAACTATCTCGGACTCGCGAAAAGTCATTTCACGTTGCCATGAACGCGAGCATGCGTGCCAGTAAGGGTGGGCTGAAGGCCCAACCCTCTCGCTTCAAGGCTGAATGTATCTGAGAGACCTGGAACCCCACACTCCCTTTCTCAATGTCAATATGTCAAAATTGGCTGTCAAATCCAGCCAGACTATCAATATCACACAGGATTTTGAAATTGAAGACGAATAGGCGTTGACTACTTTCCTAACATGGCTGATAACCAGAAGGTCTCTGCGAGTAACTTTGAAAGGGCGAACAAAGTTCCATCTCAATGGCATCTCCAAACGCTTTGGAGTTTCGATCAAAAAAACGCTAGATCTCTTCGGTAGGGTAGCAGTGATTCTCCGCTTAAGTTTACTTCACTGACAAATCCACAGGTCTGAACCAGTTTAAAGGTTTTGCATTGACTGCACCTACCATCAGCGCACGAGATGATGAGAGAGGAGATCACCTCCACGGATTTGTTACCATTCCTACCCGTCTATTCTTACTGCCGAGCTTATTAGTACCACCATTGAGATGCGCATGTAGGACAATGAAGCTTACTGATATTTAGGGCAATGTTTCGTTTAATGCCTTGGTTAATGACACGGCTATTGGAATCGCGTTTATTAACGACCTAACATTTCGACCAGGACCCAACAACGCCTCCATCCATGCAAATATTAGCCAAGATGCTCTGCTGATTGGTGGCACACAGAAACCTATTTGCGAAACTGGAATTCTCCCCCTGCAGTTACAAGTGAGGAGCGTCATCAAGGGAGGCGAAGACCTGCCGTATTTTGAAGACGCATTTCAGTCTTCAAATCTAACAACGGAAGTTGACATCGGAGCACTTCTCCAGAGTGATCTGAACATGACCATCGCCTGTGCCAGTGGCGAAAGTTAGATCTAATTAATGCACATGTAGCATTTAATCATGGTCTTATGAAATATGGTGGGATATATCGGGTCTGGTTGTAATGACTGGGTGGGCGATGATAGTCTTTGTGGCCTTCATACTTCGTAGTCGGAAAGGCACTGTTAATGTTGAGCAATATTGAGCAATAGTATCTGTCCTTCCATCTGTCCATGCATTCTATGCTACCCAACCCAGCTTCCGGGGTATAATGAAGCGGAACCGGCGAGCTGTAACATTGAGATGCAAGCGTGCTTTAACATTTAAACCAAGGCAAATTAAATTGAATGGATGCAAATCACTGCGCCAATTCACGCGTAAAAGTCAGGTTTGTTGCGATTGCAGATCATGCCATATTAGTTTGTTCGGATGCACTATATTAGGAAATGATTGACCTGCGTTAGCGCCGTCCAATAACTTCTTGACACGCAGAATGAGGACATGTTGGCCCGCAAGCCCAGTGTCTGGTCAGCATAAGCAACAGCTGCTATGTCATGTGCTCTAACGATCTTGGACTTTATTTAGTGTTTGCGGGGTTAGCCTCGACGTAAGATCCTTGATGCTCGTCGTTTTCCCTTGCCCGAGTTAATTCTGAGTAGTGCGTTTTTGACAGCTTAATTTGGACCGCGACTCGATTGCGCACAATGGCCGAAAATACATCTCATAATGCGACCGACCAGGGCGTGCTTACTGAGTCACAGCATCTCGAAGCCCAGCCCGTTGATTCAATCGCCGATGTGAGTAAAAAATGCCGTCGGGTGGGTGAGAGTCATTTATGTGCTAGGGTCTAATTGATCAGCCGGTCCCTGATGACCACGACTCTGTACTTGACGAGGTGAATCAAACATTGCAACGAGCGATATCAGCAATTTAACATGGAGTTTGTGTTCAGACATCTGACTACAGTGAAACGGCGTCTTTAGCATCCAGTGTCCTCAAATATCGATTGGAAAATGGTCGTACATATCAGTCATACAAAGAGGGATGTAAGGTTTTCGGCTCATTGCTGACGAGTTCGGCTAAAAAGGTTGACTACTAGCGTATATCCTCCCAAATGACGAGGTCCGCCGACCGCCCCTCTATCCCGCCTTTGATAATGAGTAGTTATTGACGAGTAGTTTATAGCTAGAAAACCATCGCTTAGGTAAGGCTGCTAAGGCATATTCTTCAAAATAGAAGCTAAGAGATTACAGACCTTCAGCATCACATGTGCCTGTTAACAATTGGAGATCGACTATTCATCTCTCCGGCCGGAAAGGATGCGCCGCTTGGTCGTGTCCTCGATGCTGGGTGCGGGACGGGAATTTGGGCTCTGGACTTTGGTATGGTTCCATCAACTACCAGAAACAACTCTAACAGCCGTAGCGGATGAGCACCCAGAGACAGAAGTGCGTTCATTTCAAAAATTAGTATTCAAAATCAGGGCTAACAAAATGCAAGGTCGTTGGAGTTGACCTCAGCCCTATTCAACCCTCTTTGTAAGTGGCCGGGGTATTCTCCAAGTGGTGAACTAATACAGTTAGCGTCCCGCCGAATGTTACATTCTTCGTAGACGACCTTGAAGAAGAATGGACATACAAGAAGCCGTTCGATTTTATCTACATGCGAATGTTATCGGCCTCTATTGCGGACTGGCCTAAATTATTCCGCCAATCGTTCGAGTAAGCCAGTGACAAAGTTTAGCAAAGATTTCTAAACTAACATCCAGTTAGACATCTCTCACCTGGCGGATACATTGAACTCCTTGATCCCATTTACCCAATGGCATCTGATGATGGCACCTTGTCGGAAGATTCTGCTCTTTACAAATGGAGTAAGTTGATGAACGATGCAGCCACCGAATTGGGTAGCAGTTTAGATTCTGGTACAAACTACAAAGAACAGCTCATCAACGCGGGATTTGTAAATGTTGTCGAGACAGTATACAAGTGGCCGATGAATACTTGGCCCAAGGACCCAAAACTCAAGGAACTGGGTACAGTCATTCAAAAGATCCGATATTCTCAAGCTAATGCCTACTCGTAGGTGCATGGGGACTGGAAAACATCATGAAAGGGCTTCAGGCACTTAGTTTGGCACTTTTCACAAAGGCTCTCGGATGGAAACCCGAGGAACTAGAAATATTTCTGATTGATGTTCGGAACGATCTGAAAAATAAGGCCATACACGGATACTGGAAAATGTGAGCGCTCACCAGAGATTTCAATACGTAGCTAACATTACAAGAGTCATGTGGTATATGGGCAAAAGCCTAATAGCACTTGACTCTTTCGACTCCAGAGCTGAAGTATACATGACACGGGCTTCATAACACGCATGGATCCAGAGCAAATTATCATACAGAATTTAATATTGTCAACTGCAAGTAGACCAATAAAATAGTTTGCAACCAGCTCAGACTAAATGTGGCCTTGGTTCATTCTGTGTCCAATCCCAAATCTTCTCCTCGAGTTGATCATTTTTAGTGTGAGGACTACCTTGACCAGTGACTCTGATAGCCCAACGAATGTGTTTTGGACCGTCCTCCACGCTTAACAAAATTATGCTTACAATACCTTTCACCAGTCGCAACCAAATATCATAAGATGCGGGATTGGAATTCATCATTCCTGGGTGTACCACCGCCACGGTAAATTGCGGGAAGGGTGGGCATAAAGAATGCCCGCCAATTTGCTCTGTCCGTACCTTGCCCATGTGCTCATTTCGCCCGCTGTATCCTTTAGCGTTTCCAGTCGTATCCAAACTAGTGCATTCAGGCTCCCTTTCACAATCACATGTTTATTACTCCAGTATGATAATCACGTGGCCTTTGATTCTACGGGTAGTATTGGACGTTTTAGCCACATGTACCTCACGGCCTATGACGGGGCACAAAGATGATCTTGTCGTACGTCATGAGATTGCTTTTTGGTCAGAGCGGGGCACCCAAGATTAATCTACGGGCATCCCAGACTTGGGCAAAAGGAAGCCGATACTGTATTCAAGACTATGTCATGTGGAGAAAAGAAAACCAGGTTGTGTCCTACAGACTCAGTTAATTTGTGGGCTGCGTCAGTCGGGACATTTCCAATGGTGGGCTCCCAATGCAAAAATTAAGAAGTGTTTTGTCGCTAAAGTGCTAAAAGTATTCATTCCATATGGGATTTTTTATCATAGCAAATCTGCTTTGACAGTATTCTTTACTTGCATCGTATTCAGGAGACACAATGGAATCTCAAGGGGTGGCTTATTACTGTGTAGCGGCTGACTCGGTCAGCCGTCCCTCTGCGAGTTGGCGGGAAACACGCATGCAGCGAATGAAAAGGGGACTGATGTGTACACAACATTGGGTGATGACATCAGAGCATCCCGGCCGTAGGCCCGCTTAATATTCCGGCCAATATCTTTTGGAGAAAGCTATCAGTCGGCGAGCGCTATTCATAATACCAAGCTGGTAGTGGCAAGCACATGGTGCTTACCATGTCTCCGGCATTCGAGGCCAGCCATTGTTCTACGCCCAAGCTCAAAATGTAGATTGAGTGTCTAGGATGAGATCATCGGGGACGGCAAATAGCGCGAATTCAAAATTTGCCTCTTGGGGTGTTCTGCTACCCATCATCGTATCCATTAACATGCCGCTATTCATGGCGTCTTGAGACAGTTTTAAGCGAGTGGTGGTTGAGACATCCAAAGCTTACACCCAGGGCAATGTCCCAAATGGCGGTGAATTTTATAAGTAGGGGGGTTCCCTTCAATGGAGCAAGCCGGCTCTCAAACCCGCCGCAATCTGGAAACAGGCAAGATGGGATCAGGTGCAACCCAAACTCAGTTTGATTCCATCGGAACTCAATACGATGTGGTCAAAAAAACTTCGTTCAACAAGCTTGAACAACTCAACTTTAGGCAAAATGCACAGCCATTCTTCACAAGCTCCAACGTCTCTGTTATTGACTTTGCCTGCGGTACTGGGTTCTACTCTCATCTCCTGCTCAAATGGGGAGCCAGTTCCTTACTAGGCATTGACATCTCAGAGGCCATGGTTGATGGCGCGAAAAAGCGGCTTTCTCAAACCCCATATGCTTCGCGCGCAGTATTTTCCCAAGGCGATGGGTGCCAGCCTCAGTTGTACAAAGCCAGCAGATCTGAAGGGTTCGACATCGCAACCGGAGTATGGTTTCTTAACTATGCGCAAAACAAGGAGCAGCTCACGGGCATGTTTCAATCAATGTCCATAAATCTCAAGCGAGGTGGAGTTTTTGTCGGCATCTGTTATCATCCGGTGGACGACATGGACGCCTGGGCTGAGGGCTGCAACTCGGTGCGGCCAGTGATGGTCAAAACAGGTCTTGTGGAGGAGTACAGGGAAAAGCTAGAGAATGAACTGGGCTACGCGGTCCAAATCTTTGGTCTTCCGCCACCCGGGTCGCCGGAATCGGTCAAGGGAGTCGACTTTCGAACCTATCACTTGAAAAAGTGCGTGTTTGAGGAATGTGCGAGAGAGGGAGGCATGAATGGAACGATGGAATGGCGGCAAATTGATTTCCCTGGAGAGGAGTGGCGGGAAGAAGCTGGGTTGCAGAGTGACGAAGCGTGGGCAAAACTCCAAGCACACCCGCAATTGAGTGTGTTGGTCGTATGGAAAGACTGAGCCATGTTAGGTTGACGGTTAAATTATATACGGCTCGCAGTGGAGCTTCTCCATTCCACCTATAGTGATTCCAAGTTGATGGGGAATTATTAGCCGGATGCTATATGATGCCGAATTTTTGGCCCCTGTTGTCAAGGCCTCGCTCGTCTCCACGTATTTCCCTAACAAATCTTACGAGGAGCTGCGTCAGACAACCCCGCAGTGCTGTAGACCTCGTCTGATGTGAGACAACAGTCATCTTTGTGGGGAGATAGTGACAACTAAACAGGCAATCGCCTTCGGGCATATAGTATTTCCGGATCATTCAGGAAGTCACCGTCTGTTTATATCTTGCTCCCTCTCCGCTGATTCATGTTCCACAAGACGCTGAATCAAGTAATTTACAATCCCGAAAAAAAGTGCTCCCACAAGTCACAATGCGCGAAGATATCACTTTCCAAACCTCGGACAATGTCACCTTACGTGGTTGGTTTTATAAGCCTCAAGATGCAGTATCGCCATTGCCAACTCTCATCCTGATACACGGCTTTTCATGTGTCAAAGAAATTGAGCTTGACAAATTTGCAGAGTACTTCTCGTCGAATTTATCCATGAATTGTTTAGTCTATGACCATCGGGGATTTGGGGCTAGTGATGTCAAGGAAGGGCAACCGCGACAGGAACTTCTTCCCTTGCAGCAAACGAGCGATGTCTCCGATGCCATCACCTACGCTCAGACCCGAAGCGATGTCGACATGAATAAGATTGGTCTCTGGGGAACTTCCTATGGTGGAGGCCATGCCATCTGGGTAGGAGCGGTGGACCGCCGTGTGAAGTTGGTTGTGGCACAAGTGCCTTTTGTAGATGGCTTCACCAACTTCAATCGACTTATCAGGCCAGACTTTGTTGAAGGCATAAGAAAATTAACCCAAGACGGTACGTCATTTGTAACTCCCTTTCTACATGCGGGACTTTGCTAAAAATTCGTCAGATCGGCTTGCTCGTGCTGCTGGTAGAGCTCCCGCCATGATGCCCATTGTAGACGAAAACCCCCACAGTCCAAGCATGCTGCCAACTCCAGACAGCTATGAGTTCTTCAATGCGTGGGGCAAAAAGACCCAATGGAAGAATGAGGCCACCCTAAGATCGTAAGCTCATGTCCCTTCTGTGCAACTTGATCAACCAAATGAATTAACCTAGTCTGCCAGACTTGAGGTGCTACGGGAGTACATACCCGTAGCCCACATCCATCACATTTCTCCAACACCGCTTTTGATGATCGTAGCTCACAACGATGTAATTACGCCTACGGATCTTGCGTTGGAAGCCTATTCTAAAGCTCTTGAGCCTAAGGAACTTCTTATCTTGCCTGGAGGTCATTTTGAGGGATATTCGGGTCCCAACTTTGAGAAGAACATCAGTAAGCAGGTTGAGTTTATCAAGAAGCATTTTCTTTCTTGAGATGTGGAAATGTTTTGTTTGCAGGTATCGGCTTGATACTTTGTACGAAAACGCTCCATTGATTTGATATTCAATGCAAAAACAAAATTTGATGATTGGTTCAATGTAAACCCACAATCTATAGGTTCCAGTGTATCAATAATATCAGGTGGCGGACTTGCAATCTGCGTACGGACTCTCGTTAAGCTCCTGCTAATACTAGACGCATCTCTTTGATACCTTGAAGAATTCCAAAATCCCATCATTTCATCTGACCGCAAGATAATGACATGGCTCTGGGCCAAACAGTACATCTATCACCTTTGTGGGGGCATTGAAGTAGCAATTGAACCGGAGAAACATATGAAGGGGAGGAGGGAAGTATGGAATTATTTGATTTCAATGCTCCTCGCCGCTCTACAGAGCGACAAGCACAAATATCCAACACAAGTTCTAATTTCACCACTTTACCAATCAACAGGCTTCTGCGCACGCAGCCTAATGCTTTCTACAAGGAATTAAAGACAGGCTGGATGGCTCGGGATCACGACAGAACCAATATCGGACCAATAAAAATCTGCGCATGAGGTGAATGTCTGACCTGTACCAGAATCCTCTATGCTGAAGATGTTTCCTGAAACAGCATGGACCCACAAGCCATTATCAAAAGAAGCAGGGTTCAAAAGCTGTGGGTGGGTTCTTCAATCACAGTCATTGATTTGCCGAAATCTTGTGGTCATTCAAGGCGACAATTGACCTTGAAAAGGAATCAGGCAAAGCTACCTAACTCTTCTGATTATAAAGCCCATCCGTATATTGGTTAGAGATGAGCCTTTTCTGTGGGGGCTTTATCAAGTTATATAGCCGCATGTAGCCCATCAAAAAGCAGCCAAATAACTAGTGGATAACGTGCCGCGTGGGGCAACAACACTGCCTCAATCAATCAACCTTGGCTGAAGCCAAAGGTACCTAATGCTACCACCAAATAGGATGATTTGAACATGTTTTTACCGATTGTGAAATTTGGCCACTACACCAATGTTTTGAATCTTTATTATACCATGGCCGTTGTCATGTGTTGGTAGGAGGCATTATCTGGTCTTTTGGTTTTCATATTTACACATGGATCTCCGCCTGTGGCACGCAAGCCATCACAGTCCAAGGAACAATCCAAGCCAGGAGTAAAATGGCAATTTGCATGGGTATAATTTACATTATTATGCGCACTATTTCTAGAATTCGCTTCTTTGTTTCCTGTGAGGTTGAGTCAAGATCTTGCCCAGCTTGGGTTGAATTTCAACCAGCTCGTTGCGAGAGTGCCCTGGCGTTACCGCTAGTGGCTCCTTTCCCAATTCTCGCCGGACACCATGTGGCATTGATTGGCTGTGTATTACTTCAAGTCCTAGAATGCGGGTATTTTTAAACGTGGCCATGCAACTTGGCGGCGTCTGCCTATCGATGGGCCCAGCTGGGGGGGGGGGGGCAGTGTTGGGGAACTCTAGCCTAAATGAGCCCCAGCATTTCTTCCGACCGGTCAATGTATGCTTAACGTCAACCATGTTAAATAATACAATCATTGGTTATAGGTATGCTGCGGGGAAATGAATGTTCTTGGAGGCGTTGCACAAAGACGGGCCAGGTGAAGAATCAATCAGCCTTCTCCAAACAAGCCCATCCGCCCTCGGCCGAGGGTATAAACCCGCAGTTGTGAGAGCGGGGCTTGTCATCATTTAGATCTTACTCGGACAATTTTTTTCAGAGCCCACATATGATTTGAACAAGCGTTGAATAATGCAGTGGGTAGACGCGTGGTGGATACTAGTAAAACGCTGCCCCAATCAACCTGGGCTGAATCTGAGTAAACATGATTCTGCCACTGAAATTCCTGATCTCCACGCCTTCATTCGGTCGGGAAATAGGATCGTCGGAGCTATGACGTATAAGCGTATTGTACAAGGGGCATCATGTATTGTAAGTGTGTATTGACAGTCGGCCGCTGCCGAAGGCGGTAAGTCGCTGGCGCGGGGGGCTGGTGCCAAGGCTCAAAAAACCAAAAAAAAGAAGAAGGCTTCCTTGTCCAACCAGCTCAATCGAATGAGACGTGTCCCTGCAGCCAAGCTGCGCAGCCTCATCTGGTGTCTCCTAGCCGGGCTGCAACCCTGCTACGTCTTCAGCTGCGATCAGGCAATGCAGCAGATCGGAAAACTGGCCAGTGTTGGAGAAGACCACGAGTTATCGTTTAATATTATGTATATAAACACTTGGCCCTAATGCTTTGAGCAAAAAAACCACAAACAGTTGCAAGCGCTTCATAGCACCCAAGCAATTCAACATGAAGGCTTACTTTTCCACAGTTATCCCATTCCTCCTCGGCTCAGCCAATGCGTTGGCGATGCCGAGAGATGACGTCGCATCCTTGGTATCATCGAGGTCCTCCTCTCTGAAATGGGCGCCATGCGACCTCGACTTGGGCAAGGATACCAAGGGGAACATGACTGAGGAAATGGATTGTGCCACGCTCCAGGTCCCACTGGACTACAAGAATTCCAAATCCAGCAAAACGATTGAGCTGCAATTGATTCGCACAAATGCAAACAAGAAGCCGTTCAAGGGCAGTGTTTTATTCAATCCAGGTGGCCCTGGCGTTTCAGGCGTTGAGGCCATAGCCCTGTCGGGTCCCGAGTTCCGAGAGTAAGCGGGCCTTCTGAGTCGAATATTGGAACCTGCACTAACTCTTTTCCCCTTAGTATTCTTGGTGGCCAATTTAGTATCATCGGGTTTGATCCACGGTATGCACAAGCCTTTTGGGTCCCCTTTGTTCTCGAAACTAACTTATACAGTGGTACCGGCCGAACTATTCCATTCACGTGCAGCACGTCTAGGGATTCCAATTCAACTACCTCATCCCGCAGAAGCGTAAATGCATTTACCCAAACGGACCCATGGCCACTCATCAGACAATCATGGGAAGACTTTGGAACCATTGCCGATGCCTGCTACGAAAGCCAAAAAGAATATGGCCGTTTTATCGGCACACCATATGTAGCCCGAGACATGTTTTCCATTGTCGATGCACTCGGCGAGGACGGAAAGCTTAGGTACTGGGGTAGCTCATATGGAACCATCCTGGGGCAGGTTGCCGTGTCCATGTTCCCCGATCGAATTGATCGAGCCCTGTTTGACAGCACCCTCTTGGCAGAGACGTACGCTACGACCATGTGGAGTAGCTCTTCACGAGATCAAGAGCGGGCCTTCCTCAACTTCCTTTCCGAGTGCGTTGAAAGCGGTCCTGAATGGTGTGCCCTGGCAAACTACTCCGGATCAAGCACTACAGCCCAGGATCTCCAAGAGGCGGTCGAAGATTTCTTCAAGAAGTGGATGGACGAACCTACTCTGCCTGAAGTACTTCCCGAGGAACTATTTCCATTTGGAGGAGCATCTCTGGTTCAGATTGTCAAGATGTTGATCACAAGCCTCACATACAGCCCTTTGCAGTATCCATTGTTGGCTGAATTGCTGAACTATGCTCTCCAAGACAACTGGACAGAGGCATTAAACATTCCCCTCAATGAGGCCTCTCACTGGAATCGAGGCACACAGGCTATCAACGGCATCAAATGTGTCGATTCGACATTCAGGGCCGAGTCTGCAGACGACCTGTACTCGATTACCCAAGTTCACCTGGCCCAAGGATCCTTTGCAGATGGCATCGCTCTTGCCCGGCTGAACTGTGCTCGATGGAAGTTTGATTCTGCAGAGAAGATTGATACTAACAAGCTTCACAACGTCAACTCGAGCTTCCCAGTTCTCTTTGTGAACGGCATGTACGACCCTGTCACGCCGCTGGAGGATGCATGGGAAGCTTCATCCAGATTTAGGAAGAGCAGAGTATTGGTGCACGGTGGTGTCGGAGTAAGTGTTTCCCGAGTTGAACAGAAACATGGGTTCGTCGCTAACAACTTCGCAGCATAGCTTCACATCTCACCCCTCAAACTGCACAAACAAGGCTGTTCAGGACTATTTTGTAGACGGTAAACTACCCAAGCTTGGTGCTTCTTGCAAGCCCAACAGCCCAGCTTTTGAAGTCGCCGCAGACTTGTAATCCACAAACGATGATGACGACAAACGAAAGATCAATGTCAATATATATATCTTGATTTCAGTAAATGGGTGTACAAAGGGATGGGGATGGTCATGCAGGATGAAATAGACAATGAGCAAATGTATTTAAAGAATTAATTGTTTATCCTACCAAAAGAAATATCAACCTAGGCACCTGAAGCAGATAGCAGTAATTCCTCCACAAATTTCTTGGGGTTTCAAGAGGGCGTCGATGTCTCTATAAAGTCGTTTTTACTCAAAAAATGGCATTACCATAAAATCCCTCCCACTTTATCAAGTTGACAAAAAGAAGAAGCCCAGGGCAACTCCCCCCCCCCAAAGAAAAAAAATAATAAATAAATTAAAAAATAAAGCCTCGCAAATGCTCGCAATCGTATATAGGAACAGCCCGATGCGGGGGTCGAACCCGCAACCTTGAGATCGCGTACTCGTAAGAGTCTCACGCTCTACCGATTGAGCTAACCGGGCGTGGCTCGTATTGATGAGTTCCCGGGGTGGCAGAATCGCATCGTGAAGTTGGGTGGGTTTTGCTGAGTGGATTGGGCAAGAAAATTTTTACTGACTCAGCAGTATAGAAATAGAAAGTGGGGTGTTTGCCGTTTAAGGCAGGGTCAAGAAGAAAGGCAATAAACTAGTTGACGCACCTTGGCGGCTTAGTAGGTATATAATCAGTTTAGTGTCAGCTGTTGTGGCTTTGGAGGAATCCGACTGGATTCTTTGTCCAATAACACAGTCTAAAATGGTGATGATGGGACATCAGCTTATAAAGACAATGTGGGTACCTACATCACTGCATTGTGAGTCGTGGTAAAAATATGGTCATCTCAACTAAGAATACACAAACGCTCGGACCAGTGTTATAAGCCAATCATGTTTAAACGTTTTACGGTTATGCAAGGTTTTACCGATTTTTGCGAGGTTTTACCGTTTTTTTCAATTAGATTTACAATCTACTAATTAAAATCCGCAATTATACAGTGCTCCACTTACAGCAGGGCAGAGCTTATTATATAAGCTAGACTATTATAAGCAGAGCTATTATAAGCCGGGCTATTGCAAGCTAGGCTATTGCAAGCCGGGCTATTACAAGCTGGGCTATTATAAGTAGAGCTATTCTAAGTTGCTTATTATAAGCTAGGCTATTATAAGCTAGGCTATTATAAGCCAGGCTATTATAAGTAGAGCTATTCTAAGTTGCTTATTATAAGCTAGGCTATTATAAGCTAGGCTATTATAAGCTAGGCTATTATAAGTAGAGCTATTCTAAGTTACCTATTATAAGCTAAGCTATTTTAAGCTACCTATTATAAGTTAAGCTATTACAAGCCAGGCTATTATAAGATGGGCAATAGAAAACTATTAATAATATATCACGTGATCTTAGCTAAAACTATGACCGCGTAGCGGTCATGGTCTGTGAAGCAGGCCCTTTCCACCTCGTCTGCATGCTCTCAATAAAGGTCTCGACTCCCACACCTCGGGAATAAATGGCTATAGGTTGCGACAGAAATGGCAAATTCTCATTCAAACCAACATCTTATCAATTATTTCCGTAGGGTGGCTTCTCTGATAAGGACGTGACAGCATCATAGCGACGCGTAAGCCTGGAATTTACCCTGGAGCCACTCGCGTTTACGCGCCCACACCAAGGTAGTGCTGTAGCCGATACTGCGGACGATTTCGTCAACAATAAAGTAGAAAACTGGCATCCATCATTTTTAGTTTGAACCGGCTGGTTTGAACTGGGTGATGTGGAAATGGAAGAGCCGATGAACGCGAGAATGGCTCATGTCTAATGCAATAACCGACTACCTGGTAAATAGCGGCGCTCGTGCTGACAGTAAGCGACCAAAGTGCTGCCACTCACATGCCACGACGGATGTCCTCGGCAGCTCATCAGCGACGCTCAGCTAAGATTTAAAGACAAATGCCAAGTGCATGCCAATAGCAGACGGAGAAACTCGGCCACGATGGCCCTTGAGAGCAGGAGACGGTATTGAGGTATTGCGAGTCCAGAGTTTCCCGTTTATTAATTGGGGGCAGATTTGCGCTGGAGATGTGGGCTCTAACGCTCTTGAGTGCTCAATAACCATTCCCTGACTTGAAACTTCAATCCGCCGTGTCATGGCACGATCCTATGCCGATGCAAGGATAGGTCCATGGTGTCCCCACTCTGCCCAATCTGTAAACCCACCGATTAGACACCAGCCGCCAATTTACGAGAATTGGACCCTGCCAAGCCTGTTGATGCAACTTGAAGCCATCTACTCGCTGAATTGGACCCTCTGGACCCTCTGAGCCCCTATGCTAGATTAAAGTAAGCAGGCGATTGTTTCCATTTCGGGCTACTCCCTGCTGACACTCGCAGCATGTACTCCGTACGTCTCCGGTTTTCGTTGCCATGGTCCGGTGATCTGAAATATATAAAACAACAAGCCGTTGCAGTTGCATGCAAAACGAGTATTACTCATGCTACACTCGTTCCCCAGCTCCACCCAACACCCTTGCCCAGCATGTCTTCTGCGGACAATTTCAAGGTCATTATTGCCGGCGGTGGCATCGCCGGCCTCAGTCTAGCCATCATGCTAGAAAGGTTCGACCTCGACTATGTCGTACTGGAGGGCCACTCCGACATTGCACCCGCCGTCGGCGCCAGCATCGGCATGTTCCCAAACGGACTACGGATTCTGGACCAAATCGGATGTTATAAGCCCATAGAACCTATTTTTGGCGACGAGGTGCCGTACAAGAAGACTTATTCTCGTGACGAGAGCGGCAATATTACGTCCACCGTGAGCGACCTTTTTGCACATCTAGAGACGCGGTATGTTCACAACAACCAATATTCACCCGGCCAGCCTCACTAAAGCAATAATTGCAGTCATGGCTATGGCCTATTTTTCTTTGACCGCCAGAGGCTATTGGAAATCCTGTACGAATCAGTTCGGCACCAGGAGAGGATTCTGCTCAGTAAGCGGGTGACTGCGGCCAATCTGACCAACGGTGGGGTCGACGTGACTTGTGCCGATGGATCCGTGTTTTCTGGCACCATCCTTATCGGTGCTGACGGCGTGCACAGTCGTGTCCGGGATGCAATGACTGCGTTGGGCAACAAACTACAGCCCGGGTACTTTGATCCCAAAGAGGCCGACTCTGTGCCTTGTTTCTACAAATGCAGCTTTGGCATTGCCCAGAATGTCCCCAACTGGGTCTATGGTGAGCAGCACATGGTTTCGGGCAAGGGAAGATCCCAGCTGGTTATTTCTGGACCGGATAAAAAGGTCTACTGGTTCATGTTTGAGCAACTACCGGAACCAAAGTACGGCAAAGACATTCCCAACTACACAAAAGAAGACGAGGCAGAATTTGTCAAACGAAACCGCCATGCCCCAATTACTCGCAATATCACCTTTGGTCAAGTGTTTGACCAACGCATATCGTCAACTCTGACGCCTCTTCACGAGATGGTCTACAAGAAGTGGTTCTTTGCAAGAATCATGACAATCGGAGATTCCACCCACAAGGTAATGAATGACTAGTTTCAATTTTCGCTCTGAAAACAAAATGGTTCAGCATGGAAGCTAATGCCTAAACAGCCAAACCCCATTGGAGGCCAAGGTGCAAATGGTGCCTTGGAAACGTGCGCAGAGTTTATGAATGCTCTTTTGCGTACAAGAGATGGCCGGGGCGGAAGTCTGAATGGCTTGACAAATGAGGAGATCAAAGGCATCTTCAAACAGACCCAATCGGCCAGACACGAGCGCGCTGATATGATCATCAAGAGGGCTCACGACCAGCAAGCGCTTTTAGCCTATGAAAACCACGCCTTGTCCTCCCTAGTTCTGGGTATCATGCAACCCTTTGCTGGAGACGAGGCCACTTTGAGCAGAATGGCCGGCACATTCATTCCCTCTTCGCGGCTGGACATGCTCCCAATTCCCCATCGACCACGCGTCTCCCCATTTGCCGATGAAATGCCAGCGAAGCCCATTGGCGGAAAGGTTCACAGTGTGGTAAGGAACATATTCATTGGTGGCATGGGCCTTGCTTTACTTGCTAGTACAATGGTGTTTCGGCTGTCTGCCCTAGAACTCCAACCCTTGGTCAAGTCTTCTATGAACCTGACATGGTTTGGCAACAACCCTGTTAATGACTTTTTTAACGCTGTTGTGTCGGTTTCCGCCATCGCTGTTCTGGACCAGGACCCCTCAGCAAGGCTCCATCTGTGGAACTTTCTCCCTCAACTCATATCACCCATCTTGGTATACACCGTTGAGGGCTACCGCGCAGGCCAACGAGAAAGTCTTCTTTCTCTGCCTTCGCTTTTCACTGTCGGCATGCAGGTTCAAGGGATCGGAAGAATGGCACCCTTGCATGCAATCTTCAGTGCCCTGTATTCGCATGACAATCCAGCTGGCCGTGCCGTGCCGCAAGAGGCAGCAAAGTCATTGATTCCCGCTTTGACCATTGGATTTCTGATCCCAACAATCCTGATGCTTGCGCCAAGCCCTAACCGGGATGCTTGGTATGCTTGGGCGTGGCTTTGGCAGTTTGCGGCGCCCTTGGTCAGTGTGTTGGTTTGCATGATCTCGTCGGGACTGAAGAGGTGGAAACATGCTCATCGGACACAAGAAGAATCGATAGAGGAAAGCATCGCTGACCGTTATGAGAACCGGGATGTCCCAGCATTGAAGACGGCATATACTTATGCATTTGCGGTTCAAGCCACGGCTCACATCGCCTCGTTAGTGTATGGGTGGAACCATCCAAGCATCAGCCTGTCAGAAACGTTCTTTGCGTTGCCGAATCCCTTCAGAACCGAGTGGGACCTCCCAACTCTGGCTGAAAAACTTGCCGTATTCTCCAGGTATGACATGGCCCTTGGCGTGATAGGGTACCTGGGCAGCAATCTGTACTCTATTTGGGATCTTCGGCGCCTTGGATACATTCAAACATCCGAAGCAGTCAACGCCGCCTTGTCGGTGGTTGCAGGCCAATTCTTGGTTGGTTCCGGAGCCACGTGGTCTGGACTCTGGTATTGGCGAGAAGAGAAGATTGCCAGTGCCAGTAGGCTTGAATAGGCTCCATTTGTTAGATAGTGTAAGATGGTGTAAGATAGTGTAAGATAGTGGGATGGGCTGGCCTCAATAAGGCTAAAGCGATAGCTAGCGCTACGGCCATCAGTGGATGTTGGTCTACTATCCAATTGAGGCAAAAGGATACATGTTGATCAAAGCCGCCTATAGCTCTAATCAACTAGCTATATAAGGCCATAAGGCAAAGCCTTAGTCTATAATATATCTCTCTTCTCTGGGTATATATAATTGCTTTACTATGAACCCCCTAGCCTTTACTAAACCTCATTACTGAACTCTTAGAGAGTTAATTACTTTTATTATCTTAAGCTAAGCTAGATAACTAAACTAGGATTTGAACTTGTAATTATTTATTGGATTTTAATTAAATATAATAGGCTGGTCTTAATAA
Organism: Calonectria henricotiae; assembly: GCA_020623695.1. Classification (NCBI taxonomy): domain Eukaryota; kingdom Fungi; phylum Ascomycota; class Sordariomycetes; order Hypocreales; family Nectriaceae; genus Calonectria; species Calonectria henricotiae. The sequence continues at coordinate 82,014 of JAHVYB010000027.1, forward strand.
GGCTAAAGTAGTAGCTAGTGCTATAGCTATCAGTGGATATTGGTCTACTATCTAATTAAGGCAAAAGGATATGTATTGATTAAAGCTGCTTATAGCTCTAATCAACTAGCTATATAATGCACTGAGCCAAATCCTTAGTCTATAAAAGATAGAAAGAGTTAGCGTTTCGAATACAATCGAAGTCCAAATCATGGAAGCCCGGCTTAAAAAGAAAGAGAAAACAAGAAAGAGAGAAGCAGGATTGCAGAACCAAGTTATACTGAGAGCAGGGGTATGCTCCTCAGCGGCTCCTCAGCGGCTACTCAGCAGCTACGTCAAAATGTCTACATGTACCTTAGCGGAATAGGGAGTAGTACTGTAATCCTAGAGCATGGGCTCGCATCATGTGAATGCAGAGAGAGACACGACAGTATACAGGGAATTTATTTGAACAAGTTCATTACATTTCCTATCCTAGTTTAGATCTTGACCATTCGATTTTGGCTTGATGGCACGTCCCAATGTATCAAAATTGTATCTCCATTCGTTCTGCAACTCGAAGTTTGAGAAATCAACGCCGAGTTCACCTTGCGAATCATCCAGGCCGTGTGCAAAAATACCAAAAATTGGACCATTCATACCTAGAGCACATACCTAGAGCACATACCTAGAGCACATTGTTCCCAGGACTGTCTAAGAATACTATATTGGTCGTTGCTTTTGTAGAGTAGAAGGCGGCTTGTCGAAAAATGTATTTATTGGGTGATATTTGAGATGCCAACCCAAGGTGTCAAGATCACCGGTGCCCCCACCAAGGGCTGGTGAGCACGGGCTCAGAGACAGTTCGTATTCAAAAAGCAATGAACTCAGTGAGATGATTGGAAAGACTTGACAAAGAAACAAAAATACCTCTTTCACGTATAACCTGGTGCCATTACTGACCATGGCCAAAATCATTCCCGCACGTGGTTCCCGAGCCCGTCACTTTAGGAAATGCAGACCGTGACGCGAGCAAAGAAAAAATCCGACACATCCGGCGATAGAAGCGGCCACGGTGATTGGGCGCAGGGAGCAGACGCTAGTACGAGATTGGCAATCCATTAGTCGCGCTGGCTAAAATTGGGACGCGGGATTGACTGGCGATGGTTCATCCGGACGGAGAGAGCGCTGAATCGATGCGCGATTGCGGGTTCAATTGGGCTTGGCCGTGTGAAGGGAATGAGGTGAAGGCTGGAGACTGCATAGACAGTCCAAGTACAGTGGGAATTTGCCAGCAGATAGACAGCAGATAGACAGCTATACAGCAGAGAAACAGGCCCTCAAACGAACAGGCCGGGAAAAGATGGCGACTCGTTCTCGCGGTGGACCGGGGTGAGTGGGCCGGAGAGCGGTTATTAAGCAGTCCACCCAAAGCATCGAACCACACGCCTTAGTTATAGGCGCCATGTCAGCCTCTCTCTTCCCGCAGGCGTGGGTGCTCTATATATCTGTATCTGTATCTGGATCCGCATCAACCACCCAGAGACGAAGACGACATGCGCACAACGCTCCGTAGGTCCTGCAACGCCTGTGCCAAGGCCAAGCACGGGTGCGATCTCGCAACTCCTCGCTGCTCCAGGTGCGCCAAGAGAAAAATCAGCTGTAAATATGCAAACGAGCCCTTGACGTCGCCGTCGTCCGGTTGTAAGCTGGCGCCCAGCAGCCACGCCAAACCCCATCCTGCGGCTGCCACGGATGCGAAGCACACGACGGCGAAGCACACGGCGGCGAAGCACACAACTGCTTCCCAAGACACGCCCGCTGGCCTCTTGACCTCAGCAGACGCGTCCTTCGACCCCTTCGATTCCTATCCGCCGACAAGACTTCCGCGGGCCCATGCCCAGCGTTTGATACACCACTGTGATTTCTCCCCTGCTCTCCTAGCCAACCCCCCATCGCAATTGCACAGAGACGACTGACATTTCCAGTCCTGTCGAGCATCGCATTCCAGTACTACCCACTGGACCTCAATGCGGAATCGAATCCTTTTATTGTCTCGTGGTGGCCTCTGACCCTTGCTGATCCCGCCCTGTTCCACGTCTCATTGCAAACGGCATCCCTAGACGAAGAGTTGCGTGCCCAGAAGGGATTCCCCATATCGGAGCTTCTCATGATTGATTCCGTGTCTCTGGTCCGGCAAAAGGTAGAGGACTCGACAACGGCGTTCCGTGATGACACCCTAAATTCCGTCGTCACCTTGGCGGCCATTGAGGTTAGACAGAACCTGGTTGCTACCTATTGTTGCGAATGCTCCTCTGCTAACATTCCACACAATAACAGCATGGCAAAGGGAACATTGAAGCAAGCAAAATGCACATTGCCGGGGTCAAGAGAATGGTCAACGTCAGAGGAGGCATCGACAAACTTAAGCGGACAAGCCCGCTCACGGCAAGAATGGTTCCCTGGTGAGTTACTACACCCAACGGATGAAAGCTCCGCGCTAAAAACCTAAATACAGGGTCTCAATGCTAGTCACAGGAGTTCCCCAATTCCAAATCCAAGACGACTTCGGCTTCGGCAGCGGCGTTGGTCCGATCCTGCAGTGGCAGCTCGCCTCCACCACCCTGGATGCCCAGGAGGAGGCCTTTGGCGATGCTGATATTGATCCTACAATCAGCAACACCCTGAACCGCCTCCGCAGGATATTCCACCAACCGGCCCTTTCAAATCTGACAAATACAGAATTCCATGATCTGACCTGCTTTGTGGTGCACAAGCTGCTGCTGCTGCCCCCGCTCACTGCGACATCAGGGCAGCCGGAGCTTTCTGAGTGCCTCCGATACGCCATACTGCTATACATGTTGAATATACATGGTACCACATACTATTCCCACATGCATCTGGCCAACGCCTTTGTCGGCCAACTCAAGCACCATCTCATGGCATACACTGCTGGCGAGTACGTTCACGGACCATTGGAGATCTGGTGCCTCTCAATCGGCATGGCAACCGCCTTTGGCACAATAGACCGCCAGTGGTTTGTGGAGCAGGCCTACATGGCTGCGACAGCCCTTGATTTGGGCGCATGGGATGACGTACTGGGCCACCTGGAGAGCATCCTCTGGGTGAGCTCGCCACAGGCAGATTTCTTCCAGCAGCAGTGGCAGCAAGTCTTGAGGCTTGGGCCAGCCAACGCCCAGCCTAGCAAGGGGCGCACGGCTCGCTGCTGAGATCTCCGTGAAACTCGGGTGGTAACGAACTCGGGGTTGGCACGAAGGAGCGAGCATCTCTTATTCGGATCGCAGCTACACGATGCGGAGTCTAGAACTAATTAGGACTAGACTCCGCACACCCACCGCACTGGGGATGACGGGGGCACCACCAGGGGTCATGGCGCCACAAGCCAACCCCCTGGTCGACCATCGGAGTCTAGTACAAATCGGCTGCTGATATCTGCTTTTAAATCGAGAGAACCATCATGGCGGAAGACTCGTGCGATCTAACAATGGGTCCCGGTGAGAATCTGTACCCCCTTCGGATGTACCCGGCAGTCATGGTATTCTCGTCAGACAACGGCCGTGGCCCCGACGCAACCGCCAGTTTGCTCCCCGCCGTCTCCCCCGCAAACCGAATACGCTGGCGAATCACCCGATGCTTATAAAAAGGCTTGCACTCAGGCGCTGTCTGAAAGAATGCAGAATGGCAGGATAGCTCTATTCTCTGAACAGTGACTCCCTCACCACCATGGCTACAGTTATCGACGGCGCTCTTGCGCCTTCTGTTGGCAACCAATCCACCTTTACGCCTGATGGAGCCGGCCAGAAGGCAGAAGGTCTGTTGTCAAACTATTTCGCCGACTGGAGCAGCTTTCAGTTTGCCATCACCGCGCTGCTTGCACTGATTGTCTACGACCAACGTATGTCCCAAACTCCATGGAGACGGTGACCAGATAGACAGCTGACACCCCCATTTAGTCGTCTATATAAAACAGAAAGGCTCGATTGCGGGACCTATGTTCAAGATCCCCCTTACAGGCCCGTTTCTGCAGGCCCTTTACCCAAAGTTTGATGCCTACCTGGCTCAATGGGCTAGTGGCCCCCTCAGCTGCGTCTCCGTCTTTCACAAGTAGGTGCTCTCTTGCCTATCGCGTCCATCTTGTGGCTCGTAGCACTGATTCTGACCACGTCCCAGATTTGTTGTCCTGGCGGCAGACCGCGACATTGCACACAAGGTCTTCAAGTCCCCGACATACACTAGACCATGTCTTGTTCCAATGGCAATCGAAATCATGCGACCAACGGCATGGGTCTTCCTCAATGGGAAAGCCCATGCCGAGTTTCGCAAGGGACTGAACGGTCTCTTTACCAACAAAGCCCTTGCCACGTATTTGCCGGTCCAGGAGAAGGTGTACGGTGACTATTTCAGTAGATTCGTCTCCGCCAGCAAAGCAAAAGGCAACAAGCCCATGGAGTTTATGGGGTTCTTCAGGGAGATCAACTGTGCCCTGTCCTGCAGAACTTTCTTTGGCGACTACATCTCTCAGGACGCCGTCAAGAAAATCGCCGACGATTTCTACCTGGTCACAGCCGCTCTTGAGCTTGTCAATGTCCCCCTTTCTATCCACATCCCATACAGCAAGTGTTGGAAGGGAAAGCGCATCGCCGATGCTGTCCTCAGTGAATTCGCAAAATGCGCCGCTGCGTGCAAGGCGAACATGGCTACTGGGGCCCAGGCCACCTGCATTGTCGATCAGTGGGTTCTACACATGATGGAATCTAAAAACTACCGCCAGAGAATCGCTGCTGGGGAGGAAGGAGTGGAGAAGCCACCCAACTTGATTCGTGAATTCACAGATGAAGAGATTGGACAGACAATGTTTACCTTCCTCTTTGCCTCTCAGGATGCCTCCAGCAGCGCCACTACCTGGCTGTTCCAAATCCTGGCCCAGAGACCTGATGTCATGGAGCGCCTCCGAGAAGAGAACCTCACTGTGCGCAACGGCGATCGAAACAAACCATTTGAATTGGGAATGTTTGAGTCGCTCACCTACACCAACGCTGTCATCAAAGAGCTCCTCCGCCACCGCCCTCCCGTTATTTTCGTGCCATATCTCGCCTTGAAAGAATTTCCAGTTACAACCACATACACCGTTCCAAAGGGCGCCTTGATTATTCCCTCTTGCTACCCAGCCCTTCATGACCCGGAAGCCTATCCTGACCCGGACGCTTTCGACCCTGACCGATGGATTACTGGAGATGCCGAGTCAAAGACAAAAAACTGGCTGGTTTTTGGCTCTGGTGCTCATGATTGCCTCGCAAGAAAATATGTGCCCCTCACCATGGCCGCCATGATTGGCAAGGCCGCACTGGAACTCGATTGGGTTCACCACGCTACCAGCCGCTCCGAGGAGATCCGTGTCTTTGCTACATTGTTCCCCATGGTATGTTGAACCAATTTCGCGGAACCATGCGCATAACTAATGGCAAATATAGGATGAATGCCCACTTGTTTTTACGAAGCGTGAATGAATGCAAGCTCCAACTGGGCGGAATGAATTGTCAAAAGCAGAGCAAATTAAATATCGTAACTGCGACCTTGATGATAGTATATATCGAATAATAATACAGAAACTTTTCTAATATGCGCCCTTGCAACAAAGCCTTGTTTAGGGATTAACCATGACCTGGATGATTATAATCATGATTATGCACAACATCTCTAGCTTAGTACCCCAAGTTTAAATGTGAGTTGCGGACAAGGCTGAGACAACAGGTTTATACACATACCACTCACAGTCGAATATCATTGTATGTCCTAAGTGATGTGGCTAGCTATTTTCGTCTAACCTGGTCACAATTGCCTATTATTGCCGAATGCATCTTTTACCGCGCGGCAAAGCCATGGGTAGTTGGGGAAAAGTGCCCGTACAATTACCTATATCACGTTCACGCTTTGCGTGATCGTATTACCTAGCCTTGCATTAGCTTCAAACCAGCCAACTAATAAGCGCTTTCCCCTGTTCTAAGAAACGTGACCCACGAAATGTGGAAACGTGTTAATTGTGTCCGAGTCCAAGGGAGCAATTATGCGATCCGATGGCAACCGGACGTGTAGAGAGCAAGCCAAGTTTTAGAAGAGTGAACTTGATTGCGCCCAGAATTACGTCCCAAGTAGTTAAGATGAGCTCTTTGATCTCTGATCAGCGGCTAACTAAAGTTAATCCCACTCACATCGCTTGCTAATTCCGAATTTCATCTTCCTGTTTTACTCATCTAAGTTATGCTATTCCTACCAAGAATATTCCAGTATCATTTACACGATGGCGGCAAATATGTAAGTGTCCACTTTCCCACTCCATTATGAATCATGTGTAGTTTTCTTCAGAATGTCTCGAGCACCACAATATCATATTGCTGCAATTCATCTGATTTGTTACCGACAAAAATTAGGGCTGATTATTGGGATTTCGGAACTCCCTCCTTCACTGCTGTTCATAAGATTTGGTTGGAAGGGCCAAGCTACCAGTACAAAGACATCGTTTGTAGTGCTTGGTTAAGTATCCCCAAGGTTTATCTTCCAGAGAGCTTCCAAGCGGGCACCGAGTACCAAGTTGTACATGAACGCTATCGTGGGGTGCCTCCTGGGAGGTCACTTCATTCCAGGCCTGACATTCTTGTCATTCGAATCTCTCTGACTGCAATACTCCCGGCGGTGCCTTCACTCGCACCAGGAGCGTACCCAACCACAGAGCGGGATGTTCTTTGGATCTAGTGCAAACCTCCAAACAACAATATCCCTAGTGGGTGGAACACTGTCCTGACCGAGGCAATTGAGCGACTCAATAACTCACATCCCAATCGTAGGGTGTACCTAATCCTAGCTATCGGTATGAGATGGATACCGCTTTTGTGGGATCCAGAATCTCCCCCGAATGGTGTTCAACTCAGAATCAAGGCGGATAAGGGGGGGGGAAGGGATGTGGATCATCGTATTCGAATGATTGACCCGGTTACTCTTCCGGGGCAAAGGCAAATAACTCGAAATCATCGCGGAGTGGTAGTAATTGACACCCATCTTGCCTACGATGTCCAATTTTGGAGTGAGGATGGACAAATGGCCGGAAACACTAGCGATATAATTCTAGTGGAGACGATTTTCAATCTCGTTCGGATCTCTCAATTCAATGGGATCAACAACCCAGAATTCAAGTAACTTGGAGTTCTTAACGAAATATGGGGTAACATTCGGAGTGGATGACTGGTGAATTTTTACGCTGCAACTGTGGGAAGCGAGTTGTCTGTATGTAGAATAATATGCGCATGTCCTGGGCGAATCATTACATTGCCTTTTTGTCCCATATCACTTTCTGTTGAACTCACTGCTGAGGCAAAAGCTGATGTAGTTCCTTGCCAAACCCCAAGTAAGTACAATGGTTACATTCTCCTTCGAACACTTTCCATTGTAAAATTCATTACATCATTCCTACTCCGTACATAAGAAAACGAGATAATTGCCGCGCCTCGACGGCGCTGCTCACAACTATATATCATTACATATGAATAATCCACGATTGAAATTTTACTGCATCAAATATTCAGTTCAGACAGACCATACAAGGACACCTATCGAACCTGCATACATGACGCATTGAAATAACCCCTAAAGACCAACCAGCGGTATCTCAATTTCTTCGATCGCAATGGTGACATGTCAAACTCTTAGGCTTCGGGAAGGGGGTATATCGGCTCCTTGGACCCGTGAGCTACCTGGCGATGTATTTGTCTGTTTGTCCACGCTTTTGGGGCAGCAAAAGTTGCATCGCATTGATCACATGTCTGAGGAGTCTGATTGTGGCAAAGGGATGGAGTTCAGTTGGGGATTTGAAGGGGAAAAGGCGGTAAATTTGGATAGAACGTACCTCAGCCCATTTATCGAGTGCCCTGGGCACATAACCACCCCTGATACCCTCTGTGAAGACAGCAAACATACCCATCTCTCCATCATCAGGGATCTTCTCATCATCAGGAAGAGTTCGACCATACGATAGAATTTCATCTCTCAGTGCCTCAAATCCCAAAGGAGGTTCCTCTGGAAGTTGCTTCTCTAGATGGAGCTGCAATTGAGCCCAAATAGTGACCCAAGCATACGTAACAAACGCGATATTAGAATTATTACATCCCTCTCTCGAGGGAATCATGACGCGGAAATGGGTTTTATCCGCCGTACCGCCTGCAGCTGTTATTTTCTTAAATAGAAGCTTAGAGATGGCGTCCTTGTCTGGGTGATGATTATACATTGGAGGGACGCCACTGGTATGATGCTCATCATTGGCGAGTAAAAAATCATCCAACACGGAGACAGAAAATTTGAATCCACGCAGAATAGTTGTTGATCCCATTTTGAGGCATGTTCCGAGATATTTGGAGAGCGAGTTATCGTGAAATGAGAATGAGAATGGAAATGGAAATGGAAAGAAGTTATTTAGGCAGAAAACCACCTACCATGCATTGCCGCGGCGCTAAACTTATCATTGTGATTTGCTGAGTGCCCTGTGATTCAGAGGTAGGTGGCGCAACACTTGGTTGGATTAGCGCTTAAGGGCCTGATCTTTTCTCTGGGATTACCATAATCCTAAGAGCCCCACAGTAACATTGAACATAATAGATGAAGACTTTAACTTGGCGAGCACTCATCGTATGCTCGTCGCAAGCTCTTTTGTTCTCTTATCTTATCGCTTATCGGTAATGATAGATAAGATAGGATATGGAGGTTGAGATCCCGTCTTCTTACAATTATCTTCTCCAATCCATACATGGGAGGATATTTTTAAGAAAGTGGGAAACGCCTCGGGCAAGACTTTCTACGAGTGCGAAAAAGCACATGATGCAGTCAAAGACACAGGTTTTGCCAACGTGCATCAGAGGCTGGTCAAGGTTCCGTGTGGAACATGGCACAAGGATAAACAGTTGAAGCATTGGGACGCATGGAACCGCCAGTTTTGCATCCAAGGTCTGGAAGGGTTTTCCATTCGTGGATTAACTGACCTCTTGGGAGTACGTCGACTGTGCAATTGAAACTTTCCTAACAGTTTAATTGCCGACATATAATACGAAACCAGTGGCCGTATGAGGAGGCTCAAGTATACTTGGCCAGCATGTGTAAAGAGCTAATAGATCCAGACGTTCATTCATATCTCGATCTGTGGGTTTTTCATTCCAGAATATATATTTTCTCTACCAGCTAGTAAGCGCTAATATCATGCTAGATGTGTTGTTCGCGGTCAAAAACCGGGGGATGAGAATTAACCCGAAAATGCGCTTTTACGTGATGCAATCGCCGCCGGCCGCTCATTGTAAAGAAGTTGGAGGATGATTGAACATCAATTTTGCCAATTGATGGCATGTCTACATGAGTTGAAACAAAGGCACTGACCCTGTGTTGTGGTGGGTAGTTTTAAATGTCTCCGTGTTTACCAAAATCGATGCCTTACAAAACCAATAGCAAAACAATTATATTTCTAGATCGCTTGTCTCTGGTTTCATTATTCAAAGCGCACTGACATTATCAACCATCTCAGAGCTTGACAAGGCCGTAATCCTGCAATGCCAGCAAGCAATATTCCATCTCCCAACTACCGATCAAGGTATGTAATCCATTCTGGTCCCACGATTCTTCAATAATGATGAACAAATTTATCATAACGCAAAACATGCAGCGTAAAATATGCAACGTAAAACACTTTTCTATCAAGCTCCCCTTGGAGAACCTTTAATGTCAATTTCTGCTTCAGTCCCCTTGGAGACTTAAATGGATTATACTTATCGGTCAGCCTCGATGGTTGAGTATTTCGAAAGCAGACGCCATTTCTGGCCGTGTTGCATAATAAAGACTGGAATTGGTGCTATGACGAATGTGAGCAAGGCCAAGATGGTGAAGCCCCAGCCGTGACCAAACGAATCAATCAGAGGAGCGGCTCCAAGGGGTAGGAAAGTCCCCATCAAGCACCTTGTGACAACCAATCCCGTCAGTGCAGAAGCCGAGTACATCCCAAATGCGTCGACAATGTAAGCCGCGAGAGGGATCTCTACAGCCAACATTGTCATTCCAATCAAACCCACAGAGCCCAAGAGGAGGGGCAATGGCAGGCGCAGCTGCGCAATCCAACCGTAAAGCGCGACTGTGACAGGCAAGCCGAGAGATCCGAATATGCAAATGGGGAGTCGAAACTCGGGGAGGCCTACGCCGCCATTTGCAGCACGCATTCGGGCGTAAATCTTATCCAGCATGTTTTCGCAAATGACGACGCTGACAACTGATCCGAGACCTACTTGTGGTTAGCACAATTGTAAATCCATCAGTCAGAGGGTTTTTGGTTCAACCTACTGAAACAGAACATGGATGCACCGATCTGAGGAGGGGAGAGGCCATAAGAAATCTCCAAAATATCTGGCAGGGTCGTGGTCATGTTGTAGTAGTGGGCGTATGCCATTCCACCAACCAAAGATAATCCGAGCAAAATTCTAGAGCCACCAAGGACAACCGCTGGTCGGATAATAGACACTAGAAATCCATTTGCACGGCCAGACTTGACTTCCTCGACGACATTGTCGCTTTCAAGCGACGCGGTGTCACTGGGTTTAGCCCGCAGTGTCTTGTTCCTCTTTATAGCTACTTGATATGTCTCCTTGAAACATACGAGGAAGAGAACGGCAGAAGCTGAAGTCAAGACAACACTCATCCAGATTACCCAGCGCCAGTTGAGGCTTTCCGCGACATATCCGGAAAGGGCCGGGCCAATGGCGCCTCCGATCAGGGGAGCAAGCATGACGAGGCTCATGGGAGACCCTCTCTGGTCAGGTTCGAAGATGTCGCCGATGATGGCCGGGCCAAGGACATTGGAGGTGACAGCGAGGCCCGATAGTGCACGGGAGAAGATCATGACGGCCGTCGTCTGCGCCATGGCAGCCAAAGCCGTGGCAGCGACGAAGAGCACACTGCAGACATTAATGACTGGGTAGCGACCAAAGCTCTCGGAGAGCGGGGCGATGACGAGGGGGCCCGCCGCTTCACCGAGCTCCCAGATGGTGACGAGGAGAACAGAGGCATATCTGTTGGGCTTGCCACCGGTGAGGTCCTCCACGATTCGGCTTGCAATTGGCACGGGTGAGATGCAGTTGAAGGTTCTTTTCGAGAGAGCGTTAGTGAGCCACAGCCCAGACCGGGTACCAAGGGTAACGTCTTACACTGTAAATGCCATGAAGAACAACAGAGAGGTGATTAGCCACTTGAAGGTGCCGGGCCATTTCCGGGGGTTGTCATGGTCGTAGCGCTCCTCCACCCTGCAAACGCAACTCGTCTTGTGCAAGTCGGATGCCCCGAGCAAAGGCTCTGTCTCGTCGATCGTCTGTGGGGCCATGCTCTGCAGGAACGAGTGTTGATGGATAATCAATCCAGTGTATCCCATCAACAAGGACAAAGGAGGAAAAGGGAAACACCCCGCCGACAAGGAGGGTAGTGGAGCCTGTCCTGCACTGCGGGTTTGCAGTCGGGCGAGTTCACCGGCAATGCAACTGGGTGGTGATGTGGTTACAGCGGCAACCTGTACCTTTCAATTAGTATTGTAAGCTTGTGCTGATGAGTCCTTCGACCAAGCAGTTGCTCTCTTCTTCTTTTCTTTGAGCCGGCAAAATTTGCACGCGCCCTAGGTGGAGCCTTGTCTTGGACATGCTGCGCGGGTGGCAAAGACTTGCAGCAACTAGGGCGCGCTTGACGACGACTGTGGGTAAAGGTGGAGCAGAATAAAGGCCGCGTGAACTACGACGGTTACCCACGGTAAACCCGTCATCAATTGTTGCTGCTCCAAAGCAGTGTCATTGTCTCAGGCTGCGAACTACAATCCCGCGTGGTTCACTCCAGCCAACGAACGGCAGATGCATTCTGGCTGGGCCCATTCGTTTGAGGGCAGCCAATCATCAAGGCCAAGATGCTGAAAAGGGAATCTAAAAGTTTATTTTTTCCCTTGCCAGCCGAAACTCTGAAAAACACTACGAAATTCCTTTTTTATTATCCTATAATCATATCGCAATTTCAGCCTCTTGCACCGAGTGTAGCAGGAATGGTCTTGTCCACTTCGCCCATTCAAACCCCAGTTATTTCACCTCTTTGCCAGGTTGCATATTGCAAGCGTTGCGGGAGTGCAAATCTACCATTGTGTGCAACCAAAACCCGGTAAACATATTTGCAACAATGAAACCATTAGGGCCAGTGAAAGAGTTTTTAAAAAAAAATAAAAAAAGTGCACCAATATACCTAGAGCTTGCGGAGGTGCTGGTGAGGGCCTCGCGCAGATGCCGTCGACTCTCGAGTTCCGCAGGCATAAAAATCCAAGTTGCACCATCAAATACTTTGAAGAAGCAATTGGAAGGAGTCAAAATTAGTTTGCTTATTAAATGTTTGACTATTTCGATGGGCGTATTGTAAATGCTACTCCATCGAAAGCAGCCGAATGACCATATATTTGTCTGACAGGCATCAACGCAATCCAACACTGGAGCCCAACCCTGGCACCTATTTAAGCCGAAGCTGAATCTACACACGGACATCCAGTGCTCTACAGAAAAACATATAAAACCATGAAACAAGAATTTAAATGAACTGCAGACTTCTTGTGTGCCCTCATAGGAGCCCGGGCAGTCCATGATATTTAGCCCAGCCATTTGAGATTCCATATTGTCACCCAATACATTCACCAAAGTTTCAATAAAGTTGTTTAACACGCTATTTACGAGAAAAACGTCTGACCTACTATACGCTACGTATTCTGTGGCTCGTTGTTCTTCCATTGGGGTAAACTCGATTCATCAACGATGTCAACGGATTGATGTTCCCGAGCGGGCTGAGCAAATCGGGTTGTAAACTGTCGCCCCACGTTCCCGCCAGAACAAAGTAACCCTATCTATGGCTTAGCTCCTATCCTTGTGGGCCATCTTATCTGCCTCGAACATCGGGGTACACTAGCGGCAAGATCTAAAACCAGATCAAGATCCAATTTTGGGACTAAGCTAGTAGCGTTCTTATGTCTACATGGTCCTAAACATATGACTTATCTGGAGTTCTCAGTACGTCCCTGAATCATATTCTCTCAAATGGTAAGACCTACGAGTTCTCATCGAACGGTTGAGTGCTTGGATGTTTGAGTATCTTTGGATATTGGGTAGCTGCCACGGACAACTTCGGAGAGCCTATCGGTAAGACCCTTTAATGGTATAATTGGTTGGACACAAGCTTTACAGCACGTTGAAAGACATATTTTGCTGCAGAATAGCAGTCCACCGGCTGTAGTCAGCCATTGATTGCGAACTTTTCATTTTTGAAAAATAAAGAGGTTCCCCCATCTAACTGGTCTGGATTCTTGGGGGGCAAATAGTAACTGAACAAAGTACTTTGACAGGAAACTGTCATACAAAGAAGTACAGTTTCTGGAGCAGAATTATCACTGCACATTTTGAATCACCCACAAAGAGAGAATATCCTGGTAGCACAATCGCTAGGTTTGGCTTCCTGGAGTAATTATGGTAGACAAGCGGCAAATTCTGTCCATATTATCCCGCCGCGCACTATTCATCATTCATATATGGCTATCGCCATACATTCATGACCTAGATGACGTGTACCAAAGCCAATGCTTTTGGTGATGATCAAGCTCATGTTTTTTGGGTGTTTTTTTTTTGTATACGCCGCCTTGGCAATTGTGATTCACTTGCGACAAACCTTGAGCTGGTAAGGTATGAGAAAGAAGCCTCTGCAATAATTGGGAAGATCAAATGAGACAAGGTTTTTTTTTTAATTTTATTTTTTACAGACCATGGCTACACGATTTCATAGTCTTGATTGAGACAGAACACACTACAGTCGAGTACAGCCTCGGAATAAATTTCACGATATTAATGGAATTCATCTATGGAAAGTTTGTTTGCGTAGCAGTCATTAAAATACTTCAGTAACCCAAGTTGACTTAAAATCAACCTAATCGCCCCCAAAAAAGAGCAGCACATTCTACTGTGTGTTAATCCCAAAGGCCCTGGAGTGCACCGTCAACAAAGGGTTGATTGATGCAGTCTCAAGATCCCAGACACCCTTTGCTCATGTGTTAGTTGAGGGTGCGACAATGTGCAGTGCAGTAGCAAAAAAGTTCCCTTACCTTTGTGCCGTAGATGGAATCCTTCATGTTGGCCTTGACCTCCTCGACGCTGCGTGCGTTGCACGAGAAGCCATTTCCAATCACCTTGGGCTGAGAAGCAGTCGTCTCTCCGAGGCACTCTCCCGCGAACGTAACAAAGGAAGGGACGAGCTCAGACTCCTTGATCTGAGAACGATCGGCACCGGGCTTGTCCCAGACCAATACAAAGCTTCACAAACCAAGTCAGCGCCAATGTGTGGGTGGGATTGGGGCATCAGGGACCAGAAATACTGACTATTCCTTCAAGGGAGTCTGGGTTGCCAACGATCGGCGCTGGACCATGCCCACGCACCTTTGTGCGGACAATCGAAAGCTGCGGCTAATTGTGTTTAGAGACATTGCAACGTATGTATGCGCGTAAAAATATAGAATGTGAAAATGGCCCAACTAGCGCTCGGGGGGAGGCAGGCAGGATCACCCGGGTCTTTAAACCAGAAGCCGGATTTGGCAGCGGGGCCATAATCCATAATGCGCTCCGGGTTGTCGTGTTATGACAAGTAAGCTACAGTGTCTAGGCCAGAGTTAAGTTGAGCTGTTGCCCCCAACAGCCCCCCCCTCCCCTTTCCCACAGGATGAGATTGTCGTGTGCGTGCGTGCGCTAACCCGTCTTGCCACTGGGAAAAAAGTATAAACTGGACAGGGCACAGGCTCTGTCCGCGCCCTCGGTGCTGCTTGGCAGCTCTTGTTCGCGCGGCCGCAGATCAACCAGGAATCGAAGGCCTGCCTTTTCTGCAGCGTGCCTCTAGTCGAAGTTGCGGCCAACCAAGCTCCCGGTAGACGGTTGGTCCACATGGCGAAAACACCACGTTTCCGGGAGTATTAGCCCATGGCTCTCCCGTGACAGTAATACCTCTAACCGTGCTGGGCGCCTTGACTAAGCACACCGCCGCTCTGGCACCTCGGACTCCACCTCGACCATTGGAGGCGGTGAAGGGCGAGCCCCGGCTCCCTCGGCTGCCTCGTGCGGGCTTAGTAAAGCCGCCCGCTGGGAGGCCCAAAGCAGTCTAGTCCGTCTTCTGAGAAGCAGGCTAGAATCGGGAGCTTACATGTAATCAAACCATAACGTAGTAATACCGTTCCAAACCCGCCGAGTCCTCAACCATGGTGGAGCAGACACGGACTTCACGGGCCTCGCGCGGCCAATTGAAGACGGCTGCATCGTCAACCAAAAGACAAGATGGGTACCCATCCACAGCAATTGTGAGCTTGTGCCGAAGTAAGCCAAGCAATGCTGGCCCGAGAGCCTAACAATCAGCCGTTTGATCCATGGCACAACCATTTTCGCTTCAGGCACACATCACACGCCGCAGCATATATAACCAACGCTCCTGTAAATTGCCCAGATTGCCGATTCGAGTCCCCATATTTTGCCTTCTGTGACACATCAACCACCGCCATCATGTTTTCCGTATCGCGAGGGCTCCGGCCACGTTGCTCAGCCATCACAACTAGCCTGGTCAGGCTGAACCATACTAAGGCTCCCAAGGTTGAGCACCTCATTGTCCTACCAGACATGCCCAACGTTGTAAGCTTTCCAAACAGTTGGGTTCTCGGGCTCACCCAGCGGTACTGACATCATCTTCAGCTTAGCCGACGTGTGCAGATCCGGCCTTCGCATTCACCAAACTTCTTAAGGCTTCATAACGAGGACTACGTATCTTGGGCAGGTTCGTGGTATAAATTCTAGCAGTTTAAACCAGTTTCCAAACGCTGACATCATTCAACTTTAGGCCCCATGTTCGACGCCCACGTCGAAGGAGAAATTAGCAAGCGTCCCTTCAAGGGCTCCGTTATGGTTGTTAATGAGAACAGCTGGGACGGTTTCATGAGCAAAGTGGGAGGCGATCCCTACATTAAAGAGAAGATCTGGGACCTGGAAAAGACACAATTTATCAAGTTCCGCACTCTAATGCGTGCTGGAATTGAAGAATAATGGGACAAGTAATATGTGACGGGCTGTACATACAATAGTGTTAACAACAATAGTGTTAGTAGCAACTCTTGCTACCTCGGGTGCGCTGGGCAGATGGCATGACACCCACCCACAAACCTCTGCCCAAGCACCACCATTGTAAATATGCAAATTAACGACTTAATCTTGCCATGCCCGCAGCCTGTGCCTTGTTTGACAACATTTAGTCTTTTGTCCATCGCTATCCTATCTCGGCCCTTGTACCCGGGTCTTGCCCCACAGTACGACGCGGCATGGACAACGAACGGCCTCGCCGACGGCAATTAGGACTCAGCTGATTAACCGCCTCAGCCGTGTCAATCACTGCTGCGAGAGTCTCACCGTGCAGCTAAACGTTGCTAGCATACCAAGTTGCTAGCATACCAAGTATGGCCAGGACATATTCCCATGATTGTCCTGATTTATTGACATGTGGCTGATAGAAACATGCTTCCCTGTATCGCCACACATAGACCGTGGATGTGACGCCACGCAATAAATCTATTGCAAGCATGCATCGATCTCGGAACCAAGAGCCACAAGTTGCTAGTGATTTGCATCTGATCCACCTCCACATGATCGCCCGAAACAGGGCGATGAGAGTTCAGTCAACTGCCGTTGCATTGAGTTTTGATGCGAAACCAGGTTTTGTGTAGGTCGCTTAATGTTCGGCAAACTGGCAGTTGCCGAATTGTCCCAGTGTTGAAAACGCGCAATTGATGGTCGATAAACGACAGCGCGTCCCTTTTCGGCACGGTTGGAATGCAAGATGGCTCTTTTCCATAGTCAGAATACGAACACTTAGTTTGGACCCAGGGGCCGACTCCAACAAGGAAGCACCGTACAGAAACCTGCATACAAGCGACTAAGCATGTTGGGCGCAAGACTTTTTATGCAAGGTCACCGTGGGTCCGTCCGTCAGCTCCATGACCGTACTTGACCAAAAAGCATAATCCGGGCAATCTTACTTCATTGGGCAAGCAGGGCAAGCAGGGCAGCCGGAGCAAATGCTCGACTTGGCTTAGACCATAACTCTAAGCGGCACTATCCATCGATAACATCCACCACCAATCAAGGCCTGTTCCCGCAACTTGGAGATGCATGCAGTCAGTCTTTGATGAATAAATGGCCAGACCTAATAGAGGCCATCTTGAATCCTCATCCTCACCAATGGTCTGAATTCTAACGTTTTCCCGAGTCTTGCGGAATAATATCGGAGATGATGGAGCCTACGCAGGCTGTCACCTACGTCATCAACTTATTACTGTATACTTTAGAAGTACAGGTCAATATTGAGAACGGAATTCCCAAAAAATCCCTTGCGAGATCGGGACGGGGTGAGTTCCTCTAGCTTATGGGCATATATCCATTGTGTAGTCCCTGTAGAGCAGCATGCTTGCGCCCCGCTGCATGTGTGTCTCAAAGAATCAGGTGCACGGGGTACTGTTGAGGGAAGAAGACAAGCAGGCTATCATGAATTTAATATACGTGGAGCCTATGATAAACCCTCCTGTCTAATATCGGAAGAACACCAAATGCAAGCCCTCGCTGCTTTACCCGAGTGTGACGCCGATACTGCGGAGTATTCCGTCTGGCTACTACGTATAGCGACCACATGTTCTGTGTCTGACGCATCGCCAATCCCCCTCAATAAACCAAATTCTTGAAACGGGGAACCCAGTAGTACAGTGGATGCGACGTGGCCACGATAGAAGAAACTCCAACGCTAAAGCGGGTTTGTGCTCAAATTCGCGTCACATGCTACAGATCAACCATCCACATGACATTGCTAATAACGCTACTACTCTGCCAAAACCATGAAAATAAAAATAGCTTGACAGAACAGATGGGATTTTTACGTCATTCCATATGGCGGTCTAATTACTGCATCGGCATTATCGAACGGGTGCCCGAGGTAAATCGAACCGGTCTCCAATCCAACTGATCTCCCCAGCGAGCAAGTCTATACAGTCGTCATCCTAAGCGGCCGAATGGAACATACCGTCTTTGATTGTCATTAAAATCCAAGAAGAGTCTTCTATAACTTGGGATGAAAAGAATTTGGATTGGATATGTGAAATCGTAGTGGTGAGTGCTTAAAGGGATGTCACAACTAGAGAACGTGGTGAAATATGTGCATTGTATATTTGAAATGTCTGTAACAGTTCTTATATCAAATGTCATATATTTAGAACTCCCAGGTTTGCGTGGTTGATCATTGTGGCCACTTAGACAGGACTACCATTCGAAACTCCAAAGCTACAGGGTAGCTTTGGGAAAACCGAGCAGCCAAGTTGCGGATGCATGTCATGAACACTCCTTGGAGACTATACGTTAACAATCAACTTGGATATGGAATTACGCTCGAGGAGAACTATTACTCTAAGTTTAAATTGTGCTGAGGTAGTGCTCGATTGTTGGTCTATGCCTATAGGATAAAGCCACGACGAAAACTGTCAACCTGATTGTTGGTGGGAGTGTAGCATGGATGCATAGAATTACAATATTGAAGTTCTTTCTTTTACTTAAATAACGTGAGTTAACCGAACCCACATGGTGCGAATTAATGCTGCAAATCCAAGCATCTTTCCCCACCATCAACCGTTACCAGAATGTTCTGTCAAGCTATGTGCTTCTGCTGGTATTGTTGTACGAGGGTGAAGGTAGCTGTCATCCATTCATGAAGGTAGTATCGTCTGAAAGCTGGTATTAGCTTCAAACATGACCACATCGACCAAAGGTGCAACCTTGTGGGCGTATTTGCAATCATCATGATCTGGAAAACTCACCTGCCACATATCAATAATGACATATTTCCCTGTGTCCGCTCCTGTGGGCCGTTTTAATATGCCCACGGCTACCACGTAGTTCAACCACTCATAATCCGCATGCCCAACTTGGAAGATGCCCCGTAGTAAGGTGCGGCCATCAGGCTGCGTTGGCCCGGTTGTTTGTACATATATATCGACACCATCGTGTGTTTGGAGATTGTATCGTGTATCCGGGAAGAAAACTCCCTTTGTGTCATTCAGGCCCCAGTCCGCGCCGAGATTGCTGATTGTGCCCTTCAGGCGTGGGCCTTCAAAAGTGCCTCCTACAATGGGGATAACCACCCGGCTGCCTTGACCGTAGTCGCCAATCTGCCATCGTTTGCCCAATGTGCAATTTACTGTGTATAGAAACTCATAGGTGGGAGTGCCAAGCTTCTGAGAGGACACGAGGCCAGCCAATTGGGAAACGGCAAAGAGGAGCTTGGTAGGAGAAAATATCATGATGACGGCATGTGTTTGTGAAACAAAGATAGCGCAATAAAGCATATAACAATACGTCGGATTAAGTTAATTGATAAATACACAACCAATAATGGCTGCCGCGTTTTGTGTCGGCCTTCTAATATGCCTCGGCATATTCAAGTCGCTAGTGCGGGGTTAGATCAGACTGCAGGGATCGCGGCAATTCCCTGAGTACACAGTCAATGATTTTTATGCCCGCCTTCTAACTTTGAAACCCATCTGGTTTATGACTTCTTCTTGTGTATTCAGAAAAATAAGTCTCTTCTATTCATTTGTTGAAGCGTTTGGGGTACTCGACAGTACCGACAAGCCGGAGGCGCAGCCTCGGTCTTCTACAATACATTGTCGTCCTAATACGATGAGCAAGACTCGAGATTATTTCTCACGTTCGAAATAATTCCTCCCTTTCATAGGCTGATGCCATTTCAGGGACACCGCCATCCACAATAGTGGTACCGGGCGAGCTGAACCGGTCTCGGCTTAGTCCACCTGATGCGGGAAGAAAATAATATCAAATATTCAAAATAAGGGTGGGAATCGTCAGTTTAGATAAAATGCCCATATTTCAATGAACCAAAGGTTAGGCCGGCTGCGATTGAATTGATTAGGAATGGTCCCAGACCCCATGACCCTATGTTCCTATGAGGAGCCGCTCCGTCCAAGAGGCAGTTGTCTCACAGGTGGACATGGCTACCTCGCAGTTGAGCTAAGACAGGGAAAAAAGGTGAGAAGTCTATTTAATCTATAAAAAGAATTGCGTCAGTATCATACAATTTTATACGCCATTGGGACCTTTGTCGTCAAGCTTCAAAACTCTCTGCTCTCGCCCACTTTGCACACATCAAAAATACCATCCTCGGATATTGCACTGCGTACAAGAGCCTCTTTTAGTAACTTGGGGGGGTCGTGCACCTCCTCCAAAGTCAGAGCCCATGTGCCCCAGTGTATGCCCATGGCGCGCTGGCATTTGGTGTCCTTGAATATCTCTACTGCGTCATAGGGATTGGCATGTACGGCGGAGAATGCAACACGAGGGGAGTAGGCACCAATGGGAATCAATCCAAGGTCAAATGGTCCGCGCAGATTGCCAATTTGTTCGAATTGGGGACACTTTGGGAGGTGACTGAAATCACCATCGTAGCCCATATTTGGGGGCACATCGGTGATGCCGCGATATCCGGTATCTCCGGCAAACCAAAGAGATTTGCCACCAGAAGATAGGGCCCAGGAGCACCAGAGAGTTGTGTTTTCGTCAAATGGAGATCTCGCTGAGCCGTGCTGACTGGGAAGGCATGAGATGCGCGCTGAGATTTTCCCGACAGCGGTGTTTACGGTCAAATCTGCATCTTCCCACCAATCAAGCTCCGTAACGTTGGTAATGCCAAGCCGGTGGAACCAATCTGCAAGACCCAAACCAACAAGAAAGTGTGCATCAGGGTGCTGTTTCTGAACTTGCAAGATGGAGGGCCTTGAGAGATGGTCATAATGACTATGGCTGATAACCACAACATCTACAGTAGGAATATCCTTGATGTCGCATGGGCTCGGAGTGTAGCGCTTCGGGCCTGCAAAGGGCAAAGGCGAGCATCGATCCTCAAAGACAGGGTCAAAGAGAACTCTCAAGCCAGATGAGAACTCAATATAGTAGCAGGCATGGCCCAGCCATGTAGCGCGGAGTTTATCTGAAGCACTGCGGTTTGGTAACCAATCTGGCTTGACCACTGGGACGGTAGCATTGGCGGTATCAGGTAGTTTACGTTGGCCTGTGATTGTGGGCCTACGGCATTAGAGAAACAAAAGTTAATTAATTTGTATTTGTGGAAGAATGCAGAGTTCTGCGTGTCCTTACCAAGCAACCGTTTGTAGGACTGTACCGAAATTGACATTATGGGAGAATGAAGGGTGTGGGTTCTTGAAACCAACTCGTGCGCCATTTTTGATAATGTGATGAGGATTGGAGACGGCATCTTGAGGTAGAGAAGAGCCATCAATGTCCTTTATCACCGATACAGCACAGCCAGGGTTTGAAGCAGGGGCCCTTGTGGTCGGTACAGACGCTACAGCGGCAGCCACTGTTGAGTAAGATCTGCAGACATTTCGGCCCAGGTGTGGATGCAAAAGACGCGACATGGAGCGGCGAATTGCTTTGCGTTATGGAGGTGAACAAGAAGCATTAAATGTGTACAATCTGACAACAAAGATGAACGCCTCAGTAGTGAACAGATCCAATAAGTGAGTGCCGAATGCCGAAAACCCTGTAGATTTGGTATTCGCAAAACGCGAAGCCGAAAAAAAAAAACCACCGACAGAAAATTATTGGTGCTGGGCTGGATTAACGATGGAGACGGTGAAGCTAGCTGTTAGGAGTTATCGGACTTAAGAAAAGACCGGATGACCCACTGCCTACATTCGGTCTAAGGAATTCTCCATACCAAGAAGTCCGATTCCAAGAGACATTGACCAAATTGACCAAATTGGTTTGGGTGGAAATATCCAATCGTATTCTATCTGGGGGCTATTATGATGCTACGGGAGGACCAGCTATGCATTGCGAACAGACAGCTGTACGGAGCTCTGATAAAGTATAAACAATAGGCAAAATAAGAGGGCGATTGACGCCTCCATTCATGAACTGATCTCAAAACTTCATGTCCTCATCCAGTAGCCCCATGAGCTGCTGATTACCGTAGTACCAGTCACCAAGGTCAACCATTGAGTAGTCAAATGCATCAAGTGCTTGCATCCCTATTTCCGTCTCTGCTATGATGCTGGGCTGTGCTGGGCTGTCTGAGAGGTCAGGGTTATTGTCAGCCGAGTTTGCATCTGCCCGTGACGTGTACGCGTTGCACTCGATATGGAGGCGTGCAGCTTGACAAAGCAGATGGTATAATTGATATGGATGTGCGTGTGACTCCCTGTCGGCCGCTTCATGTCCCAACGAAGCCGCAAAATCATCCAAGCGCATCAAATCCTCCATGTCAGAGCGACAAACCGCATGGCTGAAGATAATGCTGAATGAAACGAACGGAGTGTGCAATAAAGCCCTGCATGATAACAGAATTAGCAAAAGCCATACTCATACTCTCAATCTATACAAATATGCCCATTGGTGCAAATCACACGATTATTATCTGTCAGTCTTTCCTCACTGACAACGATGTACTTACCAGGTTATATACTTTGTGACTAGCAATGGGTCCTTGCAAGCACGGACTATCTTCATGCATTGCTGGTGTATGTCGAACGTTTCACGGGCAGCGGTAAGGCAGTTTCTTGAGATGTCCGCATCTTCTGTAATAGGAATCGCCCTAAGAATGAGAACGAGGAGGGAAGACTGACAGACCCAGCCACAATGCAGATAGACCATTCTCATAGCATTCTCTTCAGACTCGCTGAGCTTATGAGCGATATTCTACACACGCTTATCAGAAACATTTAACCTGAACAAGTATGATGTAAACTTACAGAGATTTCGAAGCGAGATTCTTCAATGACGGCCTGGATTTCTCGTGAAAGTTGGCGGGCAACTTGTGCACGTGTCTCTGCAGGTGAAGATAATGCACCTGGGCTATAAAGTTGATTGTAAACCTTTCGCTGAATCCGTGCAACCTTGGTTGGCCGCGGTTCGCTGGGGTCAATTGGCAGGATGATGTCAGTATCCTGAATACCCGAAGACCGCCCAAGCCTTAGGGAAAGACCACCTTCAAGGCTATAAACAACCCAAAAAAGGCTGGCTTGGGAGCTTCTCTGACCCTCTAGATCACCTCTAGTTAACCCAAGGCGATGGTATCTCAGCGTCTGACAAAGGCTCAGAGCAGACGAGATCAAAGTCCAAGCCCTCGAGGCTCTAGAATCCTCAATTGAATGCAAGGCCTTGGATTTATTAGTATGCAGACTCTACATCCACAGTTTATCGTTAACCTACCCCAAGAGTCAATGCAGCGATGATTTCCATAGAGGCAGGTAAAAGCAATGGGAGGCGCGGCAGCGAGATATCAAGATTCGCTCGACACTGATATGAAAATTCTCGAGAACTCTCGACTCCATATATGGCCATATGTTCCGCAAATACATATGACAAGAATCCATTGGCAATGATAAACTCTGCTTCTGTGTTGTCGTTCACCGCAAAATACACCTTGCAGCAAATCTCTTCGAACTTCTCGAGCGGAAGAACTTTGCAGATCCAGACGATTCTAGTATAGTTTGCATGGGCTATCGACTAGATGAGCGCTGTAGGACTGAATTGAAGTCGGGGTAGGAGAACACGTACCCTTAGACCACCGCAGAATTTCCACAACCGACTCGAGTGGAGGCATCTGTGTGTTTTCTTGAAGTCTTTCGGCCGTTTCTCCGATCGGCCGTAGGCCACGGGCAATTTCGGGATTCTCCAATGCACTTAAAAGATTTTTGAGAGAAGAAATGACTTGAATAGAACTAGAATCTGTTTGGTTCGAGTTTTGATCCTTGACGGAGTTTCTGTCAATAATGTCTTTCACAAAATCGATGACATGAGCCGAATGATCCCAGAGTGGGATTACGCCTGGAGAAGAATTCAATGGAGTGAACGTATCGCCGCCAACTTGGGGCGCCTTTGGCGCGCCCAGAATCGGCTTTTTGATGATGGTGCTCGCTGAAGTGTTGTTTCCTACACGTGATGGTATATTTTCTTCTAGAAGGCGTTTAATGGCGTGGACATTGTGCACGATGCCGTCAATCTTTCGTTCACTTCCAAAACTGCATTAGTGTGATGAAATGTATTATGTTCGTACCAACTTACTATTCTGCCGAAATCAACACTCTTTGCTTGGAAGCTGCTGGCTTCGTTGCTACCAAACTATGTGTGCAGTCGACCCGAGCCGACAAACAATTGGAGCAGGGTGATGCTCTATCACACCCGATCTATAGAATCGAAACTTGTTAGCCCAATTTGCCATTTCCAGCCATCCAGCCGAGAAGAACCGACCTTGCGTGCACGACACTGATCGCACTAAGGGACAGGGTTAGTAGAGAACAGAGCGGCAATGCACAGAGCATACCGAGCGACGGGCTATTGCTGGGCGGCCATTCATCGTAGGATTAGCCGTAATTCCGCGGGATTCAATGTTGTCAGATTTCTAAGATGACATGTCAATGGTGCCGCTGATGACCAGAGTACTCGTTCAAAGCAATCGATTGCAGGGATGACAAATGCGTCGGAAACCCGCGCCTTTCCGACTGGATTCCTTCTTGGCGGGGCATCTGCGGAGCTTGCCTCTCGACTCAACCAATTGATGTCGCTGTTGAAACGCCACTGAGCATTGTCCCCTTTATTCGATCAGAGATTGACAATGAGCTCAGATTAGTATAAGTAGAGTAGTTTGCACATGCCTCAATAGAGCTGCAGGAAAGCAACATCATTGAATTTTCAGAAGCAATTTGTCCAAATCACTTACATCGACACCATGCCTCAGAACATTCTCATCACTGGTGCCGCAGGCTTCATGCATGTCCCCCCGTATGCCTCTGTCTATTATTAACTAACCATTCGCAGTGGCGGTTCCCTTCTGGCCCACCTTTTATCTAGAGACGATGGTGTCTTTAAAGAGGTCAAGTATCTTGCTGCAGTTCGGTCTCAGGAACAAGTTGACAGTGTGTCCAAGCGAGATGCTGGCGTGGTTCAAATCGACCTCACCGACAAGATATCTGTAGAGGAAACAATTCTCCAAAATGAGAGTATGGATACGTGTGGCTACTGTGATCCCGCTTTCAATCATTAATAATTTTCAGTAAACATTGTTGTCCACACGGCAGGCGCAATAGATTCGCGTATGGTGACCAACCTCATTGCTGCGCTTAGCCGACGACACCAAGAGAGTGGCAGCAAAACGTATTTTATACATGTAAGCACCAAATAATAATATTTCACCATCTATTGACAATTATTTAGTCATCAGTGGCTACCATGTTTTCCAAAGAGGGCGGATGGCCATATGGAGTGGTCAAGGATACTGATTCCATTCTTGATAAAGAAAAGGCAATCGAAGAACCAAACCCTGTTCGTCACGTAAGTTCTGCGCTCTTTGATCCTCTGCGGTTCATCCAAGTCTCCCTTCTAATATCAGTGATAGAACAACATTCTCGTTGCGGAAAAAGGCATGGCACAAAATGTCACGACACTGAATGTTGCTGTTCCAATGGTTTGTAAGTAACGCTTGACTAAAAATCAAGTATCAAATATTTTTTATAATCGTCTTAACTTTGGAACAGATGGAAGAGGCAGTGGCGAATGGAGAAAGCTATCCGTAAATATCCCAGCCTTGACTAGAGCTAGCACAAAGCTCAAGACTGTCTACAAATTTGACCAGGACGGGGTAAGCTCGCACATTATTATCCCTTAGCCCCCAGTTGGCTAGCACCAAGGGCTAATCTTTCTTTAGAATCCCCCCGCTGTACACATCAACGATCTCACGGCCCTCTACACCTTGCTTCTTAAAAAGATCCTCGAAGGAGATCAGTCGATCCCTACTGGCGAAAACGGATACTATTTTGCAATGGCTCATAGATCGCCTTGGTGGAAAGTCATGGATGGTCTCGCTAAGGGTCTATACTCCCGTGGGCTTGTGACAGGGCCAATGGTGCACGTTTGGCCCAATGACGACATGGCCGCCGAGAATCTTGGATTCCCACGTAAATACCTGAGAGCAATCGGAACCTCTAGGTAAGGGGCCATTGAGACATAAGATGCATCCAGAGCTAACCATTTATTATAGCGGAGAGCTGGTCCCAGTCAACGCCTACAAGCTTGGATGGAAGCCGGAATGGAACGAAAGCAGGTTTCTTGCTAGTTTGGATGACGAGATTCAGGCCGTACAGGAACTGGACACGGTTAAAATGAGTCTTTTCGATAATCTAGTCACTGAATGAGTTCAAAGGTAGCTGAGATAGGCACCTTTGGCATTCAAGATAGCAAATACATATCGAGTCATAGCAAGTCGCATACGGTATGCATAAATCGCATGGTCTTTATAAAACGCCCAGTGGCCTGTGTGTGGAGACGATATTTCGGATTATTCTCCCATTACAGCCAAGCGCACCAGTTGATTGTCTCTTCATAGCACGAGTCAGATAGGTCAAGTATCAACCCCCAAAGCCTGCTTGGGTACCGCATGCTGATAGCGTATTCAAAGGTCTCCAGAATCATCATCTGCAGCCAACTTTGGCGGCTAGATTTCATTCTCCCTGGGCATCAAAACGGCAAAGCATATTCTAGATATTGGCATAGGAACTAAAGCATGGGCTTTGAATTTTGGTAAGTTGACTACTGAGTATATTAATGTTCGAGATATAAGCTTACTTTAACTTGGCATTTGACATGCACTTGTATAACATAGGTGATAGAAAATTCCGTTCATTTCACATTAACCTCATAATATATATTACATAGGTGATTGGTCTTGATATCACAGCTACCTAGCCATTTAATTGGCGAAATGTCTTAATTTTATTCCGAAAGTAGATATTTACTTGTATTACTGATTGGTATATTCCATCAAGCTGCATATATGAGGTTGATGATGCAGTGAAGGACTGGACATGGAGCCAAAGGTTCGACTACATAGTTGCCCATTTCATGGCTAGTAGTATTGCGAACTGGGATAAGCTCACGAGACAATGTCGAGGGTAAGTATCTCTTGTCTTATCGGAGTTAGACGCATGTATCATAAATCCCAGATGATACACTTCTTGTCCAGATCAAGTCTGATAGTGTACCTCTAGTTTCACGGAACCTGACGGATGGGTCGGATTCATAAACCCAAATTTCTGACTACTCAACTAGGACGTCGGTTTGATGTAGGAGTGAACCACGGAGGCTGTCTTAAAACGCAGAGTCTCGTCAATATCCGGCGCCAGGCTTTCAAATGGCCTTCTAATACGTGGCCAAAGGATCCAAAATACAAGGAAATCGGCCTTTGAACGGTGGCAAATATAAAAAGAGAATTCTAGAAGTTATTAGCATAATCTTACTGGAGCGCGGAATGAGCACGAGCCGAGATGATACCATGGTGTGTTCGTTGCCAATGTATGGCCCGAGATAGTAATCTAAAATTCACACATATTGGGAAGTAGAAGTGATACCACTGCTCCCTTCCCCACTTCTCTACCTTAGGCTATCATGATTCAAAGACTTATAATACCTATTACAGATCTGTTGTCATCGGCCAGATACCAGGGTTGGACAAATTCTGGGAATGGGATCAACTCTGAAAATTACTATTGAGCGGAAACTTTAACTTCGGCACGCAAAATATACAAGCGTATGCATTCAAATAATCGATTATAAGCATGACTCAGCTTATTATTAAAGTTGAACATATAGAAGGGAATTGGGGAACTGTTTCGGCTTCCCAACTGGCTTATAGGGGACTGACTAGCATCCCCAGCAGGTGATTATCTTGACTGGGGATCGATAAATGATATCATCGGCGACTTATTCTTTATTACCATT
This sequence comes from Calonectria henricotiae, assembly GCA_020623695.1. Classification (NCBI taxonomy): domain Eukaryota; kingdom Fungi; phylum Ascomycota; class Sordariomycetes; order Hypocreales; family Nectriaceae; genus Calonectria; species Calonectria henricotiae. Next base: position 109,943 of record JAHVYB010000027.1, read on the forward strand.
AGTGAGTCATTTCAAGGTTCTCGCCAGGTTTAAACGAGGCAAAGGTTAATCATCGTATTCGGCTATTCTTTTGCTGCGAAGGGATGCTCCGATAATGCGGACTCCGAAAGGCCGAGAAAAACGAGACAGGGCCCAACAACCAGTCTATACCCGGCTGCATCGGCATTAGTATTCGGAGCCCGAACGGCACCACGGCAACTGAAAACAGCCATAAGACCACTGGAAAATAACTATTCTAATTATTCCCGTCTCATTTCTGTTTAATAATTCCGAGGCCCCACATACCGAATAACAGCCTACCTTTTCGCTCATCACTGAGTTTGAACCGATTCTTCTACCGATACTTTATTCCTTCAGTTGCCCTACATTTTATTTATTTCAGTTATTGTATTCTCCGTGTATTATATAACTCAAGAATCATGCGCAACGACGAGCCATTGCTCCTCACCTATCTCATTGCCGCTATGGTTTTCATCAAAACTATAAACGTGGGGATTTCTTGATTACCAAAAGAGGCCGAATATTGTGCTAATCCAGTACTTTCACCTATAGCTTGGGTTATCTGGTGAGGTAATTTACATATATACCATATACAAAATGAGTACAATGGTTCGAGTCTAGGGCACGGATACACGGAAAAGAGCATAACTACGTACAGAGGAAATTATTACTTCATTTATAGGCTGTGCAGATAATACTTAACCGACATATTATTACACATGTCACTATTATATTGCAACTCATTCAACTACCAGAGGACTGTTCGACGACACTAAGGACAGTAATGACGCAGAATTCATCTAGGTACTACACATTTCAATTTTTCTATTTAGAAATGGAGCTGGAAATTATAGACTGATCACTTATTATATCCAAAAAGCAAAACGTATATTATATGTGAATCGTAACTAGTTTACAGCAGTTAACATGTCCCAGCAGGAACTCCACGCAGGGATGAATCAAACCGCAATCCTGTCATAGGTCAATATCACCAGTTGCTCCAGCAAGGACAATGAGTAGTTTGAGTGGGATATTTGGACCAATTTTGTTAAAATTAAATGGTCTCGTCAGAAGTATGTTATACCACGTTGTAGAAGACGCGCTCTATGACTAGTTTACACATGACAAATTTAGAAAATCTGACAGACATCCACAATCTGGCACGAGAATAGGGGCATGCTCTTAGTATCGAGAACGCTAATTAGTCTCATTAGGGATGTAGAATATTATCAATGCTAAATTTTTTCCAGTTTAATGAGAGTTTTCAGATCTCCCGTTTCGGGGCAATTACCGAATGCGTTCGTGAACCTGAAGTTTCCTTTGCCGCGTAAGTCACCCAAAAGGTCTACCATGGACACATAACCCTGAGTATTGGATATATGATTCACAGATTGAAGTCGGGGAGATTCTGACCCGCGTCACGTAACTTGGTGAAAGCCCGTGTATTAAGTCAGCTCACGTAACGAAAGTTTAAGACGTGGAGTTGGGCAAAAGCGCCTACCCGCGTGTAGCAAAAGGAACACAAGCTAGAGAGCTGAGGAGCGGAGCAGGACAGTAGAGTGAACTGATGTCTAACAAAGGGCTATTGATGTTTAAGTGGTGAGGAATAATTTCAAGTCCTTAAATAAACCTAGATATTATCATACAATACTTGCACCAAGACACTATACACTACGGCCTTAATGACTCACCTCTATGGACTTTTGCACTACAAATACCCGAAATAACGACTCCGTAGGGGAACAGTATATAAAATACTCTTGCTCAAAAAATATTCATATGAGACCAGCACAGCTCTTCGTCACTCGACACTCTTCTGGCTGAAGCAACCTGACCAACACAGCGAGGCGATGCTGCTTTACGTACTATTTTTCGGCCTTCAATGCCTTTTTGGGCCCAGCACCTCATCGTCCATACTTTTTCGGGGGGGCAACGATAATAGGTTGGAATGGTGCAACTAATAGTCTAATACGGAACAGATCACTCCTCATCATTGATGATCGGATCGCCGGTATTTTTTCGCAACATGAGGAATCACTTCCAACGGATGCGAGTATCACTGAGTTAATTGATGCCACGGACCAAATTTTTACTCCAGGGTTTTTCGGCACTCACCATCATGGTTAGAATATAGCAGGGCGGACAATGGCTTCGAAAAATATCATGTATGATTATTTCCAGTACAAGGTCACACCCCGCGCGACGAGCTTGTTCGGGCCCGAGGACATTTACATTGTCCAGATCACCGGGACATACGAAGCACTAAACGTAGGGGTGGCCAAAATGCTGAACTGGGCGCAGAATACCCGGAGCAAGGCATCCGCCGAGGCAAGCCTTCAGGCATGTGTCGACAGTGGAGCAAGGGTCTTTTTGTCTACGTCCTCGGCCATCAAGGATACAATATCACATTGGAGGAGGAGATTGGAAATTTCAAGGAGATGCACTGAATATTCGAACGGGATAAAACCGCCACAAACCTCGGCATTGCGAGTGATTCCTGGGGATACAGCGAGTTCTATCCGGTCATCGAGTTAATCCGGTATGGAATGCTACTTGAATAATCGTTGTTAGATTAGCTTTGATTCACCTCAGAAACTTTGAAGTTTCCGTCATCACTACCCATATTGTTCAAGGTCCACATGGAGGTACTTTGGGATTCTATTCGATGGCTGCTTTCAAGAGTCGCCTATGTTTTAATTACCTCAAAGCCTGGAAACTAAATACTGATTAGACTAAAGTTGAAAATACGGCGGAACTTATCCGTAAACTGTGCATCCTAAATATATCAGCCCCGGTAATATTCGCACATGCCAGCTTTCTTGACCTACACAATTGCCAGCTTTTACATTTAATCAACCAACATGTATCACTCAGCTCAGAGACTAAGCATTCCACTAGTCAAACTAACCCAACTTTCCATTTATTTTGGATCAAGTATCTTTGGGAATTGACAAGTTTTTTACGAGTTCATCTGACATTCTTACCCAAGGCCGAATCTTGCTCCAACATATTCACTAGCTTATTTATAACGTAGTTAATAGACATTGGAAAGCCCTGCGAAATAACCCAATGACAATGAACCAAGCCTTCATTCTCGCTACTTGTAGTGGAGGCCTTGCGTCAAGAAGACCTGATCTGGGTGTGATCAATGTCGGAGCAAAGGCAGACCTGACATTATGGGACGGAACAAGTCTGGGATTGTTGGGTTTGGTGAATCCGGTTTCTGTTTTTATCCAGCACGCCAATGTCAGGGATATTGAGCATGTTCTTATTGACGGCGTATTCAAGAAGCGCAATAAGAAGTTGACGGTAGCCAAGTTGGCAGACATCAAAGTGCAATTCCTGTAGAGCGTCAGGCGAATGCAGCCAGGAACTCTACAGCTACCTAAGGTTGAGTCGGTATTGGGAGAGAGATATTCCACAGGGGCAGAGGTTGTAGAGGTATTTAAAGTCGATGTAGTTAGTGGTAAGAGTTCTGGATATAGTCCATTATGGTTAGATACCGACAGAGTTGGGTTCTTAAAGCAAAGGAAATAAAAGAGTAGAGATAAGATAGACAGGTAGAAGGGTACTTATTGGAACATATACGCTAGGTATAGCTAGTACTCGCTGCATATCTCAATCAAATGGGATAAGACTATTTTAGAAAGCGAGGTCTGTGCCAACCAGTCCTAAATACGCGCTGCATCCTCTTTTACACCCTTTGTGTCGGAGATCCTGAAAACATACTTTATAGCATGCGCCTTACCCGCTTTGAGATTTTCTAATGCAGTCTGAATCCCTCCAAGACCATGTGGAATCACGAGGTGAGGTTGTGGTTTAAACCAGCCAGCCAGCAAACCACGAGCAAAATATCGAAAGATGAGAAACCCAAAATCCTTCTCATCCTGATGGACCGTTCCAACACTGGTGATGGACTTTTCAATATATGACGGGATCTCTTTATAATCACCACCAGGCAGGACAAGTGCTATTTTGGATCCCTCGGCGAGGACCTTGCTGATGTTGACGTAACTGCCATGCTCTGATACAGCGTCGAAAGCATAATACAGTTTTGCATCGCCAAGTGCCTCTTTTAAACCTTGAACAACAGCAGCGTCTCCATTACGGTAGTCGACCACTGTGTCACCTTGACTGCGATCAAGGAATTGCTCTATGTGGGGTGCGGAGCTACCGGCAACCCCGATTATTGGATGTATATTACTTCTCCTGGCTAGTTGAACGGCATAGGAACCTACAGCAGATGAGGCCCCATAAATGACAAGCGGTAGTGGTTTGCTCGCTGGTCTCCAAGGTTCTGGCAAGCCTAGCCGGAGGTAGAGTGCAACTTCTGCAGTTGCCGCGGCTAGTGGAATAGCCGCAGCCTCTATTGGACAGTTTATCAGCATCTCTCTAGTAAGGCAGTGACATATTGCACTGCACGGGGACATGTTTTTCTTACCTTCGAATTTAGTCTCAGTTGGGGGATGAAAGGTAGTATGCTGCCATGCAATGGCATACTCAGCATAAGATCCATGTGGTGTGCGAATCTCGTGAAAAGCAGCTACACGGTCACCTGGTTTATTTCCGTCACATTGGCACCAACTTCATGAAAAATTCCAGAAATATCATCGCCTTGGTTTGAAGTAGTGCCTGTCCATTCTGGCACTTTCCAGTCCTTTGGATTGGACCCGCTCACAACCACTCTGATAACAACTTGGTCGACTTCGGGTTTGGGGATTGGCGAGTAGACGATTTCGACTTTGGGACCTAGTATATATATGTCAGAACTGTTTACATTCAGTGAGTTCATTGTACCTAGCACCTTTGGAAACGAGAGCCTCCTTCATTGCTGCAATGAGAGAATAATTGCACGTATATTAGTAGGGGTAAGTTGGATCACAGTACAAAGTGGAAATATTACAGATTCATTTTAGAAGGCGATTCGACTGCGCTGATTATTTAAATACAATTCATTCACTGGGCGAACATCGAATAATTGGAACTCAATTGGTGACGTGATAAGCACACCATCGGCTCCGTATTATTAAGCTGTGAGGGGTAGATTCAGCCACGGCAGTAGTTAGCCGATGCAGGGATTGGGATAGAACATGGATTCAAATGGATCAAGACTATGGGTTTGTCTGTCAAGGTATTGCATCCAAATTATCCATTAAGTCACTCGTCACAGAAGAATAGAATGAGGGAACTCAACCCCCTTATAACAAATCGGATCGCTGTATTATCCCAAGAATGCCTCCAGGCTCTATCACGAGACCAAACTACTATCTTCCTTATCCTTATCTTTATTTATCACTGCCCGTGCCTCCACTGCCTTTCTGGTCCCTTGAATGTTTTTATATTCCTCGAGCTCCGTTTCATCTTCATCGCCAGACAATACTCGTGATGTATAACACGTATTTGGAAATGGATTTCGGCGGGTTTGAGTACCGGCATTGGAGCTTGCCGATTCGGAATTTTCACCATAAGTATTCATTGGGTTACTAGCACAGACGACCTTTCCGATAAGATCAGCCATGTTCATTTCAATATGAAGTTTCAAAAGGTAGACGAGTGGATGGAACTGAATATAGCTATGCAACAACCGATCAGCATGCTTCCGATGCTGCATGTTAAATATCGAATAGGGCCATACACGAAGCTATTGGGTAAAGACATCATCGAGATAAGGAGAACCTATCATTTCTGGTCAGTATGAGGCCTATCGTCCGGCTTATGTAGAAGGAAGACCCACGTCCAAGCCTATGGAAATAACTACAAGAATCAGGTTTGTGTGATATAATGTAGTGTATTTCCGTAACCCGTTTTCAATTAGGCGTTTCTTGACGGTGTAAATAAAAATTATGTTAAGAGTGGCATCCATGAGTCCGAAGATGACTTTTTCACAGCGATCCCATATGTCGTTGATATGAATGTATGTCTCATTAATTTGGAGACGAGCCGGGATCCAGATGCAAAAGACGCTAATATTGATAGTCAGGAGGGTTAAAAAACAACCCCACTTAAGTCGAGTTACGTGATGGCGGACAACCATGAGGAGGCCGACCCGGTTGATGATAATTTGAATGAGGCACTGAACCTGGGTTGACCACGTAACGACTGTTTCAAGTGTATATTAGTAGAAACAGGTCATTTGATGGCCTTGAGTGTATACTCACTGATGAAGAAAAAGTATTGCATGCTTGGCCCAATGTACGAGTGTAGATACATCCAGCATATTATGCTAAGAGAAAGACTCGACGAAATTTCCAGCCATACTAGGGTAATATAAAATGTCAATCGTTTTTTTCGCCGGAACGTTGATATAGTCTGCTGTAGCGCTTTGACACAGTTGAAGATGATGGTGCCAAGAGAAAACCCCCAAGCAATAGAGGCCAGAATCATGTCTGTCTTATTTGGCAGATCGGGTTTGTAGTAATCTGGTACCAAAAATCCCGACATTCTGACAGCTAGGATGAGTAATACCGTGCCTGGTTAAAGAATGGAATATAAACCAGGTAGCAAATATGTCATCATTATCATTTGAAGCGATGCCGTTGTTCACAGAAAGGAGGTCACGATCAGAAAGAGCTGGGACAGAACAAAGTTTTTAATGGCATTCAAAGACACAGTGTGCCAAAAATCATTGGCCGAAGCGGCGCCATCCATTAACATTAAGCTTTACACTACTCTCTAGGTCTAGTGCAGCACTTCCGAATTCAAGGAAGCTTTTGTCCGGGGGCGGGGAAATAGATCGAGTTAGCAGTAAATTAGCTTCAGCGGGAGTCGATGAGACCTTGCCAGGATCGTCAGACATGGGGGAGAGAAGATGTTCTCTACACCCAGTGAACAGATTCGAGTGGAATAAATCTTCCGGGTCCAGAATAGAGAAAAACTTATGAATCGCTGGGTTGGTGTTAAGGGCGATTGCTACCCTGGAGTTCCTAGACGACTGATGCTTGGGCTGTTGACATGTGCATGCACACCAGCCTTGCTTTTGATGCATTGCTGGGATACCTCAGCCACAAGCCACAAGCCTGAGCGGGGGTCACTGGCCATGGTTCAAGGGAGTGACAGATGTGGCGTAGTCTGTATGGTGTGAAGAGATGGTGGGGTTGGTGGTTCTCGATTCTCGAAGCCATGGCCCAAAGAGGCGAATTTTGATGTGTTCTGGGTTGCATTATTATTACTCCTTTATAATATTTTTGCAGGCATCTCCCATAGCTAAGAAAATTTACACAATGGTTATTCTGTGGCGTTTGCGGGTGTTCTTACCTTTCTTTACACTTGTAGCAGCTAGAATACCGTTTGGATCATCAATCTCTTCTCCTCATCTGGATCCAAGAATTCTGGGCTATATAACCATTGCCGTTGTATAGTAAGATTTGCGAAATGGCGGATCAAGAATTAATTCACCCATCATGTCAACAACTGAAGCCGCGCCGACGCGAGAGAAGACGGCCAATTCCCCGTCTGGGTCAGTCTGTGGCGTGAGAATTAGGCCAGTTGGATGACTCTCCATGCTAATATGGAGATAGAAGAACCTTTGTCCTGATCCAATCAGATTGTCAATATTGTCCAGATCAAGACAGCCATGTGCCAGCGGGTTGCCGTCTTTCGAGCCATCAGCGTCAACGAAGAGCGTACAAGGGAATTCTTTTCTCATCTCCCTAGTATACTCATCGCTCGCATCAATGTACTGAATAGATGACAGTGCTCTCAGATAGCCACTGACTTCAATGCACATCTTGTCTGGGAAGCATGATATCTCGATGATGCGGCTGATTTTAAACTGCTGCTTTCCGAGGGTCTTGGGGAGAACGCAATCGGTCGTTCCTCGAAAATAACCGACCCTAGCATCGATGCTTGCCCATGACCAACTTGGGGCGTCAGACCCTGCCAACCTCTTTTTGAATCCTCCATCTACAAACCAGAGTAGTTCGTATGGAAGATCCTGTAACCACATACCAGAAAATGATAGATACGTATCATCGCTGGCGCTTGGCATTTGGCTGGCTATATTGCCAATGGCCGTTAGCCTTTGTGATGCATCACGCCAATCCCTTCCACAAAGCTCTACCACAGCATTTCTCCAAGGCTCATAGATATATGGATGGTATGGTATATCTATACCGCCATCAGTTCGCGGCCAGAGAGGAGTTATTATAGATTCTAAAGCCCCCAGGTCTTCAGACCAAAACGACTGACGGCATTCGAAGTATAGTTTGTTTTGACAAAAATAGATAATTCGAGTAGAAAGGGCCCGCTCAATCATCGTCCAACCTTGTCGATTCCATGCGGAATTGTCGACATCTGACTCTCTGGTACCATCAGTGAGTGACTTGGCCGGCGTTATGATGAATGATTCATCTTCTCCGCCATATTGATATTCTATCCTGGTAGCATGGTGGCCAGCGAGGCTGCGGTGTAAAAATCCAGAGTTGGGGTGTTCAGCTGCGGCTCTAAATATGCGTTAGTAAGTTCTGTCTTCCCAAATGTGATGATGACTCACGCAGCAATGGTGAAACTTGCGTTTCCAAATATCTTGTTGATGTGAGACATCTCGTGAGCAAAGTCTTCATCAGAATCCTGAATAACGCACAGAGAGTCCACCCAAAGATAGCGGACATTCAGAGCGCGGCACACTGCGATTGCATCGCGGACGTTGGCATTCAGCTGAGATGTTTCCAAACGTGTTTTGAGCTCTTTCAGGTTTTCTTCCAGGCAATGGTATGGACAGAGAGGGTTTGCGTTATCACCCCATGATTGGCTCAACGCCGCGAATGTTACTGCCTCGCCACCGTTTTCGAAATAATCCACAATCCGAGGTGAGGAACCATGGTCAATGCCAAGATCGAGAAGTCGTGTCGGCAAGCCGCCTTCATTTAATCGACACATGGCATGATCATTATTGCAAGAATATATTAGATCCTTGATTGATTCCAGATTTCTTTCACTCAATGTGCAAGGTTCAAGTAACTGTCGACGGCAGGTTATGCCTGGTTCTTTAGAGTCTGAAAACATGTCAGATGGCAACTCTGTAGCTAATAATTGAATTTGGAGACTTTTATTGACGTACCAATGGAATCGTAAACCTTGAAATAGAACCTTTTGCCAATATCATAAAAGACTGGCTCGCCACTGTGATCCGCAGGTGCCTTTATCGGATTGACATCGAATGATAGCCCTGTGATTACAACGCCTCTTTGTTTTTCCGATGTAACATTTTCGCCCGAAAGAGAAACGTTGCCAATGGAAATCGAGTTAGTGGCTTGGGAATAAAAATGAATATTATGAATCTTCATCGATCCATCCCATTGTTCATTGACTACCTGCTCCCAGCGATCGTCTCCGTTTTGGAGAGGATCAACATCCGACTCTAGCAGAGGAACAGAAGACCAGGTGGACCGGATGGATTTCCGAAGCAGTTGGCAAAGTGCACAACCAGATTTTGCGGAGGCCTTGAGGCTGGGAAACTGAGGGAACGTGTCTTGGCGCTCATAGTCGATGGCGATTGTTCGACGACGCAGTTGATCGCGATCGGGAAAGATTGACCGACAATGCTCACATGATTTGGAAGCTGGCAATGAAAGGATATTGACCAGATTTTTCCTATCTATTAGTGGGATCAGAAGATCTCGATATGTGAGTTTGAGGGCCTCATCCATGATTAAACTTGATACCGATTCTGTTGACGAGGAAGAATGGCAGAGGCCGTCCGTAGCGTTTTGCGTGAATTTGATTTATGCTCGGGTCTGTTGCAGCCTGACTTAAGTCTAGTCTGCTTCTGGTATAGATCCCATGAATACTGGGTGTCCTTGGCAAGCCACGGAGCGGTCTCGATCTCGATGGTATTGTTGCCAAGACCACGGGCGAGACGGAGTGTGGCGGGGTATTCGCGGTTGAAGCCAGGGCTGAAATTGAGAAGTTCAGCACATGTAGAATTCGTAGAACACGTGCACATATTGTTGAAACAATGTTTTGTCCAATACGAAAATGGAACTTGATATCTATTTCTCACCAAATTGTTTATCGACGCCGTCAGTTGGCTTGGTGTGTATTGCTGAGCCTACACTAATGTTCCACACTGGCCCGCTAACGTGACGGTGCTAGCCAGTGTGGATTTCGTGGTGTGGATAGCATTGGCGGTGGTCCGAACACCAGTTACCAACAAGACTAGTCGTCCAAATTGAATACTGTTAATGCAACTCAAATTATGGCAAAAATTGAGTCTGATATCGGAATAATGAAGCACGGGATGTAATATGAATAGGCTTTCCAAGACGCTGGCAAGACGGGTTCTTTTATTTTACTATGACTGTATTTCATTGACTGATCAGACGATTGACGATGGCTCCCAGTGGGGAAAAGAAATTCATACTCCAACAGGAGACCAAAAGAGGTATGTAAACATTTATGAATCAATCTACCCCATCAACTGACGAATGCATACGACGTGCGTAGTTGCTCGACTGAGAGTTCTGTCTGTCCCTTCGCGCTTGATGGATCTGAGATTGGATATGCTCTGCCCTGATGTCAACCGCGTGTGTGCGTCACATGCTGCCGTGCCGGCCTCCCTAAAGCCACACTAGCAGGCATTAACAATGGGCTTTGGCGATACATACTCTGCTAAGTAGCAGATAGTCCCTACTTCAATAAATATTGACCCAGCACTCCCGGAAAGCGCATTGTCCAGCCTGGAGCAGTGGTCAATACTCAGGCCAGCATATACGACGCGGCAGGATTCTGTAAAGTCTTCCCCGGTACACAAGTAGACCTGGCAGTCAGCAAAAATTGTAATCACGAGAGGAATTATAAATCTTACATTTCCTGGCTGACGTTCGTCAGGTTTATACTCAGCCGGAGTTGAATTCACTCGGGCTTGGACCTCTTCTGCATCCATGTACTCGGCTGGGGCTGCTGGCCAGCCCCCATTGCTTGGAGGGACAATGTTTGGCGGAAGGCACCAAGGGTCGGGAGCGCCTGAGAATACCATGCGTAACAGGGACGACAAAATAGCCAAACTGATAATCGACTTCATTCTAAACTAGTAGTTCAATGTTGCAAAAAAAAAACACGCATAAATGAAGAGAACTTGTGTTTTGATACTCTTAGTTGCGGATGCTAAGAGAGTGATTTTCAGGATCAACTTCTTGTCCTGAAGGTGTATTTTATAAAAATTCAAATTGAGTGACTAATTACCTCGAGGTCACGTATACGAACTGCATTCTGTGTATTGATCCCAGAAACCGCATGCATCACGCAAGCTGCTCCTCTAATATTTCTCACGTAAGCAAATACAACCCTCGGCTGCAGCTAAATTCTTTATACGAGATGACCCTGTCTCTTAAAATTTCATAAATAGCATCATCTGACAGAACATTAGTTAATACCGTTGTAAAAAGAACTTGACCTATTTGTTTTGGGTCAATGCCAGGTTGGCCATGAAGACTCTAAAACTTTCAACACTGGAGATTTAATACGAGGATGGATCTTTGGATGAATCTATTAATTTGCGGCGCGATGTTAGTAATCTTGAATCTATGCGGCAACCTATTGATTCTGCCTTGAAAATAACTTGCTGCATGGGGGAATTGCACTAGTTACTGGATTGTTAACTCGTTCGTTCTGAGTGTTGGGGAATATTCGTGTTTGTGGGTAAAACGTCACGATGCCCTGGATCCATGCAGTAGCGTGGCACCAGCACATTATACAGCAAAACATGTGCATTTTGCTGTCAATCGCCCAAACCAAGGTAAATGACTCACTTGTTGAATGCCGGAATCCCCGAGCCAAGTTGACAATACCATCTGATGTAAAACTTCGTCACCAAAATTGTTTTCTACAATGCTGAGTGTTTCTAGTAGTAGACTGTTCATCGGATGGGTTCTAAAGAGTGAGTAAATCTAATTGCAATGCCCACTAAGTCTGTCTAAATATTCTTCATGTCGCGCGGGTACACAATGCAACTTATTTTGACTAGTGGCTGTATGGGGCCGTTATTGAAGAGGTTGCCTAGCTATTTCGGTTAATTATTTTTGCGAAGCTAAAAGTATATAGCTTTTATTATACATTCTGGGTATGCAAATATTGATGTCCGGCGCATCATGTACTTGGTCATGGCGGCGCGTGAAACTGTACAGATGCATGCAATACAGGTTCTCTAACACTGGGATTGCTTTTGTTTGGGATTGATTTCATCCCATTGGCGTGCTCTATAGCACAGAGAATCTTGACATATAAGTTTACTAAGTTCCATACCTATAGAGAAATGTCAAGCGTGTTTCGCGAATGGTTGATTCAATCCTAGCTAATTAACGAACTAGCGTACTTTATGATTATAAAACAATCAGTAGTGTGGGCAGTGGCGATAAAAAGCTCAGGGCAATGTAAAAACACTTAGTAGAAAATGTCAAAACGATAAATCGGGGAACCTGTGATTTGCGACTCATTTCCTGCGGAAGAGTTCTTTTGTACCACGAAATTCCTTTGATGAATGACCTTATGATGCAATTGGGCTGGGGGTATTGGAATGGGATTCATCGATTCTCACTATCAGATTAATGGGGATATAGTAAGATTAAATCACAGTCGTTTTTCGTTTTGGAGGGACTATAAATGCTTTTTGATATGATAGTGGTATTTTCTAGCACTCTTACTGTTGGGACTCGGCAACTCCACCAGCTCATTGGGGTTGGATGAACCTGGATAAGGCAGAATCCAGAGCTTAGTTAGTGCTGTTAGGACGGTTATTGGCTGTAGCCCTGGGGGCGGAGTAAATTTCGTTTCTGGACTGGGGCCTGGATAGCGTGACAGCTATGACACGGGGCTTGCTAAATGTACTGTACAGCTGCTTCTTATTAATGCCGTGTGTGGGTGGCGAAACTGGGGACTGTCATGATTCACGAGGAGACACACCTTGCACCACACAGCAGAATGCCTTCATTCCTTCAGCATTGATCGCACGACTCAGCTCACATTCGAGAAAGCAAGCCTCGTCGACCTCTTGGATGCGCTGCGTGGTGTAATTGGGTACTGGACAGTCCGAACTCTGATAATGCATCCTGCCCGAGCATCAACATGCTATACCTGTTTAGTCTAGCCCATACCAGCCGCACTTGGTCCATCGTCACAAATTCGAAGCTAGCTGACGCCTTTCTCCTCAGCCGACGACCGATTAAGCCACATTCAGCCTAGCGCCGTCACTGTGTCTGTTCTAGACTCTCCGGTATTTGTTGGTCAAAACAGTCCAGCTGAGCCCTGATTTGCCGCTTCGTTATAAGATGACACAAACGCCATGCTTCAAATCTTTACCTCCTACACTCAATTCATTCCGCTAGATACCTATTTTCTTTTCTCTTTTTTCACATCCGAGTTTCGGAATGCGTCTGTGTCTGCATTATGTCGCCCTGGCCATTATTGCCGCTGGCTCTGCCAGTGGCCAATCCGACGAAATCATCACGGCCATAAAGTCTTACGATAATCTTTCCCTGTTCAGCTCTCTCATCTCCTCATCTCCCAAGTTGTTCCAAACAGCTCTAGAAAAAAGTTCGTCCAACGTTACTCTTTTCGTTCCATCAAATGAGGCTGTCAACACCTACCTCTCAAACTCGGGCATTTCCGACATTTGGAGTATAAAATATGATGATGTTGAAACCATTTTCTCATACCATCTTGTACCCGCCTCTTTGAAAAGCTCCGATTTTGAGGCCATGGGGACAGCGGCGATACCAACCTTTCTTAAAAAAGATGAGATGAATAACCGGGCTCCAGGACCAGTCATTCAAGCAATGTTTGGAGAAGATGCCACTGGTCAGGTTGTAGTGGCTACTCCGAAAGATTCAGACAAAAAAGTAAAACGATCTGGTAAACCTACGGTCCAGTTGATAGCAGGATTAGCTCAGGATGTTACCATGACGGCCATTGATGGGGAGTGGGGAACCAATGGCGTAAACTCATTCCAAATCGTGGATAGGTGAGCATCATATTTTTTTGCAGCTGAGGGCTCTTGTTAACTACTATTTCTAGTGTCCTTGCTCCCCCTGTAGTTTGTTCCAAGACTGTCCGATCAATTGATAGTGGCGAATTGACGGCCTTGGACGCTGCACTCAACAAGACCAAGCTGTGGAATAAAATCGATACAACGCCTAGTATTTCTTGTCTAAGCCCTTCAACTGATGCTTTCGAAAAGGCCGGGAACCCCCAGGATAATTCACATGGCGATGAACTTGAAGACTTGATGTTGTAAGTTCATGAAGTATAATACCTGTACCTCCGTTGGCAATTTAACTAAATAAACACCCCCAGCTCTCACTACCTCAATCATACTACATATACAAATGAGCTTGAAGATGGCATGGTCTTTAGTACCATGTATGACACCACTATCACAGTTCATATCAAGGGTGATGATATTTATTTTAACAACGCCAAGATTATCAAGGCCAATGTCCTCACTAGTAACGGTGTTCTTCATGTGTAAGTTTTTATTCGAATCTTAGCCGTCCCGATGCTTTATTATTAATTGAGATGTGATTTATGAATCGTCTGCTAACATATCGGTAGGTTGGATTCTATCATCAAGCCCGAGTCCAGCAAAACTAGTAGCTCGGACTCGACCTCTACGGCTACATCTAGTGCCACTTCAGACGATTCAAACACCGCAAATATTGCTTATATGGGGAACTATGCAACTATTAGTTTAATTGCTTCTCTTTTTATGATGTGATGTTGAAAGGGCGATAAAGTAGAACTGGATACAAGGAGACCTTGGCGTTGATGGATTGTATTGAGATATGCCGTTTTTGCATAAATATGGACCGGGTATGATATAGGAACTAGATGTGAATGCGCCGGAAAGTTTTTTGTCAATTTAAAATTTCCCCAAATCCTCATTGAATCTTATTAATTGCAAGAAGGAGTTGTTTGAATGGCGACATATTTTGACATATGGCATTGCAATATTATCCTGAATAGATTGATCACCTATTATTCTGTAGCCCAACCAGAGACGAAATGGGTCAGTGGGTCTGGCCAATGAGAATGCCCAAAGACCTCTTAATTGGATCCCTACCTTGGAGCAGCCCCTCTTCACCGAAAGGAAGCTCCGCCTTGTCTAATATTGAAGGTCTACACAAGTACAAAGGAATGCTTCTTCACACTGCAAAATGGTAGGTAACCAATCAACAACAAGAGATCCTATAGGGAAATAGCTGAGGGCTTAGGAATAAATCATATGATTGGACTGGAAAGCGAATTACTGCTATTGTCAATGGTTCTTCTGCTATCCAAATGGATCCAAAACTTCAGGAAACCGCCAAAGAGTTTGTCAACTACATCAGAAATCCGACTTGAATTGCAGCCAACTTCCTGCAAGAATATAGCACCAATGGAAGATCGACTTGGAAATGACCCTACTGTGATTGATCGACTAGTCCCCAAGTTTAATGTGGGTTGCCGTCGCCTGATTCCTGGTGATGGATAGCTTGAAGCCAGGCAACAAAGCAACGTCCGGTGTATCTGGAGTCCGATATTAATGATTACTGAAGGCGGTATTATAACTTCTATGGGCGAGGAAGATTATAGCCTCATCGTCACAGCCACCGGGTTTGATGTGAGCTTCCGACTGTCCTGGAATCTAGTTTGCAGAAATGGAGCTTCTTTGAGAATAGGGTGTAAAATATTGCTTTTTCGGGTACCCATGGATGTCGATAAAAGTCACCAACTACCTACATATATTACTTTGCACTAAATATCATATTACTAGTAATATCTATAGGTATCTATGGGTATCCAGTGATATCTATATATATTTAAAACTACCTATGGGTACCTAATTTTATACCCTATTTGAGAAAAGACTCGGTAGATGAACCCAAAGCTTACTTTGGCATGTGCGCCCCCGACGATCCCAATTATTGTATTTATTCGGGCCCCAATTCGCCGATTGCACATGGCGTTCTCACATGTTCCATGGACGTAATGACCAGTTATATTTTGAAGTGGTGCCACAAGATTGCCGCTGAGGACGTCAAGTAAGCCGACCACTTCCTTCGTCAAAATAACATTGAAATTTGTTCACAAACTGGAATTAGATCCGTCACTGTAAAATCGACCGTTTTTGATGATCTCCACGTACGGTCTCAGGAACTCTTGTCCAGGACAGTATGGGCTTGAGAGTGCAGGAGTTGGTACAAGAATAGAAAGGCCAACGGAATGATCACTGCTATTCATGCTGAAAGTGTTAGTCATTACAGAGGTAAAACGGGCTTTACCATTCCCAACCTTTAATTACCTAACTTTGCTGAGGACGTTTCATATATTCTACAATATGTCAGAGGTCAGGACTTTGGTATGACATATCGTTTACGGAATAATTTTAGACACTTGGGAAATGGTTTACCTAAAGGAGATATTAACGGAGATGATTTCGGATATAACCTTTAGTTTTTGAAGGGTTGTAAATTTACTTCTAAATGTAACATACAGTTTTTCAAGATATCGGATAACGGATCAGAGCCTTGGAGTTCAATCAGGATAACGCGGTTTACCTGCTTTATCGAAAGCTCTCAAATCGCGTAATATGAGACACTTAAACGGTGGATATCAACCTGAATCTTAGTACATGATATCCTAGGCGGTTCGTTTGTGAAAAAAAGGTTGGGAAATATTCGTCGTGAACCAGCCCTGGCGGACCTCCATTGGCTTTCTTCCTCAGATCCTTTCATTTGCACACGTAAATCAAAACTTAGTTGTATTGAATAACTGTCCTAGTAATATATTTATGACGGATGGTAGTTTCAGTATATTGGTAGTCTAGCGCCGCGCATTTGGTTGTATACAATAGTTCCTATAAGGGATGTCTCAAATGCGAAATAGCGTGCCCCGGTCGGTTTCAAACCTTTACAGTGGAACAATGATATGTTGGTTCAAAATCACGAGGTCAATCTGTGTTGGTAGATATTTCTAAATACAAATTGGTCTGAGGGCTCCATCCAGAACGCCTCAGCAATAGTAGTGGAAACTCAGCAGAGCCACAGAGACGGAAAAAGCCTAAAATCGATACAGTTTCATGGATTAACTTTAAGTTCTCACTAAGTCAAGCCTCGAGCAGTCCGTATTCGTATTACACAAGGCATAAGACTTTATGTCACCGTACTTCACCCCACCTACCAATTCCCTGAGCTTCTAGCCATAGCACATTATTCAATCTCCAAATTCCGTTCGCAACGACTTAAATAATTAGCTTCAAGTAGTCGGTACTAACCCAAACGAATGATATGCCGAATGGGGCGGCTGCATATGTCGCGTTTCCCATTCCGGATGGCCAAATAAGGATCTAATTAAACAAGTGGCTTGTCAAGAAGGTACAAAAATTTATATAAGAACCCTTAAAATTTTCCCACCCCACCCACATACATAGCCCCTTCCTACGTTGCAATCAATTGTTAGTACACCAAATCAATCTGCGCAGGATATATTTGTCTCGTTCTACTTCGGAGTTTTACTCAAACGGCACACCAGCAGCCTACGCCCTAATCCTCCTATCACTTGACAGGCGACCGGCAATATTTAGTACAGTTGGCTTAGAAAAGGTATTGAACATGTCTGCAACAAACATTACTGCCGACCAGTGGCTTGCAGCTGCTAAATACCGTCGCACCGTCTACGGTCTGCAAGACAAATCTTCCGTGTCGGACGATAGAGTAGAGGATATTATTAAGCAGGTTCTCTCATTTGCGCCCACATCATACAATACACAGCCCGTCCGCATTACCTTACTCACCGGCAAAAAGCACCAGGAATTCTGGGATATTGTTCTCAAGGAAGCGGAGCCAATACTCAAGGCTGCTGGTGATCAAGTCTGGAACACGATGAGCGGGATGTTGCAAGGGCACAAAGGCGCATATGGCTCAGTAAGTTATCCATGATAGCCAATCTTCAAAGGTACTGTTGACGTCTGACTGGAATAATGCGCAGGTAGTGTTTTGGGAACGCGGCGAAACAATCAAGGAGTCTGGAGAGAAACACAAGTCTGCTGCTCACATGTTTGGAGAATGGAGTGATCACGCGAATGGCATGGCTCAGATTCTTGTCTGGACTGCTCTTGAGCTGGAAGGAGTGGGCGCCAATCTGCAGCACATGAATGCCATCCCCCCTGTCGAAACTGCACTAAAGAAGTTCTGTGGTGTTCCCAGTGACTACAAGTTGAAAGCTCACTTGAACTACGGCGATGAGCCCAAAGAACACCCCGAAGTGCCGCCTAAACTCCCCTTTTCTGAGACATTGACTGTATTAAAATAGAAAAGAGCCACATCTTTATAGCTCTATGCATTTTTAAAATTCGATACATTTGGGTGGCAGTTTTTCATACATCTGCAACAGCGAACGTAATGAAATTGGCCAATCTACTGATTATCTTCTTTTTACTGTTCAGTACATGGGATGCAACACGCGTTTCTCAACTGTATAAAGTCCAA
This sequence comes from Calonectria henricotiae, assembly GCA_020623695.1. NCBI lineage: Eukaryota > Fungi > Ascomycota > Sordariomycetes > Hypocreales > Nectriaceae > Calonectria > Calonectria henricotiae. The sequence continues at coordinate 128,401 of JAHVYB010000027.1, forward strand.
TGAATATATATACCAATTTCATGTGCCTATCGGACGAGATAATATTTAGATTCTCTCACTGTCCTTGTATTCTAGAATTCGGTTTTATGTACAGTGCACCCACCAAGCACACCCCTCACAAGACTGGTCCCAAAAACAGGGGCTTCCGTCCTCGGTGCATTGTGTGTCAGATTTACAATCCATGATAGCCGCTAACTGCCCCAAATGCATTTCAACGTAGGGTCATTGGGCTGATGAGGGTTCTGAGCGCAAGTGCCATTGCATGAAATCGGCGCTTGAGCTAGAGCGGCTGGCATGGCCACCGCAGCCAATGTAGCAAGTATGAAGGTGGCTAGCAACGTGTATTCTGGGTTTTATGATTTAGTATAGGATCAAACTAATATATTTGGATGCATCAAGCCACTTGCTCAACTTGTAAAAAGTTGGTAAATTTTCTTTCTATAAAATAAAATACATTTAATGCGTGACAAGATGTCAAAACAACGAGGAATACGCGAGACATTAATTGCCTGCGGAGGGCCAATTTAAAGCCCTATTTTCACTTGCGGCGCAGCACTTGGGGTCCCTTGCCTGGTACATGGGCATGATCCCTCCTACTCTTGGCGGGTTACTGTGATTGGAGAAAATACTATATCATTGTAGCATGCATATTCCTTCAATTCAAATTACCCAAACCCTGGTATTATGGATGATGTATTACTTACATAAAATGCCGGTAGAATTACCATCTTTTTTTATCACTGTGATATATGACACGGTCATAGAAGTTATAATCATTACTCATAAATTTTCATTCAGCCAATTGTTAACCAGTGTTATTGATAATTCATTCCATAAACATTTCAGCCTTTGAAATCATGTCATGGGGAAAATTCAGTTTCTTGGTACTATTGTGTCAAAGTCTTGTATTAAACAAAATCATCTAGGCTACCATCATTGAGCGGGCCGATGTAGAGAATCAGAAGCGGCTTTAGTACTGATGACTTTTGAAAATTCTGCGCCTTCGTACGAATGTCTCACTAGTTAAAATCCACTTAATAAAGCATTATGAATTAAAGATTCCACCTGGCAAAGATCGGCGAGATGAACAAATTTGACTACGGGATGAAATGGACTAACTCCCGCAAAGTTTGCTTAATATTAGGTGATTTTAAACAGATCAAGTAATCAGAGTGACGCAGAAGCAAAAGTGTAATTATATTATTGATATAGAAATTGTTATGGACTAGAACCTTAGGGCCCTAGCTGTTATGTCCCTGTTGCCTAAGATCCTATATAATTAGTTGATTAAAGCTGTGGCAGCTCTGATCAATACGTATCCTTTTGCCTCAGTTGGATAGCGGCTATCGCCGCTGGTGGCCGTAGCACTAGCTATTGCTTTAGCCCTCTTGAGCCAGCCCATCACAGAGAGTAAGCACAATCGGCAGTATTCTCAGCATCAAGACCAACAATTGGATGCCAGCTTGGGCTTACGGAACCTGAAAACCTTTACTCACGCCTATCTTAACGATAATCCTAATGGCTTTCAGTGGGTCGCGAAGCTCCCAATATTGCAGCATTACCACTTCGCGATACAAAAACAAGTTCTGTCTTTATTTCCCTATTTACAGTCCATCAATTTGCTTGCTTGTGAGACCGGGTTTGAGCTGCCCCTCTAGACGACTAACTAACTGCACAGAAATACCATGAACAAAAAGGCTGACAATAAGTCCAGATTGTCAACACCAGGTGGCATTTTTTAGCGCTGATGCCAGTAATATCATATCAACTGCATTCCTGGTATTGGGGCAAGCCAAGCCACAGTGATTGGAAAAGCCGAGCTGTAGCAAATTATAATATGCAACCCAGTTTTGTCTCATCATCCACCTTTGCATTCACCACTTGAGAGCGGGATGTATTAGGAATTTAATACTTAATTATCCTCAGAGGTCCGGTTGTTCAACCCACTGAGATATCCAAATCAAAGCACCAGCAAATATATTGGGGGGGAATCATTTTAGTACTGTTTTCCGATTCATAGAAACTGTCTGCGGCTGACCTCCCTTCACGACAACTTAGTCATGCACGAAAATAAGTTGTAAATGCTGTGGAATAGACAGTTGCAATCAAAGTGATCTATTTATAGTAGCAGGCTGAGAGACTAACCCGAGCCAGGATACGCTACATTAGCACTGGCGTAGCCTCCTGATAACAACCTCTAGTATGAGCGGCTTGAAGCGAGGAATTGCCGAGATAATAGGGTTCGACTACGGGAAAATCCGGTGGTGAAATTTTCCGTGAAGCCCCCACAGCTGGTGATGACATCATGTCCTGGCGTGGAATTGTAAGAATTGTCAAATTCACCAGATAACTAACCATCACAGTCCTTCTCAATGGCTGCCAAGGTCCATTCATTCCGCCACTTGCTCTCATCAGGCCGACTCTTGAGGTCGCAAACCCTGGTTTCAAGAGCCTGTTTTTGCCGGACGAGGACTTTGCACTCGACTGCTGTTAACGGCACAGATGGAGTTTTTCGGGGGCTGACAGACACTCGGTTGCCTATCCCATGGATTGAAGCGTGGAAGCAAATCCATGAGGAGGGGAAATCGGCATCCAAGGATGACGTGATAGAAGAGCGAGACTTGTCGCCAAAGAAGATGAGTGATAGCTATCACAGTGTGGTGAGTAACGAATTTGGGTATAGTACAAGCAGGGTCACTGATATACAGAAAGATTCTTCCCTTAGGACGTGATCCATGGCTGTCCGATACATACATCAATTCATCTGGGCACATCCGGTACAGCTTGATCTAATCTTTTACAACCTCTATTCCTCGTGCTCACTCAAGTCCCGATAGCCTAGGCACAATCTTTATGGATCTGGACGCGCTCTCGGGCATAATCGTTTACAAGCACACTGGACCTGGCGTCACAACTGTCACCGCGGCAGTCGATCGCATCACCATAGCCCACCCAATCACAGAAATTTGCGATCTCGAATACAGTGGCCGTGTGACTTATGCTACCGGCCGCAGCTCTGTCGAGATAACTTGTAACGTTGCCCGGGCGCCGCCGGAAGGCCAATCTAGCAAGCCTGAAGATGTCCTGCTCACATGCACCTTCACCATGGTCGCCCTCGACCCAGTGACTAGGAAACCTGCGGCGGTGCCAAAGCTGATATGTTCCACCCCAGAGGAAGAGGCTCTCTTTAAAGCAGGCGAGGCCAAGTCCCTCGCCAAGAAGGAATCACTGAAGATGTCATTGATGGAACAGGAGCCCGACGACACAGAAGCCGCTTTGGTGCACAAGATCTGGCTTAAGCAAGTCGAGTACCACGACCCGAGTAAGCCACTACGTCAACCGCCTAACGTTGTCGCTATGGCGAAGACTCAGCTGTCGACCGCGGCGATTATGCAGCCACAATACCGCAACCGGCACCAAACCATGATATTTGGCGGATACCACATAAAACAGACCTTTGAGCTTGCATTTTGCTGCGCGGCCAGCTTTGCGCACGCTCGCCCGACGTTTATCAGCGCTGACCCTTGCACATTCCGCAACCCGGTCCCAGTAGGTAGCGTGTTATACTTGACCGCAACAGTGGCGTATACAGACCCGCCGTTGATAGAGGAAGATGGGAGTGAGCCGGTCCAGAAGGACCCGGCGAATCCCGTGACAAGGGTGCATGTTCGTGTCGACAGCAAAGTGCGTGATGTGGAGCATGGGTATGCGAAACCGACGGGGCAGTTCAACTATACCTTTTCCGTCCCCAAGGATGTAAAGGTGTTGCCGCATACCTATCAGGAGTTCATGATGTTTGTTGATGCCCAGAGGAGAGTCAGGATGGGAGACTTGCAGAGAAAGCAGCAGAGCATAGACTTACCTAAGAAGCAGGCGATCGAGAATACCAGTGTCACCGAGTAACCATATACTGAAGTAGTCTGGTAAAGGACGTATGAGTATCAAAATATCAAAAAGACCAATTTCAAAGATTTCCTTCTTCCCCATCAGTATGCTTCTATGTGCGCAATTTATAATCCTATAGCAGCAGAGACATATCCACTCATAATTCAACTTTTAAGATTCCAATTTGGTCACCTATTTAAACTACATCCTATTCAACAACACACGCGCACCAACTCGGTCCCATTATTGCTTTTTCTTAACCATTAACAAAACACCATTGGGCCTTCCTATCACCACCTCCTTGCCTTTCTCTACCCCGGCCTCATGTAGGAGTTTCTCCGTCTCTATCCTCATCATTTTAACGACGTCACGTTCAGTCCCTACGTCTTCGGGGTGGGCTTCGCGCCACCTCTGAACAGGACTCGAGGTGCCGATGACTTTTTCCATCACATCCAAGTCAACCATCAGGCTATTACTAGAAAAGAATTCGTCGCTGTTCTCAGGTCCCCATTCTTTACGGGAAAAGGACGCCTGATCAAAGTCAAATATTGGCGATGGCAATGTCCACGGAAGGGGTAGCCCTGAGTACAGGTTTCGTGTTAGCCAGTTACCCGCTTCGAAAAAGGGCTGCAAGTGACGCTCCTCGATACCATCAATTGTAGACTGGATAGCGGCAGCATTGGGCATGGAAGGGTGCATGTGTATCGATCCCGTTGTCCACAGAGCGACAGTACCACCAGGCTTAAGAACTCGAGCAGCCTTTGGCCAAAACCGACTCATGTCAAACCAGTGCGCCGCCGTAGATGCGGTGATGAGATCAACACTAGAGGCCTGGATTGGAGGGGAAAGGTGCCATCCAAGTTCTTCAGCCGTTGAGATTTCAAATCGAATTGGGTCAGAGTTTGAAGAAAGACCGCCCAAAAGACGCGCATTGTTTATCATACCCTGAGAGGGATCAAGGCCAACGGCATGAGCAAAATGGGGTGCTAGCGCACGAGCGGCGAGGCCTGGGCCGCAACCAACATCGAGAATGGTGTCGGTCTGGCCCCCAGTAGCTTTATGGTGGTCGAGAATAGTGTTGTACAGCAAAGGGTGATAATCAGGCCTGTGCTCTGCGTACACTGCGCCTTGAGCTTTGGTGTAGTTGCTGAACGTCTTTTCAGCCGAAACAGGCACAAACTCGGAGTGATTGGACATGGCGGTTTGGTAGATGTATTGAGATGATTGGGGATTCACAAAATGGATCTCGGATGGCTGTTTGGCTACACTAGCTTGGTGGTTGTTCAGTGATACTTATAGTCAACACATAAGCCACCATGAATCTTATTGTGGGGCTTTGCGGGATCATCTCACATTCTCCTTTCAGATTGCGAGGCCAACTGACCACCTTCTCTTAATTGGGCCTAGCGGGGAGAGTCAGCTCAATGCTTTAGCGCCGGCTGATCAGACAAGTGTCGTGATCCTGCTTCCTGCTTCCTGCTCATCAGTCTTTTGAAATGACCAACAAAGCTGTAGAGATGGCAAAGTTTCACAATGTTTTTCTATGATCGAATAGAGATGGCCAGCCGCCAACATTGGAGTGTGTTAGCGGTTCCTAGCAACGCCAAATGCGGGCGCATCGGAAAAGTAGGCGTGGGTGCATAGTATGCAAGAAGCGTAGGGTCAAGGTACGTGTGGATTGCAGTTGCTTTTGTTCCCTGGCTAACCACGCCAGTGTGATGAGCGGCAACCATGTTCAAATTGTGCACGGCGCAAAGAGAAATGTGTGCATGTGATGAATCCTTGACGTGAGCCCATTTCTCCAAGTCTCTCGTGTCCTCGTTTTGAGATTAGCAGTAAGCCACAACTGAATTTGTTACATTTCGAGCTGTTGTCTTATTTCGAGAAACACACCCTGCCAATCATTTCAATTTCAGAGGTCTGGTCTGTAATCATGCAATATGCTTTCCATGTCAGTCCTTTCCATATTTGATCATTTCCCTTGCTGGGCGTTCGATGCAGGAAGAGTTTGTCATGTCAACTATTCTGTGCGTTGCTGCAAAACACCCCGCCATAATTTTGCCGCAAGGCAGCAAATATTCGCATGCCTCAGCACAGTTGCTGCCCAAGTCTCTTCGGTTGTTCCGCCAAAGTCTGGCCTACCCTTTCAACAAGAGTCGTGTAGATGCTTTGGTCGGCACCTTGTTTCTTGTCAACTATATCCTGTGGTGCGACCTCGAGTTTCTAAACGGAAAACAAACTGCTGAGACATGCTCCAAACTTGGATCTCCCCCGCGACCAACTTTTTCTACTTGGTCCTGGAGTTTTGCAGGCCCTTCTAGAATCCATGCCCATCTTAATAGAGAAACAGAGCGTATTCGTTTCGTCATCAAGGGTTAGGCCACGACTCAATATTGAAAAGGCTCTCGAACTGCTGGGACAAACCCCAACCCGGTATGTAAGGTTCTTCATGGATATCTGGAACAATCCGTGGTACCAAACCTAACAACGAACCCACCAATGGAGACAAGCTCTCATGGTGTGCCCTCAAGTGCTTTTCCCTTTATGTCTCTTCAAGAAGAAAAAGAGTTGGCATCTAGGTTTACAATCCCCCCTTCTCTGTTGTATCCCACTGATGACTAATTGCGACTCAAACATGTCATTTCAGCTGATGCCGACCAACCTGAGGACTAATTTTCGGCGAATGTGTTTGCTTTCCCTTTTTTTTTTTTGTTGCAGACCGTTTCTTGACCTAATTATTCAGAGCGATCCCCGTGGACTATTATTGCTATTCCACTTCTATCGCGCCAGTCGAATGATACTTGGCCCTGGTGGGTGTTGGTGGGCTAAAGATCGCAGCCACATCATAGAACAATTACTTGAGAGAGAGATCAAAAGTACAGGTCTTGTGGTGGATTTGGATGAAAGAGATGGAATCTGAACCTGAGGTGCCGGGTTTACCTATTTGGCGGTGATAGGGATCGCATATACTGGTTTTAAAAACATAAGTTGACCAAACATGTGCCTGGCGGAAATTTCAATTAAATTATGCAGGGTGCAAGATTACCTATAAAAAAATCACGCTCCTATTTATCACGCCGATTGTTTGCGCCCTTTCTTGTAGTTATTGGTACTCACCTCTAGTTCCCAATCTCCCCACTTCTTGACCTCACTTCGCTCAAGTAAAGTAACTGTCAGCCCTGTCCTTTCTTTGGACAAAGCCCGCATCGCCTTCATAAACTCCTTGTTTCTTTCACGTTCGCCAAGGATCAAGTTCTTCAACTTAGGAGCCCACGCCGGGTTCTCTCGCAGCTCATCAAGTGCCTTTCCAGAGAGGTCATCCCAGGCAAGACGAGAACCACCAGTAAGCTCCAACAAGGTTATATCAGGGCAATTCTCGAATAATCCAATTAGACCTTCATCGCCAACATGAGATGTCCCTTGGAGCTGAATCTTCTTTAGTTTAGGACATGCCTTTGCCAGACGGACAACCGCACCAGCGGTCAGAGCTTCTGCATTATTGTGCGCATCGTAGCTTACGTCCTTGAAAAAAATAGAAAATTGTGTGATGTTTTTGCAGACCGACTTTCTCTCGGTCAAGATCTCGTTAATGTGGCCACTGTAGTGGGACGAGGTCAGCGCTCATAGCTTGTCAATGTCCAATGGCGATTTACTCAGTGAAAACAAACCCACCACCAAAGGAGATGCTCCGAGTAGACATTCCAAGCAATTTTTCAAATTTGCCGTCCCAGTCAAGCCTGCTATTTTCAAAATAGGCATCCTTGACACCTTTGGGGATAGGCTTCAGCCACATCTTATTTGTTGAAGTATCTGATGCATTGTTCTTGGCTGTTCGGATTGGCGGCATTCTGGTTGATGGTTGGTATGTACCAAAGACTATAGTGGAAGGGCAAAATATGAAGAAGAAAAAAACATCAAGGCGTAAGGAGGATGTAGACAAACTGACCATAGCCCCCCCCTGCTCCGTAGACCATGGCGCTAAGAGTTGACCTGACCTGACCATTGCTGTGGGGTCAATTCATTTCGAATATAACCAATCAGGGCTAAAGCCTGCTCGCTAAAGCCCACTAAAGCCTGCCTGCTGTAGTCCACTAAGGCCTACCTACTATAGCCCACTAAAGCCTGCCTGCTATAGCCTACTAAAGCTTATTTATTATAAATTATTATATAGTAGGGTTAGGGTTAGGGTTATAGTAAGTAAGCTTTAGTAGGCTATAATAAGTAGACCTTAGTAAGCTACTATAGGTAGGCTTTAATAGGCTATAATAGGCAAGCTTTAGTAAGCTACAGTAGGCAGGCCTCAGTGGGCTTTAGCAGGCAGGCCTCAGTGGGCTACAGCGGGCAGGCTTTAGTAGGCTTCAGTGGGCTACAGTAGGCAAGCTTCAGTGGGTTATAGTAGGCTTTAGTCCTAATTAGTCATATGCGAGATGAATTAATCCTATAATAATGGTCAGGTCAGGTCAACTCTTAGCGCCATGGTCTACGGAGCAGGGGGGGGCTATGGTCAGTTTACATGTAGTCTCAGGCGTAAGTGGAAAATAAGAACGTTCAGCAATTTACTTTTGCTGGTCTCCACGGCGATCAAAACTTACTAGCCGCACCCTAATTACAGGAGAGGCCAAAACATGCTGGGCCCCCTTGCAAGGTAGATGAAAGAGCAAATACGCTCCGCCGCTTTAAGCCGTAGGCTCCTCAAATCCAGACACACAATCGATTGATACCAGCTTAGAACTAGTGGATGTTCACTCAACTAGTAATATACTAACTGGAAAAACTTACAGAGCCAAGTTACACAGTTCATTGGAGTAAATTCTAACATGAAAGCGGCGTGTGCATCACGTGCTGATGTAATAGGGGCTATGGAGGCAAATCTCGGATACGTGTCCCCGCCGACCAGGGGGATTCTATTCCATTAACTGCCTTACGTACAGTAACCTATCAAAAGTCTACATCGGCACCCCACTTACACTATTACCATATTCATAACCATATAACTTTATAAATATATTTTAAGGCTAAATAATATATAATTTATAAAATAAATATATTAATAGATAGCCCTTATTATATAGTTTAATATTTTATATATTAATCTTTAGTATAAATATATATATATAGCTAATCGGAGAGTAACTCTAAGATCTTTAGAATCTACTCTTAGGGGATTACTTATTATATAATATTAATATACCTTTTGAATTTTGCCTTATTTACCTTATTATTTTATAGTTCCCCTAAATAAGGGAATAGCTTCTTTAGGTTCTATTTTAAAATAGCCTAAATATACTTAATAAGGCTTAAATTAGGCAAGTTTAAAGGCTAATCTAAAAGCTTAATTTCTTAGTTAAGTAATTATTTTATTATCTTTTTTAATATATAAATTTTAATATTATTCTATTAAAATACCTTAGTACTATTATAATATAATAGGAGGCTATTATAAAATACTAATTTATAATTTTAAAAGATATATTTTTTCTTTTTAGCTATTAAATTTTAAATTATAAAGATAAATAATATATACCCTTCTTTCTAGATTCTACCTTAATATATCTTTAAAATAATAGGCTTAATATAATTAGTCTTATTTATAAACTTTTTATTATACTTTTTATATAAAAAACAAAAGAATTATATATTAGGATTACTAGATTTATTTATAATTAAAATCTTATTTAAATTTATAATCTTAGTAGTAATTAGCTTAATATCCCCTTTAACTTTAAATATATATATTTCTATTAATTTATTAATATTTAAAAGCTAAGCTTAAGAAAAATAAAGCCTAATTCTTACCTTTTTCTTATCTAGTTTTAGGTACTTTATTACTTTTTATTTATACTTAAAATATAATTTAATAATTTAGTAGATTATTAAAGGTAATACTTAACTATTAATAGAATTAATAAGTATATTCTATATAATTTATTAATTTTTATATATTATATATATAATATATTATTTCTTTGCCTTTAAAAGTACTTAGGAATATTCTATTCTTTTTTTATTCTTAATTATATTAAATTTATTAAATTAATCTTTAATTTACTTAATAGTTAAATATATTATACTAAATATATTTATAATAGCGGTAGGACTAAGGCCAGCTACTAATATACCTAGTATTGTGCCTTTAGCCATAGAATTAAATTCCTTACTATACTTATAATTTCCGGATATTTTGGTATTAAATATATATAAATTAGATATTATTATGAAAAGTTATATAGGTTATAAGTTAGAGGAGTAATTGGGGTTATATTAAAGTGGGGACCTAGTTATGTTGTACTAATGTAGACTTTTGACTAGTAACTATAATTGATTTCACTAGAGAACTGTAGCTCCAGAGGAGCAGAGAAAATATGATATGGCTCCTGACCCACACCCTACCCTGCACCCGAACATAGATTCAAAAATACGACCAATATATCAAGAAATTAATCCTACCAAACTAATCACTACTCAGCTGTATTTCTTCTGTTTGTATATCGAATATTCCTGGATGTGGAATGAAATCAACGTTTGGCTGGTTTTGACGGGGTTCTATTTTTATCCGAATGGTTTATCTCCCGCCTACCCTAGAGTGTAAATGATTTTAACTGAGCAATAACTAGACGGAAATACAACCACATTATAATTATAGCCATTCATATTCCTGGTGATTCTTCAAGTACAGGAAATGAAAATGGATTCTCGTGGTTAATACAAAGGAGATGTTTTATATTGTGAAAACATTGAAATTCACTTCGTTCTGTCTAACGCAGAATTGTCTAACGCAGAATGGCCGATTATTGGCAATCTTCCACTTCTGCAACACGACATTGAATAACGAGCAAAGATTCATTGAGACTCCTGAAGTGCGGGTGAGTTGTGGGTGGGCCCAGCGGTTGGGACCCAGCGTATATCTGTTCACCAACGAATAAGGCGGGATCAAGGTTTGGTTCTGGGTGGCGCATTTTGTTGATATGGCTGACTGATGTTCCAAGTTGAGCTTGTCCTTTCTGTACTATTTTTTCCCTACCCTGTATTCGAAAGTGTTTCTTTCCTTATTAATTCTATCTTTATTCTCATGCACTTGCATCATATTTTCAATCACCATGTCGTATCACATCGATCGCCGTGTTGTAATTCACTATGACGTATCCTGTGCACCAATGAGCGCATTAGGGTGAGACTCACTACATACTAGTCTAAATCATCACGTGGTCCCCCATGACACTTGCATGGTTAAATGAAATTCGGGAAACCATGGCACGTATTCGTGTTCTATACCTGGTGCCCTTCCTCGAAATAGATGGCACCTGAGATGCTGCGTCGCTTTTATTTTTATTTTCCTAGGCTCATGACATGGCACGACAGTGAGGGTTTCGAAGCATAGCGGTGGATCGTTCCACGAGCTCTACTAATGGCCGTCTAAAGTGGCCAACTCTACTTTGGCAACTGAGCGAAAGAAGACGCTGGGATTGAGCCTCAGCAGATTGTGGACGTCATATTGTCTCCCCGAGAATAACTCCAAGTCACTGGTATCTTTACTGCCAGCCTGGGAGTAGAGAAATCAAAATAAAAGGCCATCTTGTGGTAGTTGGCTCGATGTAAAAAGATGTACAATGAATGGACCATTAGGAGGGAATCCGTAATAGAAAATTAAGTTGATTAAGCAGATAAATTAACTATAATATGTGCAGGAACCCTTTGCATATACAAACGGTGTTTTAGGCCCAGTGTCATACATTTGTCCATACTTTCCGAGGTGGACACAGGAAATATTAGTCGCAAAAATGGCCATGAGAATAAATATTCTGTGTACCTATACTTCTTGGATTGAATAACCAATGTATACACAATATTTAGCCAATGGAATTCTCCCTTTATCAAGTGGCTCATGTGGCAGTGGCCTGTACCGCGAACACTATCCTGTCGAAGTTGGCTTTGGTTGTCGCTGTCGCCCGCAGCTGACATGTCAGCTTAGTAAGACCTGAGCTCGTATGTATCTGACCATATAAAAAGCTCCAACCCAAACTTAGTTGATTACCGGAAACTGAAATTTTTGTTTCCTGAACATTGTCGAAACCGCAAGACACAGTGGTTCCCACAGTATTAGAGACCTTGTAAGCTGCCTTAAACTCGTAGTCTTGATTTACGAAAGTGTTGATTGTTTGATAAATCTCCACGGTGGTGAGTAGGTTCTGGTTGGTACCGAGTTGAATGGAATAGCCATTGATTTCAGCGGGAAAATCATTGCTTTGAAGGGAATAACCAGGTGCAGATTCGATCGTGGAGTATGGTGAGCTAGAACAAAGACCCCAACCATCGGTTGAGTACTGGGTATCTGTGCCGGTACCCGTTTGGAAACTTGGATTTTGCACCATGTTGCTACCGATTTGCAATGAAACAGGCTGGGAATTGATTGGCGTAGAGCACACCGGAGATGTATCAGGAACCTGATCAAGACAGACAAGACTGTTTCCAGCGAGCGCGTCCACCTTACAGGAATAAAGGAAGGGAATAATCGTGAACGCCTTGTATAGAGCCATGATGACAGATGGATGAAAGCAGCAAGCGATCGTTAAAGATCCCAAGCAATGGAAAATAGGGTCAAGAATAAGTACGCATCAAGGACCATAGGTCACTTATAACTTCGTGCCAGTAGGTGCTAGATATTCTCCAACAAGAGCCCTCGTTGCCTCGGCAAAGTTAAACAATTCGAGGGAGAGGGATGGAATTGGGCATTTTCGATTCCATTACAAGGGGTCATTTTTCTCGCAAGTGGACGTTGTGACGAATGATTGTTTAAAATGATATTGGTGGAATTTCAAAATATGTCTTACTGCTGCCCTTCAATACGATGTTACTAGCGTTCCTCGACAACAAATTTTAATTTGAAGGGGGTCAATTGGCGTACCTATGAGATGCAATCACAGGGGGTATGTTTCAGAGTTCATTCCGACGCACTGAAACTTTTTCGGCGGATTTTACGCATGAATTCCATTCTTAACCCTTGTCGTACCCTGATATATTAGGAATCGGGTTGGGCTTGATCTTCTGCTTCATGCACGCGTTCCCATCCGACAATTTCGAGTGACATGCTACTTGTGACCTAGATATTTTTGTTCTAGCCAAATCATTCTCAGCACGAATCTTCCTAGCTGATTACAGCCTTGAATTTAAATTCTTATCATGGGTTTATTTCTCAGCGTTCAAGAACCTCTCCTCAGTCAGAAATGCGTAAGCTTTGGTCACACTTTCCTGCGCAACGTATAGCTAAAACAATTAGTGCAATGCTTTATCTTCTATATCCCAGCTGAACGATCACGTCTATTATCCGGAAAATGAGCATTACAAACTACGGTTGCAGTCCTATTTCTCTGCCAATGCTGCCCAAGAGTCTTGGTGCATGGTGATGCCCCAGAATGATGATGACGTTTCTAAAATTGCTGGAGTTGTTTCCAAACACCAGTGTCCATTTGGCATTCGAAGCGGTGGGCACGCCACATGGAAGGGTTCAAGCAGTGTCAAAGATGGATTTACCATTGATTTTGGTATGCTCGGCCTTGGATGACCATTTCCGTCGGTTCAAATTTAACGATGACAGGGGAGATGAACACCGTGGGGTATGATCGCGCGAACAACATCGTATCTATACAACCAGGTGCAACTGCGGCACAGGTCTACAAGTTTTTGGACCAATTTAACGTCACTATCGCTGGTCCACGAACGGCAGTCGTTTCTCTTGGGGGGTTCATCACTGGGGGCGGCGTAAGTCATGAATCTCCTTAAAGATAACTAGGACTAAGCGCCGACTAATTCTTTTGCTATTGTTTAGTATTCATTCTACGCGAATGCCTATGGTATAGCATGTGATACAGTGGAAAACTTTCGAGTTGTCCTTGCTGATGGTAGAATTGTCAATGCCAACAAAGACAGTGATCCTGAGCTATGGAAGGCACTTAAAGGCGGTTCTGGAAATTTTGGGCTTGTCACAAGAATCGATACACGTAAGTTTAGTGCAAGCTACATCTATAATGAATCTCAATTCCCTATTGAAATTTGTAATGCTCACCATTACTAGGGGCTATTCTGTCAAATAAAATACACAGCCACTATCTCACATACGATGACTCCAAGGCCAATATCATCTTCAAAACATACATAGGCTATGTTAACAGAATGAATGATAATCCTGCCTCACAAGCCAATATTGGCATAAATATATCACCAGGACGACAAAGAATTCATGCGGAGCTTACTAGTACAAAGAGCCTGAATATGCCATCGGAATTTTCTGGTTTTTTCTACCCGGAAGCTGAAACTCACCGGATAACCAGCGGAACTATGTCCGAACTGGCTGACAGGATTTCTGGCCGCGAAGAACAAAAGAATACAAAGTATGCTTTCTGACTTGTTCAAGTTCGAATCAATACTGATGCTAGTTTAGTGTTACGTGGACAACGTCCATGTTTTCAAACGACATTCAAATTCTGCAATTTGTTAATGAGAACAAAGCGGAATACGTTAAGAAAATGAGTATAGCAGCTCCGGGTTCCAAGTTTAACATTTTTATACAATTTAATCCAGTCACTGCATCTATGATAGCACATTCACGCAATGCTGGGGGCAATGTGCTGGGCCTGGAGGATATTACCGCCAATGGGCCTGTTATGCAATTACTAATTTCCCTCAATGCTGATTCAGAAGAAGCCCATAAAAGACTTGGTCCCATATTGATAGAATTCAGAGAGGGTCTGAATGAATTTGCTACACAGAAGGGATTAAACAAAAACTGGGAGTACTTGAATTATGCACTTGGAGACCAGAACCCGATAAAGCACTACGGAAAGAAATCAGTCGATTTCCTTGAGGCTACAGCACTGAAATACGACCCTAACCAAGTCTTCCAAGATCTACGGTCGACTGGCTTTAAGCTGAAGGATTCATCGGCAGTAAAATCGGAGGGCTTATAGTTAATATGACATATTATTTTTGAGCGCTTGTACATCCATGCTAACAGTCATAAATATTTTGTACATGAAAAATATGAAGATGCCATGAGAGACTGCTTTTGGTACCGGCGGCTACGCCAGTGCTACCGAGATGGCCAATGGCAGACTTATTGGCTGTTCTCACTGTCTCAACACCTATTATAGCGAACATGTCCAAGGCGTGATTGATAGCTGATATATAGTGGTAAAATCTGAGGCCAAAAATTGCCGAAATCAAGCGATAGCTGCTGCCCTTGTAGGGCTAGATATACTAGTTTATGCCGTCCGAGTGCATATTGTTAGCAAATAGTCTAGTAAAGCCCTGACCTGTAACAAGTGTGGACTTGGGGTCTATGCCGTCGTGTATCCATGTGCGGGCGTGCTGTTACCAAGCTTACAGTACCAGAGGGAGTTGGGCATATCGTCCTTATCACAACACCCGATCTGCCTGAAGTCCTTTTCCAAAGCACCCAGCTAGGTTCCGCACATCTGAGGTTGGGAATGATTTATTTATTACGGTCCGCGGCTATTACAACTCTTAAAGGTATCCGCCGGATTAATGTGTGCAACTTGCAAGTGGAACAGCGAATTATGGCTTCCGAAGAGACTTCCTGATCCAGCTACATCCTAGTAATATAGCACGATATAGCTGCGCCACCGTGTAATCCAAGCGGAAAATGACCGCAACAGTTGTCAAGAATTCATAGCGGCCGATGACTCAAACCGTCACCGGGTGTCGTTTAGCAGCTCTGAAACCCTCGACCTTTGACTCTGTTGGACATCTCGCAGCAGCACTTGGGATCTGGGGCCTGCTGTCGAATAGCTATTCCCACCTTGTAAATCTTCATATTGACTGCAGAAGCACATGGGACGAGTATGAGCCCGAGATTTCCTTTGTCATCGCAGTTGATGACGTGAACTCTATAGGGTCTAGATAGCAGGCCATCTGACAACTGGCTCCAGGCTTGGTCACTGGGCCGCCGGTAGGCAAGACGTTGATGTGACCCTGCAGTTGTAGAAATTTTCACCGTTTGATCATGGCCCACCAAGAGTTCGAAAACGGCTATGGTAAATGGGACAGTTCGTAATGTGGCAGTCCCAACAGTGCCAGAGGCGTGCATTGACATTAAAACGTGCGTTGGTACGACATTCATTAAATTATGGAATCATTGGTCCACAACTGTCCGGAATATCCTTGAGTTAGAATAGTTGAAGGGATAGGAAGATGTCATCGGCAAGTCTCGGCATATTTGAATGGTGAAGTCTCTTCATTCTCGATGGATGAGGGGCTCATTGATATTGCCCAAGAATTAATCTAGGGCCGGCTCATCCATGACGCCTTTACTGAGCCTGCTATTGCAACCCAATAGCTAGTTAGTCGCCTAGTGGCGCAAACGAATTGTGGCAATCCTTGAGCTCTTTGATGCCATGGAAGATTGGACACTTGCGGCACGCCGCAGTAGCAATGTTGTGCGAGGAATTTATGAGGATAGTTGTCAGATTTCAGTCTCAGCCAACACCTCGTTGCAGAGTTCGGATCATCACAAAGTACTCTAAGAGAGATTGAACCACGCCTGACTCTCATTGCCCTTGATATAGACGATGTTGCAACCATGCTGGACCAGGATTGGCTGTAGGATGACTACGGGCCTGTTTCGGATCACCAAGCTCAGCTAATAGCTGAGTATAACGATTTTGATATCGGAAATAATTATTTTGCGTAATTAAATTATATAATAAGGACATCATCCAGTTTGAGTTGTCTGGTCGAAGGCAAGGTTGTTGCTAGTGCCAGGTCCTGGAGAGGGTTGGTTCTCTGCAGGCTTGTCATTGCCTACAGGATATTGGAATTCGATTGTCACAATAATAAATATCTAACATGCGTATGATACCCTTGACTTCCTCGCACCATTGAGGGTAGCCGGCTGGTGGGTAGTCAAATTACCCACGTCTTTATCTATCTGTTAGGGCTGGATAGTTGTTCAAAAAGGGAGCATAGAATGCACATTGTCTTTTATCAAACAAGGTGTAATTTCCCTGTGATTGATACCTAGCTCAGCATATTTATGTCCACACTTCGCTCTCGCAAAAAAGGTTACATCGCTTGGGATAAGGTTTCTCAAAATTTACGGTTGATTAAATGATCTGATTCATCAGGGGAATGCTTCCATCTTGCTCCACCCATAGCACCATGTTTTCCCAATAAGCTATTTATGTTGTCACGGATAGCCTCTTCCGTCCCGAAATCCTGGCTTGCCGAGTGCCGGCCGATCTCCCACCTGGTACGTTCGGATCACAGTGCTGCGGTAGATCTATGGCGCTCATTTCGGTCCCGGATAGGAACGCCGGAAGTAGATAGGTATATAATCCGAACTTCTGCATAAGTAAAGAAGATATAAATAATGCAAATCCAAGTGAAGTTAGCTTCACATGCCTCAGACGCACAACTCACACAAAACAAGACTTACAAGATAAGACCAATCGCAATAACCAGGATGTACACCAAACCTCTTAGAGCCGCATTGTACTTTATTGGTGCTACCATGGCTTCGGCTGCCAAGGATATACAGTCACGCGATGATAGTCGTGGTACAGAGCTTGTTGAAGGACTCGGAAACCGCAAGCAATGCATCCTTAAGGCTGGAGGAAACACCATTGACTTTGCGATTGCTATGCTTGAAATAATCAAGATGGGAACTGATTATGTCTACGGTATGGTCACTCTTATATGCGCTAGATGAGATATAAAGAACTAAAAACATGCAGGAGATGCCAAACCGTTTGATGCCGCCAATTTTAGAATCTTCAAACAAAATTGGGGTATGTTACGTATATTTGCTAGCCGATCTGGCTTTGTTGGCTACTCTGAGAATGAGTGGAATGACGGTGCGGAGCTCAAGTAAGTACACATTCCCGCCTATTTTCAGCGCGATAGCAATTATAGTTTGTTTTTGCGCTGCGATGATTACACTTTCCAGCCTTACTCGTCATATCCAAGGTTACTTGACCCAATATTCTCCCAGTTCAGACCTTTCCGCTGATATTGCCTCTTTCTAGGACTGCTAGTAGCGTTACGGCTTGGATAAATGGTTTGCTGGCCACCGTAATGGGGAATCCGGGCTCGCAAAGCCCCAATACTGAGGATATCCAGAGGTATAAGAGTGCTGTTAAATGGATTCAGGGCCAGATTGATGCGGACCCGAAGTATAAGACGACCGATATCAGGTTGCGGGTAGATGTCAAAACCATCTAATGTGAAATTGGAGGCATTCTAAATTGAGGCCGTTCGCTACATTAAGCTCGTTGGGAGATGGTGCAAGTCGCAGTCAGACTCGATATTTTCTACCTTTCGATATACTAGAGCCGGACTCCTTAGCCAAAACACATTTGAAGCAGCGGATCTTGTGGTGCATGCATGTGGTGCATGCTAAGATGTGTCTCTGGCTGCTCTTCACAGCTCGCTCTCGGTATGTCTGGAAGACGTCTGTCGTATGCCGGATGTGAGTGAGGATAGAGAGATACCAGGAGTGAAGCTGGCACGGCCGAGAGACGGTTAAGGATGATGGAGGGTATTCGGTTGACTCACTATAGGTAGCCTTTCTTACGACACAAACTCTATTTGTCTATTATTTTATTGTTTATTTTTTTGAGAATTGCTATTTAGCGTAATAGCTATTGCTAGTTAGTATAACAAGCTTATATAAGGCCTAAAATTTCTCCTAAATTATAATTCCTTTCTTCCCTTTCTTCCCTTACTACCAAATTTATATATAAATAAAAGTGCCTACCTAATAATACCTAAAATTACCAAAAAAAGCCTAATTAGACTTCTAAAATTACTTTTATTATAATAATTATATAATATAATTAGATTAGGTGGGGGTTAGTAGTGCATTAGCTATACTACTAGTACAGTTAAGTTAGCAACCAAGATTAGGAACCTTGGTTAAGGATAAACTAAGTTAATTTAAATCTAGTAATACCTAAAGCTAAATTTTAGCTAGCTATATTAAATATTAATCTTAGTAGCTTACTTTATATTAGAGAGTGAATATAATTTAGGGATATAGATCTTTTAGAGGTTTTAATACTAATAGTAATCTAAGTATAAGGTTTTTTTTTTAAAAGATTATTATATTATAGTTAGATAGTAGATAGAAATAATATAAAGAAATTAAAATAATTAGATTAGGTATTAAATTAGTATATTAATATAATAATATAATTATAATACTCTTCTTTAATTTTAATATTATTAATATATTATTTTTTAAGCTAATAATCTTTACTTATTTTCTATAGCTTTATTATACTCTTATTTACCTTCCTATAATATTTATATAAAAATATAATTTTCTTATAGATATTACTTAAGTATATAATAAGTATTAAGATATTATTTTAATTTTTAGCTTTAATTATAAGAGTATTTAGTAAGTACTTAGCTTTAAAGCTAGTTATATATAGTAAGGACTTAGTATTATAATTAGGCTTAGGCTTAGGGCTAGGGCTAGGGTTAAGGCTAGGGTTAAGATTAGGATTATTATAAGGTCTTTTTATCTTTAGCTAAGGGCTTTAAGTTATTTAGGAATATTAAGCTTATTATTTATAGCCTTTTATAGTTAGCCTTAAGTATTATAAATAATATTAGGATTATAAATATAAAGAAGTAATTTTTTAAGATCTTAGGAGGTAGAAATTAATATATTTTTTAATTAAAAAGTTATAAATTCTTATTAAAGGCTTTTTAAATTATTAATATAAATAATATAATTTCTTTATAAGAGATTAATTTATATATAATTAGTATAAAATTTAGTAGCTATAAGATAAGGTATATTATTATATAAAGAAGCTATTATAAGATTATAAGATTAAGTTTTCTAGGTCAGCTTTAATTATAGCTATAATATAATAATATTATATAGTAATAAGATTAATAGTAATATAAAATATTTATAGGGATAGCTTATTAAGTTATTATTAGCTAAGGTATTTAATATATTATTATATTTTCTTACTTATAGCTTATTAAGTTATTACAATAGGCTGTTATATGATTAGTTATAGCAGCCCTATAATAAAGCCCTGCTCTATTATATTCTTAACCTATAATATATAAACCCCTATTTATAGAAAAAATAAGGCTTTTTTAATACTCTCTTCTATTGCTAGATATAATTAAATAGTACTATATAATAGTTATAAGCCTAAGTAATATTATACTTTAGTAATTTTTACTATACTAATTATATTAATAAAAAGTAATATATCTCTATTTTATAGAATTCTCTCCCTTTATAAAATTATATATAAAAAAGCCTTACTATAGCTACTTTTATTATTATAAATATAATAATAATAAGTAATAGCCTACCCTTAGTTACTAAACTTTAAATATTTAAGTAATAGACTAATTAGGTAATTACTTTAAAATACTATATATTCTCTTTATAGCTTTAGAATAAGATTAATCCTAATAAAAAAGAAAGATCTTTTAATAAAATACTATAAATTAAGTTTCTATCTTTCTAAGAGCTCTAAAAATAAATAATTAATAAAAGGAAAGCTTAAGATATAGTAAATAAAGATCTTATTAATATAGAAGTCTTTAATAGGTTTCTTATTAAGGATAAATAATTTAAAGGGAAAAAGAAAAAAAGATAGTAAAGGCTTTAAAATAAAGATTTATTAAGATCTTAGATTATATAGATAGTTTTATAGGAATAATATAAACTAATAATCTCTAAATTAAATAAAGCTAATATAAAAAAGGCTAAATTAAGCAAGGAAAAGATATTTTAAAGCTTTATAGAAAAGATTAAAAAAAGTTATAATAATAATAATAATAATAATAAAAATATATTAGAATTTACTTTAAGATAGCTAATTAAAGCTATTAAGTTTATTATAAGCCTTACTAAGGGGAGTATACTTAATAAAATTAAAAGGCTTTATTAAATATTACTTATTAATATAACTAAAGTTAATATTAAAGTAGAAATATAGTTTATAAATTAAAATAAGCTTTAGGTATATAGTAAAGTATATAATATATCTAAGGTAAAGGATATAATAACTATTAAAGAGTTTATAAGTATAGTAAGTATATAAATAGCTTTAAATTAGGTAAAATATTATCTTAAGAAAATAGTAGAAAAGGAATATAAGTTAGAAGAAATAGGCTTACTAATAAGCTATAAAAATATATTCCTAGTTATTATAAAGTAAAAAAGAGATTATAAGAATAATAATATATTTTTAATATTAAATATAGGGTCTAATAAGTAATCTATAAGGAAGAAGTAAAAATACCCTTATAAATATAATCCTAATTATTATTCCTAGTTACCTAACTAATATATAATTCTTAAAAATATAATTATAAGAGCTATTAAGTAATTATTAAGGAGTATATTAGATCTAGCTTAAGTTACTTAGATATATATAAAGCTTTAATAACTTTAGTAGAAGTAATTACAAAAGTAATTAGTAGCTAAGGGGTAGAATATAAGCATAGATTCCTAGAATATAGCTTTAAATAGCTTTCCTATAAATATCTTATATATAGTTCGTAATCTTAGCTAAATATACTATTTGGAAAAGGTAGCTTAAATCTATATTATAATAAGAATATATATTTACCTGCTTATAAGGAGTATACTAATAAATACCTATAGTACTATTTACCTAGTAAATAGTAAAATATTATTAGTATTAAGCTTATTTACTCTAATAAAGGAAGAATATATTAAGGTAAGCATTACTTAGTTTCTTATAATTAAAAGGAATACCTATATAATAGGGGCTAGTAGTATATTAGCTATACTACTAGTATGGTTAAGTTAGTAACTAAGATTAGGAACCTTAGTTAGGAATAAACTAAGTTAATTTAAATCCGGTAGTACCTAAAGCTAAATTTTAGCTAGCTATATTAAATATTAATCCTAGTAGCTTATTTTATATTAGAGAGCAAATATAACTTAGGAATATAGATCTTCTAGAGGTTTTAATATTAATAGTAATCTAAGTATAAGGTTTTTTCTTTAAAAGATTATTATATTATAGCTAAATAGTAGATAGAAATAAAATAAAGAAATTGAAATATCTATATAATTAAGAATATATTTAATAGGCTAAGTAGTAATAGCTTAGTTAATCTAATGCTTAAGAATATAGCTATAATTAAAGGTTTTTATACTAATATTATCTCTAAGATCCTTCTAAGAAAGGTAAATATATAGTATTATAGCTTTAATTACTCTATATACTATAGAATAATAAAATAAAGTATTATTTTATTAAAAATAATTAAAAAGTATAATATTACCTTACTTAAATATAAGTATATTTTCTTTTATCCTTTATCTATTTAAATAATACTTTATAATATTATACTAAGCAATAATATAAATATATAAATACTTATTAAAGCAAAAGTCCTAAGTAAGTAAAGCTTAATTTACTAATAAAGACTAATAAGAGATCTCCTAAGACCTAGAGTAGATATAAATAAGCTATAGTATATATAAGTAAGGCATTTAGTATCCTAAGTACTATAAGTGCTTATAAGCTATGCTTAGAATATATAGATTAAGGGAATATTAAGAAAAGAATATAAAATCTATTCTATAATATATATAAAGTAGGTTATATTATACTAACTACTAATATACTATTTACCTAGGCTATTTTAGTATATATAATAGGACTTATAAGATTATCCTATTAGATTTAATAGGGTAAATTAATTATTAGTTATTAAAGATAAATTTAGTAGCTACTTATATACTTATTTAATACTAAATAAATCAAGGAATATAATATTTAATAAGCTATTTTGGTTTAAATATTAAATAAAAAGATAATTTAGATTAGCTATATATATTATATATTTAGATAATAAATATATTATTATAGGTATTAATAGATATATAAACTATAAGGTCTAGGTATATAGTAAAGGCATAATAATAGAGCTTATACCTCTAGTAATATATAAACCTAATAATAGGATTAAATATACTAATTAGGAAGTTATAAATAAGTTAAATATAATACTTAATAGAGTAAGGCTCCTATATAATATATAGCCTAAGAGTATATAAGTAACTATATATCTACTTAATATAATTCCTTTATAAAGATATAATTAAATATCTCTACTAAAAGTACTTAAAAACTAGTTTAGATATAAAGCTCTATTACTAATAAAGGAGCCTATAATAAACTTAAGACTTAATTAAAGTAATATATATATATATAGATATTATACCTATTTACTATCTTATAAAAAAGAGAATAAAAAAGAAAGAAAAAAGATAAAAGTAAGCTCTAAAGAGTATATTAGATATTTAGTAAGCTATAAAGCTAGTAATATATATTAAATATAGATCTTTTGACTTAATAAGATTATTAAGATTTATAATATATAATTTAATAAATATATTTTTTATAAAAAGTAAAAGGAATATACTAAAAAGCTTATAATAATCTAATTAATAGATTAGGTATTCTAATTTAAAAAAGAAAAGCTAGATAAAAAGTAATATAATAAACCTATTTAAGTAATTAAACTAATAGATTTAAACTTAGGGATAAAAGTACCTAAAAGTACTAATCTTATAAAATAAAATATATAAAAAGATACTAAGTATATACTAAGTTAAGTATTAATAGGACTTTAAATATTAGAAAATACCCTAGAGCTATAAAGTATATAAGTAATAGGAATAGTAAAGGCTTAGCTAAATATAAACCTAATATAATAAATAAGTAAATTAATAGAAATAAGTATTATAAATAAATACCTAGGAGAAATAAAATTAAGTTTAGGGGTATACCCTATAAAAGAGATTAGCTAATAAGACCTAAAGCTAGAGTAAGACTAATAGCCAATAGAGAATAAAAGAGCAATTAAAAAGAGTATTAGGTTTATATTAAGCCCTAAAGAGCTCTTAATAAAAATAGTAATTAAACCTCCTTTATAACTAAAGTCTAAATCTATATATAGCTAAGAAAAAGGCTAAGGTAGAAAATATATAAATATAGTAATATATACTAGTATACATATAAAAGAAAGGAATATTCTTATAAATATAGTATATAAAGATTAAAAGACTAATATTTAAATACTAAAAGAGGATCTAATAATAAACTTTTTTATAATTAATTATTATAATAAGAATAATTATAATCTTAAAAGTATTTAAATAATATTTATAATAATTATAAGAGCTATAAATTAGAAATATATAATATATCTTAGTATAATATCCTATAAATAGAAAGTATATAATAATAATCTAATTTAACCTTAAAATAAAGTAATTTAATATAATTAATATATTTATTAATACTTTAAGGGAAATATTAGGCAATCTAGTAATCTATAAGCTATTTAATAGTTTTAAGTAACTAGGGATATATATAGAGCTTAAATTAGTACTATATAGGCTAAGGGACTTATTATAACTTTAGTTTAAAGAGTTCTTATTTACCTTAATAAAGCTAGAGCTAGAGGCAAATAAGGAAAAGCCTTGCTTATTCTATATAAAAGCTAGGGATATATTCCTTGTGTTTTTTATAGATAATATTCTTACCTTATATTATAGGAATAATCTATTAATTACTCTAAAAGTTATTAAAGATATTAAGGTAATATATAAAGTAATTAATAAAGGTAATATATAATAGTTCCTTAGTATTAAAATTATTAGGGATTATATAAAGCATAAGATCTATTTAAACTATAATTTATATATTAAGAAAATAGTAGCTTATTATGGTTTAGATACTATAAATATATACCTAATTATATTAATTCTAGCTATATAGTTTAAAAAGAGAACTAACTAGGCTATTGCTTAGGAAATAAAAATCTATTAGGGAAAAGTTAGTTTACTACTATATATAGTAATAATAATATAATTAGATATTACCTTTATAATATCTATACTATCCTAATTTCTTACTAATCTAAGTAAATTTTATTAATAAGTAATAGACTAAGCTATCTACTATTTATACCTTATACAAGGACTTATAATTTAGTATAGTTTAAGCACTAAAATGCAAGCTATAGTTATTACTAGTAATACCTCTTTTGCTAATAATATTAATATAAGGAAGTTATTATAAGGCTATTTAATTAGTTTATTTGGCAGTCTAGTTATATAGAAAGTAATATAATAAGCTATAATTATAATATTAATAACTAAAGCTAAATTACTTACTTTAGAATATATAGTAAAGGAGATTATAAATTTAAAGTACCTATTTAAGGAAATAAGCTTTAATCCTAAGTTAAATTAGAATATTTATTATAATAATATTTAAACTATCTATCTAATAATTAAGAATAATATAAGAATTACTACTAGACTATACTATATAGATATTATAAACCTTTGGTTATATTAAGAGTATAAAAAGGGCTCTTTTAAGATATCTTATTTGCTTATAATAAGTATACTAATTAATAGATTAATAAAAGTACTTTTAAGGTAATACTTTAAGCAATTTAGAGCTATACTTAATATAAGTAATATTACTAAATTAGAGTAGCTAAATAAGTAAGAGAAAATATAGTTTTATTTAGGGTATAAAGGCCTATAAGTCTAGCCTAAAAAAATTCACTAAATTAACTAAACTTTTTAAACTAAGTATACTAAAACTATAAGCTAATTAGCCTAAATTACTATTAAATTAATTACCTTACTAAGTAAAGCTTAGGCATATAAGTAATACTTCTCTAGGGAGCTAGTAGAAGAAGGGGGAGAGGCTATACTCTATATAACTAGCTTAGCCTAGCTTTAATTGAATATTAAGTTAGGCTTATTTAATAATTTAAGGTATAAGTATAAGGACTTTTTTACTTAGCTAATTATTTATTTATATAGTTAATATAATAAAAAGAATAATTAATTTAATACTTATTTACTTATTTATTATTATTATTAAAAGCTCTAATAAGATAATAAGTAAGGGAAATAAGAATATAATAATTAGATAATATATTAATAATTAAATAATTAATTAATAAAAATAAAACTATATATTAAGGGATATAAGTATAATTACTTATAAAATAAGTAATATAATACTTAGAGTACCTAGGGATTTAATAATAAGACTTTAGCTTACCCTTTCTAGTAATAGCTAACTATAAATAGTTTTTATAAAATAAATTAAATAATATTTTTATAAAATAAAGTATATTATAAGCTAGGACAGGGAGGTATATTACTTCCTAAGTAATAGTAATAATAGCTAAAGTACTATCTATAGTAGCCTATTATAAAGTATTAGCCTAGTAATAAGCCTCTAGGTTATTAGTAGGGAATAAGGGGCAAGGGCTAGGATAGTACAAAGGAAGATATTTCTAATACTTATAAATTAGTAAATAGTCCCTCTAAAAGTGCCTAAAAGGATAATTTATATATAGGTAAGGGATAGGTATAGGCAAGCTAGTCTTATTAGGCTTAGGGGCCCCTATAATAGTAGTATAATAAGTAGTAATAGGCTATTTAAAGTATTAATAAGCTATAAAATAATATACTAAAGTACTATAAGCAAAGGAAGAAGGCTTTATATTATAGTATATAATAAAATAAGAAAAGAAAAAAAAGAAGTTAATAGTATTAATAATAAGAAATAAAGATAGTTAAATTATTAATAGAGTAAAGGAAGATATTTATAGAGCTCTAGGAGTAAGATAAGAAAAGGTTTTTAGCTTTAATTTATATTTATAATAAATAGATATTCTATTTATTAATTATTTATATTTAAAAGGTATTATTTAAGGGTATTTAAAGTATTTAATAAGGCTATTATTATTATTATTAAATAGGGGGTATATTATAATAGGCTATTATATAATTAGTTATAGTAGCTTTATAATAAAGCCTTGCTTTATTATGTTCTTAACCTATAATGTATAAACCCCTATTTATAGAAAAAATAAGGCTCTTTTAATACTCTCTTCTATTGCTAGATATGACTAAATAGCGCTATGTAATATAAGTATAATTCTATTCTTTTTTCTTAAGTATAGCTATAAGTATAATATAAAGGTATATAAGATTGCTTATACTAATAAGGAGAAAGCTTATTATATTTTTATAAGCTATTTTTATTAAGCTATTAACCTATTAGCTAAAGTTATAATATATATAAATAAAATAATAAGCTTATTATACTTACTAAAGTATATATTTCTTAGAAATATATTTAAAGATATAATTTCAGTATTTTCTATAGGCAAAAAGTATTATCCCCTACTTAGCCTTAAAATTAGCTTCTATTTTTATATAAATAATATATTTTTATACCTTAAATATACTAAGAAATAAATAAATAATTAGAATAAGCTTTTTTTTATAGATAAAAAAAGTATTATCTTAGCTTAAGCTACTTAAATTGCCTTTACCTTAGCTTAGGCTATTTTATAAGTATAATTATTAAATACCTTAATTATACCTTTATTATTATTATTATTTACTTTATTATTTATTTTATTACTTTTAGAAATATTAAAATTATATTATTAAGAGAATATTTTACTTTAAATATTAATATTAATATAATAAATATATAATTATTATTAAATATAAAGAAAGATTTTAGTAAGTATATTTTTAAGGATAAATTCTTTATTAGTAGTAACTATAGAAAGTAATAATATATAAAGTAAAATTTAAATAAAGCTAAGTTATTTTTTTTTTTTTTTTTTTTTTTTTAAAAAAACCTTTTTTTATTTGCTCAATTTAACTTATTTATATATAAATAGGATGTTTTTTTATTTAGCATTTAGTTAGTTTTTACAAGGAGCAATAAGAGCTTTATATCACAATTATTTTATTTACAATTATTACCTATAAAAACCCCAGTGGGGAAAAATGACTAGTTACAATAACCCTTTTTTACCTATTTCCCTGGGCCGGGGGCTGGTACGGGGAATTAAACCCCGGTCTCTGTGAAAAACACAGCGCGCTAACCACTGCACCATACCACCTTAAGAAAGTATACTTTAATATTAGGGTAGATTATTATCTAATTAAAGAAAATATACTAGAGTATATAATAAATATAAAAATAGATTATTTTATTATTAGAACTCTTTAAGGGGTTAGAACCTAGAAGGCAGAAGGATAGTTTAATTTTACTATCTATTTACTAGAAACCTAAGATAAGGACCTTATTATAGTAAGGTTATTAGTTAAAGCCTAAGTAATTAAAAATTTACCTATTCCCTTACTATTAAGTATAGATTAATTAGTAAAAAATAAAATTAATATTCTTTTATTTACTAATAAAGTTAAAATAGAAAAAACCAAAGGAATATTATTTTCTAGTATTCTATATAAATAATCTTTACCTAAGAAAATTAAAATTAAGGTAAAGAATAATTATATTATACCTATATATAATAGAAAGTATATTATAGCCTAAGCTATATAGTATAAAGAAAAATAGGATTACCTTTTCTCCCCCTAAGGAAAAGGGCCTATAGTTACCCTTACTTAGGGAGTAGATAGAATATTTATTATAAACTATACTTAATAAGATATAAAGGTTAAAAAGGGGTAAATACTTAGTATTATTATTTCCCTTTTATTAGACTTATCTATTAAAAAAATAAACTAGGAACTTTTCTAGGAAATACCTAAGAACTATATTCTTTTTACTAAAGATCTTAAGAGACTATCTCTCTTTAATAATAAAGAGGAAGATAATTAGAAACTAAAGGTAAATATTTAGTAATAAAAAGTAGATTAAAATATTAAACTAGGATTAGCTAGATCTAAGGATATACCTAATTATATTATAAGTAGTAGTGCTTACTTAGTAGATTACTTACTAGGTTTAGCTAATTAATTATAGGAATTAATAGAGAAATATAAGGATTTATAGGAAGATATATTCCTAATTAAGATAATAACTAAAGACTAAATATAGATCCCTTTTATTAAGACCTAGTATAAGAAAAAATTAAGCTTAAAATTATATCCCTTAAGCTTAAAAAGTAAATAATTTCTTAATAAAATATTTAATAGCCTTTATAAATAGAACTAAATAGAATAGGTAAATAAACCTATACCTTTTGCTAGCCTAGTATTTATAGTCTAGAAATTAGTAAATAGCAAGGAAAAAGAAAGAGTGGTAGTAGACTTATATACCCTTAATATAATAATTATACTAGATATATACCCCCTGCCCTTATAAAAGGATATAATATAATATCTTAGAAGTAAGAACTAGTTTATTATAATAAATACTTAAAGCTTTTTTTACTAATTCCTAGTATACTAAAAATATTATAATTACTTTATAGTAATTAGCTATTAAGAACTAGAATACTTAAAGGTAGCTCTTATAAGGTTTTAGAATTTACTAATATATATCTAATATTTTATAGATAAGGTCCTCTAATTATACTAAGATTATACTTAAGCTTTTATTAATAATATTATTATCTTTTCTAAGATATAGAAAGAGTATCTAAGATATATATATATTATATTTAATATATTCTTAGAACTAGGTATTACTTTATCTTTAGAAAAATCTTTTATAGGATTCCTATTAATTAAGCTTCTTAGGTTCTATATAAATAGACTAGGACTTATTAATATAAAATCTTAAGTATTTGCTCTAAGTAGTATCCCTTTCCCTAGTAATCTTAAGGACCTAGAAAAATAGATTAGGATAGTAGGATAGCTATATTATCTAGTAAAAAACTTTACTAAATATATTAACCCTCTATAAAAAAAGAAAATAAAGATATTAGCAAAAGGATATAAGAGTAATAAACTAAAAACCAATCTATAATATATATTATATATTAGTAAGGCTACCTTTAACCTAAATAATAAGGAAAAATCCTATTTTAAAGATATTTAGAATATAATAATTAGCCCTATAGTACTATTCTATTTTAATCTAGATTAAACTATCTTTCTAGAAGTAGATTTCTTAGGAGGAGGAATAGAAGTAGTATTATATTACCTAGATAAGATCTACCTATAGGATAGCTAGTTAGTTCTTATAGCTAATATAAAGTAATTAATACTTTATATTAGCTAAATCTTAAGAGATACTAAAAAGAGGTACTAGCTAATAAAATTAGAAATATCTAGACTTATATAGGCCTATAGGAAACTAAGAACTTGGCTATATTTAACTAAAGGTAAACCTATTTATATACTAATTAATTATATAGTGCTATATTTTATAGTTAACCTTAAGTCTACTTTTACCCTAAATGCTAAAAGTAATAAAAAGCTAGTAGTTATATTATAATACCTTAGCTAGTACTTACTATATATATAATATATTCTAGGAATTACTAACTATATAGTAGACAGCCTTTTTAGGCTATTAATAGATATTACGGAAAAAGAAGCCTAGCTCAAAAAAGAACTAAACTAACTCTAGGAAAAAGAATATAAAAAAAATATATACTTATATTATATAGAATCCTTGGTAGAACCTAAATTCCTAGATAAAATTAAAAAGGAGTACTATAAATACCCTAAATAGACTAAAATATTAGACTAATTAGAAGACTAAAATATCCTAAAAGGACTACTATTTAAAAGAATAAACAATCTACTATACTTAGTAGAACCTAGTAATTAATAAAGACTCTATCTCCCTAAAGGTATTACTAAAGATATTATAAAGAAGGTCTATTTATAGAAATTTCACTAAGATTATACTTAGATCTATATAGAGATAGCTACTAGCTATATAGTAAATAATCTTGGCCTTTTTATCTAGAAATATATAGATAAATATAATATTTATAATAGGAATAAATCTAGCTATTAATATCTACTGGGTGATTTAATGCTTATATAATTACTCCTAATATCTTTCTATACTATAGCAATGGATTTTATTATTAATCTACCTTTAGTTCCCTTAACTAATAAACTATAGTATAATCTAGCCTAATTATATTTTAATACCTTTATAATAGTAATATATAAATACTTAAAAATATATCTATTAATCCCTAGTAATTTTAAATATATTACTAAGGACTAAGCTTAAGCCCTTTATTAGGAATTACTAAGGAATAACTAGAGTATTCCTAAATAAATTATTTTAGATAGGGATTAGAAGTTTACCTTAGAACTATAAACTAAGATATAGAAATACCTAAGTATAAAACTAATATTTTTTACTATATATTACTTATAGATAGATAGACTATCTAAATAATATAATTAGATAGTAAAAGTAGCTTTATACTATTTTATAGTAGATTATCTAATTATTTCCTAGGTAAAGGTATTAATACTTTTATAGTTTAGCCTTAATAACTCTTACTTAGATATTATTAAAATATTCCCTAGTAAAATAGTAACTAATTAAAGAATAAATAATAGGCTAAGATATATTAAAGCTACTAATAATCTACTTAACTAGTAAATACTTTATAACTAAGCCTATCTTTTTATTGCCTAATTATAAGTAGCTATAAAGGAAAGGTATAATAAGAAATATTATCTAATAAAATTTAAGGTAAAAAACTAAGTTTAGCTAGAACTAACTAATAATAGTTATTTTATTATAAATAATTAAGTTTCTAAACTTAAGGAAAAATATATAAATCTATACTAAATACTAGAAAAAATAGGCTATTTAGTATATAAACTGGAAATAAAGGATAATATAAATATCCACTTAGTTATTTTAGTGGCCTATCTTTCCTAGGCTGCTCTCCTAAAATACTATCTAGGCCTAGTTAATATAAAGGAAATATAACTAAGGCAATAAAGGGATAAATACTAATACTAGGAGCTAGATAGAATACTAGACTATTATATAACTAAAAGAGAAGGCTATAAAATATATAAATATACTATTATATAGAAAGGATATTTTAGTAATTTTAATATTTAGATTAATTAGAAAGTAATTAATACTATTAAAAGTATTACTAAGTTTTATAAAAAACTCTATAAATATAAAGAATTAATAGATTAATTAAGATAGAATAACAAAGGATTATTATTATTTCCTTAAACTAGGGAGAAAAGGCTTAATATTTAGCCTAATAATAAGGAAAGTACCTTTATAATAATTAATAAACTAGTAAAAAGAGGCAAAGGATAGCTAAGAAAGGAGCCCTAATTAGTAAATAAGTATTTAATAGAAAGAAATAAAACTAATAAGGAAACTCTAAATTATAAGGAAGAATTAGTAGAACTAACCCTAAATAGAAAGGTTATCTACTAAATAAGATAATAATAAAACTGATAGAAGGAATAAGGGGCGCTAAATATTATCCCTAGGACAGCCTTACTACCTATATATAAGGAAATAATACCTTATTATATATTTCCCCTTAGTTTTACTACCCTATAAAAACTATAAAAAAGTACTACTAATAAACTATATTTCTTTACTAACCTCTTATTACTAATTAATAAGATAAATACTAGCTATATTACCTAAGATATAGCTTAGGCTATATTTACTAAAAGATATATTTAAACCCTAAGAAGAAAAGGTATATTATTATAAGGGGAAATCTAGGCTATATTAGGGCACTATTTAGGTATTATAATAGCCTTAGCTTTGGAAATAATAAGGTAACTAAGCTAAGCTAGTACTAGGTAAACATAGTTATATGCTCTAATTAGTTGCCCTAGGAGCCTAAGCAAATAATAACATTTTACTTACTTTTTACCTAGTAAGGACTAATCTTAACTATTAATACTATTCCTATTATAATCCTCTTGGTTATGCCTAACTTAGGACTATTTTATATTAATCCCTCTTTTAATAAGTACCTATCTAAAGATCTTAGTTATTATATTGCCTTTTATAAATTATTAAAGTTATATTAATAAAAGCTTAACTTTTCTAGATATTAATAAATATTAGAATTTTATAGTAATAAAAATAGTATTCTTGCTAATAGAAAAAGTAAATACTTCTTATACTAGATATATAACTTCCTAGCCCTATATTAATTATACTAATAATATACAAAAGATATTAGATTTAATCCTATGGATAGCTATATTAATAAGGAATACTAGATCTACTATTATTATATATTTAATAATTTATATTTATTAACTAGCTAGCCTATATACTGCCTTATTACTAAAGATACTCTTTTTATACTTTAAATTACTCCTTAGTATAATAACTATACCTTTCTTACCTTATATTTAATATAAAAATAAGATCTTAATATTAAAATAGCCTTATTTATTAAAAAAGTTAATACTTTTTTCAATAAAAATAGTATTATTACTATAACCTTATATATTATAACTATTAATATACTTACCTATAACTAGTTTAAAAGATATACTTTTACCTCTTAATATACTTATTACTTTATTATTACTAGAGCTATGCCCTTAATTAGCTAATAATATATATATTTTAAGATTTATAAAGATTAAGTAGAGAAAGACCTTTTACTAGCTCTTTACTATATAAATAGTAAGAGATAATTAGACTTAACTAACCTAGCTAGAACTATTACTAGTATAGTAAAATTACTTAGTATCCTAGCTAAGTCCTTTTAAAAGCTTTACAAAGGTACTCTAGAAAATTTCCTATATACTTAGGAAGATATAATAGTAATTTATAATACTATAGATAGATTTGCTTAAGCTAAAAAGTTCCTAGATTAGACCTATGCTTAATATCCAAAGAATAAAAATATCTAAGATACTATAGGCTTAGCCCTGCAAGGTATTATAGCTATTATTCCTTAATAAGAAGTAAATAATACTCCTATCCTATTTTATTTAAGTTTAATCCTATTTATACTAGCTAAGGCCCTAGAGAATTCGCTCTCTATTATAGCTATTACTAGGAAGCATAAAATAAATAGTATTTTTATACCTATACCTAAATATACTACTATAGTATTACTAAGGGTCTAAGAAGTCCTTATAATAGATATTAGGGTATATTTTATAATTATTAATTATATTATAAAAACTAAAGGAAATAAGTTTTAATATATCTAGGCAATAGTTATTTATAATAAATATATTACCTTAGGTAATAAGAAATATATAGGCTTTATTATATATTTTTATACTTAATATTAGAAAAATATTTACCTAAATATTACCCTTTTATATACCTTATAGCTTATTAATATTAGCTAGTTAATAGTTCTATACTTTAACTATAATATTTATATCCTTAATAAAAAAAATAACTATATAATTAACTTAATTAATACTTTCTATAAATATGCCCTAATATACTAAGCTAATACCCTAGGGCCCTTTCTCTATACTAAGATAGCTACCTTTAATACCTATAGCTAAGCTAATATATAATTAGTAGAATAATCTATTAAATAATACCTTACTTACCCTAGTAATAAAGAATATACTTTATAACCTATTGCCCTATAGAGTATTATTAGCTTATAAGTAGGCACCTACTAGGCTATTTACCCTATAAGTAGATAACTTACTATCCTTATGGATAATAAATTAGGTACCCTAGAATAGAATAATATTAATAGGAATATTATACTAGCTATAAAAGCTCCCCTTTCTCTAGTTTAATTACTAATTACTCCTAATAAGCTATCTTTAGGTCCTACTCTATTAGGAGAAAACCTTACTAATTAAATATAATTATTATAATTAGTAATATTATAATTAATAATCTAATCTTACTCTAAAAAGCGCTAGTAGGACCTAGATTTTTACCTTATCTTAATAGTAATTTACTATTATTATAATTATTTATATTTTTATATTTTACTCTTTTTTTTATATTAATTATTTATAAATACTATTCTTACTCTTAGTATTTATATATTGCCTTAATTTTATTAGTTTACTAAGTATACCCTAATAATCTTTATTCTCTACTTATTACCTTTACTTTTAGAGTTATATTTAACTTTCTTTAGTAGCTTTTACTCCTAAAGCTATAAATAGCCTTATAATTATCCTATTAATAGCTCTTATTTCTAAGTATAGCTTAATACTAAACTAAAGGTTATCTTATTATAATTACTTAGTATATACCTTTTATATGAAAAGGGCTAGCCTTAGCTTGCTCCTTAGTATATATTAAATAGCTAAAAAGAATCCTTAATTTATAGTTTTCCTTCTTCTTATCTATTTATTATTATATATTTATATTATTCTATTCTTAATTACCTTATTTCTTCTCTATCTATAGGAAGTAATATAATATAATTAGTATACCTAGTTATAATTATAACCTTAGGTCTATATATTTTAATATAGGCTATAATTTTACCTAATAACCTTATAACCTTAGAAATCTTAAGTCTAACTAAATCCCTAGTAATATTTAACCTTATTATAACTAGCTAAAGGATTACTTATATAAGTAATAATAAGGGTATTATTATTTTTTTATTATAGGGATTTTATTATAAATAAAGGCTAGTATTATTTATTATAGAGAATTAGAGGTTATATAGATCTATTAATAAGATAAGAATAGATTTTATATTAATACTAATTAGGATTAAGTAGGATATAGAATCTATTTTTCCTATTATAGCTAGAGATATATATATATATTACCTTTTCCTTAATATTTCCCTTTAAGATAAGCTAAAGTAAAATTATAGAGAAATAGATACTTTTTATTAAAGGGATAATAAGGTCCTTTAGCTAAAGTATTATTATAACTTAATTATAATTTCCCTAAGAAGAGGAATAGATATTATATTATAAGGACTTTAATTTTCCTATAATT
The DNA here is from genome assembly GCA_020623695.1 of Calonectria henricotiae. Lineage (NCBI taxonomy): Eukaryota > Fungi > Ascomycota > Sordariomycetes > Hypocreales > Nectriaceae > Calonectria > Calonectria henricotiae. The sequence continues at coordinate 164,007 of JAHVYB010000027.1, forward strand.
TCCCTTTTACTTTTTTTAGTAGAAAGATAAAGAGGAATTAGAATATAATTATAGAAATATAAAAGGAAAATAAAGGATAGGATAAGAATAGAGAATTAAGTATTAAGAGAGATTAGATATTTAATATACTATTTAATCTCTAGTTTATAAGACTTTATTTAAATTAGATAAGGGTATATAGAGTGCCCTATTATTACCCCTTATTTTAGAGCTTATAAGGTTAATTATAACATATATATTATTATAATAATAGATAGTAGCCTTTCCTTTAAGTATAATAAAAAATACTTCTATAAATTATACTTAAAGAATACTAGCTTATTTATATATTATATAAAAAATATAAGCTTTACTCTTAAAGATATTATATTTTTCTTCTTTATATTTTATCTTCTCTATATAAAGCTTCTTAAGATTAGTAAGCTTCTTTATATTAAGTATATTATCTAGTATATTTTCCTAGTAGTAAGGGTCTTAATTATAAGATTCTTTTCTTTCTTTTAGGGGAGCTAAAGAAGTTAAAAGAGTTAATAAAAATAAGAAAATTTAGTATATCTTCTTTTCTTTATTCTTCTTTAGAAAGAATATTTAAAATACCTTTATTAAGATAATATTCTTAAGAAACTTTTTATCTTTATATAAAATTAAAAATATTTTAACTTTCTATTTTATATTTTTAATCTCCTTAATAATTTATTTATAAAATTCTTTAAACTAAAAAGCTTATATAAATTTAAGTAAAATAAATACTTTATCCTTTTTAAAGAAGATTTCTTTAAAAAGAAAATAATCCTATATTTTAATATATTAGATATCTCCTACCTTTTTCTAATATACTTTATCTTTTCCTTTAAAATATATTTAGTATATCTTAAATAGCTTTCTTTCTATAAATTCTACTTTATTATATATAATAATAAAATATTAAATTATTATTTAAATATCTCTAAATATACTTATTTTACTATTAAGATTATAATATAAACCCTAAGTTTCTAAGGTAATTAAAGATTTAAGATAATCTAGGATTAGGGTAGATTCTTAGTATCTTTCCCTTTTCCCTTAATATCTTTAGATAATCTCTTCTTATAATATAATTATATTTTTTAAAGAAAAATCTTATTTATAATTAGCTTAAGGTTTCTTTATATTTTTAGCTCTCTTTTTATCTAAGTAATAGGATTATTCTATTTAAATAAAATAAAAAAAAAGGATCTTTTATATAATAAATATAAGGAACTTTATTAATAATTATTATATTAATCTTTTATATATTAATAATAATAATTATAATATGGTTGTGATATTAAATAAAGTTGATTGTTCTGTTGGTCAGGGCGAAAAGAGACCAACACCATAGTTGTTTAAACACTAATTGTATCCGCTCCCAGAATTGCCTGGTCGAGCCTCCTGCTTGTATTTTAACTAAATATAAATAATTATAATATTATTCTAATTAATATATAAGTATTTTTATTAATAGTTTTTTAGTTAATTACTTAAAATTATATCTCTTTATTTAATATTTTATTAATCTAAGGAATAATATAAACTATTCCTAAACTAATTAATATAGATTTATCCTAGGGATTATTATAATATTTTTATAGTTATAGGTTTAATAGCTACTAAGGGGGTTCTTATTATATTTATCTCTATCTTTTCTAACTAGCTAAGGCTATAAGGCCTAAAGTTAGTATTAGGATTATATTATATAATCTGGAATAATACCTCTTCCAAGTCTAGGCAAGGCTATTTAGCAGCCTTATTGCTAATAGCTGAAATGCGAAAATACACACTATTTAACAAGGCAAATATTGTTCTAATAATTCCCCTTAAAGCTAATTTTCTAGCCTAATTCTAATTCCTAGGAATTAATAGTAATAGTTTTTATTACTGCTAATAGCTTGTTAATCTCTAGTATATAGTTATGCTATATATTGATAATCTTAATTTTCTTTATAAATTGTCCTTATTTATCACTTAGTATAATACTCTGGTCCTAAGCATAGAGAAACCATAGTATTTTTTTTTCTAAGGGATAAATAGTACTAAAAGTAAGAGATATTATATTATTAATAATAATTATAGTATTTATTTTTAGTTATAAGTATAATAATTATAATTACTTAGGCCTAGTAAGAAATAAACCTAGTTATTAAATGTAAAGGTAGGTTTTTATTATTTAATCTTTTAACCTAGGCCTTAATTAAAGCACCCTAATTAACTTCTACAAACCTTGGCGAGATTCTTGCATTGCCATCCCCATCACTTAGGCCGTAACTAATTGACTACCCTGATGAACATTGTCGGACACACTTTATCTAGTCGTACAAATAAAAGGCCATGTCGTTGGCTGCGTAACCGAACAAAGTCCAACACAAGCAAACGTGACCACCGCGGCTCAGCTTTCGGTCACATGACCTGTCGGAGTCACTTATTTTATGCCCTACCAAACAAGCCCGCCTCAAGCGGCCACTTCTTCTCTCTCCATTAACACCATGAGCTCGACGATGAATACCCCGGGGATGCAAGCCCGCCGGTGGCGCCAGCAACCAAGCACCGGTGATGATGATGTGGTCCTCCCGATGCGCCCATTGGCCGACACCACCAATATCCAACAGAAGGTCCCAGCCCAGGCCGCTCCACAGGTTGTTGCTCCCAAGAGCGATGCGCCCAAGAACGATGGTCCTGATCTAGACATGATCCGAGAGCGATTGCGGACAGTCTTGCACCCTCTCATGAAGCATGAAGGCCAGTACGTCGATGCTGCGCAGCTCCGGAATTACAGAATCACCTACACCAACGTGAATTTGGACCCCAGCCGAGATGGCTCATCCATGATGCCATACATCCGTCCCTACCCTCTTCAAAAAATCAAAGAAGGTCTCAACGTCAGCAAACCGTGGGAGCTGTTTGACAACATCGATATTGACGGCCATAAACGCCCATCTCCGAATACAGTTAGAAGCAGCCTGCGCGATAAAGCTTTTTACCTGTGGTATATCATTCAAAACTATCTTGAATTCGATGGTGAGGGGCTCAGTGGAATTATGCCAAAACTTACGGACTGGGCACGAGTAGAGTAAGTATTCTTCTACGCGCTTTCCTTACTCGTCTTCTCTTGTTCTTTGTCTTACGACCCTGCGAACTGGCTGACACATTTCTGAACCAGGTTGCCCAAGACTCGATACCTTCGTCGTTTTTCCTACCTCAAATATGACTGGGCTCTTGAAGGCATATTTCGCCCATGCATCGATTATGAAAAGCGTACTCCCGATCCCGAAAAGCCGCATGTTGTTGGCTTCGTCGTCGACGTTGCTGTCCTCAAGGAAGACTTGCTTTCGACCAGCGAGTTGACATCTCTCTTGTATATGGCATTCTACACTGCTACATCACGCACGTATATCCCTCACAGGTTTCTTCCAGTAATTCTCTCCTCCAAATTTGGTATGAGTTTTGGCTAATCAAAGGCTAGGTTACCATGGTCTCTTGCTCTGGTTGGAATATGCGTGTTCTCCAATGCGTTCTCGATTCGCGAAATGGAGATATCCAGATACGCAAGTCTCGAATTATAGATTTCACGGATGGAATACTGGCGGAGAAGAATGAAAAGTGGTTTCACACTATTCTGAGTTGGATGATTGGCGAGCCTACTGGGGACACTCGGGGTGGGGGTGTTTGGTAGGTCAAGATGGGCTGCCTTTGAGGGAAGGATAACATTGGAAAAACGCCATTAGCGCTCATCTACGACAAATTTTGATGAAAGAAGGCGCAGTTTCATTACGGCAAGATTTTGTCTCATGTTTCTTTGTTGAAAGAAAAACTCGGAAAAACTGGGAGGGCGGGAGTTCGGTGGATTGGTAATTGGGTGGTAGTTTGGGGTGTTTCCGACAGTGTTCTACTGCGAAGATGGTATTAGTTCCAAAAGTCAATTTCAATCGGTTTCTTATTTGTCATGGTTCAAAGATGTCGACGCTTTCTGACGTGGTGTGGCGGCAGACGGTAGGCAGTTACAAAGCTCGCTCCGTTCCAACCCACAGCTACGTATACCCATCGACATGGCCGCTTCACGCATTGGCGGACAGACAAACGTGTAATGGATACGACACGGTAGGTAGGCATGCACTACGAGGAGGCGATTTGAATGAATGGAAAGGTGCACACCTGGCCAGGAGTCGTACACAGAAGTGCCCCCAAGACCTTGGGTGTAAGGACAGATGCTCAGCGGGCTTAACGCAAGTAGCCGGACTATATAATATGCCATCCCTAGAAGCCCCCGTCCCCTCAGTCGGAGAGCAGCCTTGGACTATTGCGTCGCGTGGTCGAATCTTGTGCACCCTGTTGGTCGAGGGCGAGGTTGCATCGGGCACATGTCGGTGGCTCCACGCCCCCCCCCCTCGGCGTAATTCGTGGTTGACAAAGAATCTCATGTCGTGTAGGTACTCGCCACACGATAGGTGGCCAACGGCATCGTTCTTGGCAGCGTTGGAGGCGAGGCGGGAAACGGCGGGGTGCAGACATGGTCGGAGCAGCTGCAAGACTTGGCAGAATGGCTCGTTACCTTCATTGGGGTCTGGGAAGCGCGGACGGCATCAAGGGTTGCTTCTTTGGGCCTGTTTAGTGTGCTCTTGATTGTCGTCTTGGCCGTCCGGCCGCGAGAGACGGCGTGGTCTTGACGTTGTACCAAATCTCCCGCTTTCGCCCAACGGTACGAGTTGATTGGAGTAATCTCCTCAAACGTGTCGGGCCCTCCGCATCTAGTTCGCCCGTCAAGGCCAGCGAGGATGACTGTGCTTTTGCTTCAATTATAGCTTTGCTATTTTGCTCGTTGGCCACTGTGACCGCCTGTCGGGTGCTCCCGCAGGGGTTTGAAATTGATCCACGAAGCAACCCCAGTCACTCCGTTTATGAAAAACGATGGGGTCTTTTCCATCTCCCCGATCCATCGGAGGATTTCAGTTGCAACTGAAAGATAACCTTGGTCCTTTGCATGGGAGAGCTTTGTCATTCCTATATGGTTATTATGCATTCCAATTGCATGGTATTATTGGAAGATGGCGCTGTGCGTTGGGACACCTGTTTTGGAATGACAAAGAATTCTCTACAAGTACGGGATACAATGCTGTTAGGAAATCAGCTGAATCCCATCAAATATCGAGAAATCTAACCTTGTCAATCATAATATTACTCTTACAGCAACCACTGTATATTGCAAAAATGGGTAAAAAATTTCCGACCAGCAAGAAAATGTTAATGATAGAGCTTACCGACTGTTCCGTTGCTCACAATGAAAAGACAGGTCCATATGCCGACAACCTTGAGGCCAATGCCTTGATTGTTGGCGTCGGTTCTGGTACGTTTACATCTTCATTTGTTCCCTATTCATAAGTATCTAATAAACAATCATCTAGCCAGAATCTTCATGCTAAAGACTCTTAGAGATCGCTGGGTAAGCTAGTACGACTGGAGCTCACCCAGCTCACCCAAGCCGCGCGATTGGCCGGAGAGCAAGAGAAGGTCACGCATTTTCACCCAAGTCCCCCCCCCCTCTGATCCCATCGTAGTCCCCGCTACTTGGATTGTTCGCCGGATTTCAAGAAGACGGATATTCTGATCAATCGGGAGGGTCTCACACCATCAGGATGTGAGAGAGTAGGTCACTCCTTGATTCATACTATTTAGTCCCCTTGGGTGCTTCTTTGACCTTGGTCTCGTGCTGCTCCTATCAGGACTTTGCGTAAAAATCGACGGTGTGATGGTAGTCAACTGGACAGTAGCTAACATGAGCGAACCCAAGGTAGTGCAGTTCTTCACCTTAAATTTGTCGAGCTGACCGGGTGACTTCCTTCATCTGGCTCGAGGTTTCTTGTATAAACGCAGTTGGTATGGGTAAAAGTTTGGCAATATCATGTCCATGCAGTAGTCCAAATTGGCCAAAGTGTCCGTAGCAGGCGGCATAACTGAACAAACTCTCATTGTCGCATGCTTTGGGTCGACAGCAGCCTGCAGGATAAGACTAGCGGCGGTAAAGGAGCGTGATCGTGTTTTCTTGGATCATGGTCTTAGCTAGCGAGTTGCAATATTAATTGCCTACCACAAATTCAAAGCCATCTCCTTGAAGAAGGGTTATGATAGCATCGGGGCCGAGGCAGCTTAGGCGGTGAGGGCTATTCGGGCCAATTGCTGCCAAGCTTGGCTTGGGTATTTTGCGCATAAGTTGGCCTTGCTCTGCCTTCTGCAATCTCCCCTTGTGCCGAGTCGCTTAGCTCTTGCGAGCCCGAATGTGTTTGCCTCCGACGACAACATTTTCGTCCATCGAGGAAGTGTCTGATGTCTTGGTTCAGAGGCGTTTGATTCGAGGATGTGGCGGCGCATCTAGTTTGAGGCACTTGAGCACAGCTGGAGAATACTATGGATTATGCGACGCCGGGGGTGCCATCATCATCGACTCAGTCAGAGAATCTAGGTCCCCTATTGGGTGTATATATTTACTCGCTGTCAAACAATGGTCGGACTGAAATAATATGGGATGGCTTCGCTAGATATTCGCACAGGGACCAAATATCTTCGCAGTAGGACTCTTGTATGCATCAACCAACATGACCATGAGTTGGAAATTGCTGGCTGGGGTGAATACCTTCAATTAATGCAGGGACAATATTCTCCTCAACAGAGCTGAGAGGGTGGTTTAGATCCCAATAAGCCCAGTCAGTGCGAGTTTGGAATCGCGCCGGTCGGAGGTTGCAAAGCGCATCCTTAGCGTTTCGTACATCTCGGCTGTCTTCCGCGAAGGAGCAATCGCATGAATGAATGCACTCTATAACATCTGCCAACCTCTCCAGCGTCAAGTCTTTTTTGTATTTCCATCTTCTTGTGCTGATCCAAATAGAGCCACCAGATTATGCCAGCAATGTGGTCCCCTTATGGAGGTAATTAATATCTGATGTCGATGGCAATTTCCTTGACCATGGTGCTTTGGTGATGAGTTAACTCGATGGTGGCTGGCGCAACTGAGAAACATCATGTCCATTTCCGCGTCTTAGTTTCATACTTGTGGAAATGTTGAGGAGGGTTTTCCTGAAGCTGGGGTCGCATCTCCACAAGGACTCAACACCAGGGCGGTGACCGGGAGGAATCTGGTGGCCGAACCAGAAATCCAAGCCAAAACCGCTCAGGGCTACTGAATCTAGAGATGCGAGGATTGCTGGGAAAAATGTAGTGATGCTGGATACTGGGCGAGGATGTAGACCAAGTCCGTTTTGTTGAGAAAACACTGGTTGAAAATGTCGCTCCGTTCGTCCTGCATATGAACAAGTTCATACTCACGCTTGTCTGGCATACTTGTCCCCTGCTTCAACCACAGGTCTAGAATAAAGTATCAGCCGATGAACTTTTACTATTATGCTAATAAATCTGACGAATACTATGCTGCCGTCGACCAAGTGCATCCTATATTGCAGGTTATTGTCGTCTCTGTCAATAGGATTAGAAATGTAGGCTGGGAGTCTTCATTTGGTGTCATGGCGTGACTCCAGATTTGCTTGCTACAATGAGAGCAGGGAGTAGGGCAAGCTGTGGGGGGAGGGTGTCAGAAGAAGATGATTGGGAGTGTTTCTGCCGGGTGAGGAAATACGATAGTAACAATGTGCGCAGCCAAATGAGTCTAGCAATGCGCCAAAGATATATATATGTTTTCGCATTGTTGCGGTAGGGGGGCGGACTGACAATCAATTGTTGTCCATCACTGTCCACGTGTTGCACTTTAGGGCGTCGTTGTGGTTTGACTTTCATGTCTATACTGACTTAATGTGCGCTGCTGCGAGTCATCCAGAATCGAGCACGGGACTTTGGTGAAATCAGACAAGGGAAACATGAGCGCTGCCTTAATCATGCGGCTACACTCGTTGAGGACGACTAGGTCTGGGGTCTAGGGCGTTATGTGATGTACAAGCTCAGCCACCGCAACCGGGGTGCCGACAATATCATCCGCTGTGCTCAGGTAGCTCGGACAGATGCTGTTTGAAACTTCTCGCGTTGGTGGCCGTGGCTTCTTTGTCGAATAGAAAAGAAGTGTGCGATGGTATTCCTGGTTGTCTTACTCGAGCCTCATAGTCGGAGGTATTTCGATAATGCCTCATAACATCTCCTCGCGGTCCCTCCACTTCTGCATCAATTCACTCACCACCCTATAATCGCTAACAATGCAATCCGGTCTGAATGGCAGGCATGGCAGACCAATCTTTGTCTTGGCCTAATCGGCAACACATACGCACCCACAGCCTGCAAATGTCCCTCGGCGGATTAGCTCGAGTGGTGTCGGTGGGTAACTCATCTACCCATACCCGTCCATCGAATCCCATCACTAGACATTGGCGTACCCCAATCAGACTCATGTGGTTCCATGTGGAGAGTTGTTCGCGCTCCTTTGGTGATGAGAGCGGTGTATGTTGGGGAGATGTTAATCAAATATCTCGCATTGTAGCAGCTGTTTAGTTCGATCAAAGGGTCATATAGTTCCCAAATACGCCCCGCATATGGAGACGATGCGATGTCTGACAAAGGCGCAGAGGTTCTAGGTAGAGCCCTCTGTAGTGTCTTGATGTTCTTGGGAGTACAGGTCGTCAACACTCCCCAATTCCAAGACATCAACTGCATGTCCAGGAATGTCATCTTAAAAGAGACCTCGTATACCAGGATTTCTCACAAGATTCGAGTCAAAGGATATAGTGTATGGTGTTACAGTACCATAAAAAGCTTGGCCTTGGAAACATCTCTGTGCACTGTCACCGCTGCCTTGTTCGCCGTCAAAGCCAATAGAGTTGTCATGATCACCACCAGAGTCTTCACATGGATGTTTCGTAGTTTCTGGGCGCTGGGGAGAGGATTGGGCAGGTTGGGATATACCTTCCCCTTCTTCTTCGATCTCGCTTGCAGATGTGAAACGTCACAATGCTGATTTGAGAACGATCGATCAATATAGTCTGCTGGCTTCTTTAGGGGACTGCAAGTCGTGGCGGTGTGCATATGACTCTGGCTGGTTCGGCAAGTATGAAATATCACTGCGGATGGATTTGCTCCGTCCCTAATAGTTATCTGCGAGTGGATTAAGTCGTTTTCGGTTGAATGTGTTTCGGCGTAAAGATTGGATTTCGTCCAAATCCGTACGGCCATCTACGCTTTGGGCGAAGTTGGTGCCAAGGACTTTCAGGCGGGGATGTATGGCATCAGACCGTCGGTCCTCAACGCTCCCCAAAGAGCTTATGCACAGGTGGCGTGACATTGTAAAAGTAATAGCCAGCGCTGTATCGACAAGGATAGTGAATTGTGAACTTGCAAGAGCTAGTGTTTTCTGTCAGATGGCAGAGGTAAATTTAGGGGAAGGATTGAGGCTGGATTCGTAAATAAGGTTCGGTCATAATTATGAATGTATGATGGATTGATCAGTCATCTCAATGCCTCCAATCAATGGTTAGCGTCCACATGTTCGTCGAGGCCTCCGTAAACTCCGTCATTGGCTCAGTGGACTAGATTTTGTTGATAAATGGAGAACACATCCCGATGGCGCAGTTTCTTGATGGGCGTACTAGTATAGGTTTATCAAGCCTGTAGCAGCGAGGTAGTCTCATATCTTTGTTGACATCCTCTCGAAAAGAAATTGTTCCTTGATAGTAAGCAAATAATACCCTGCTCATCATCAAAGAAATGTGGCATTCTGATATCGTAAATAAATAAAGACGTCGCGAGGGGACCCTTATTAAACACACCACAGGTTTAGCAGTATGGGGCTGAGAGTAATGTTGCTATGCTAACTGCAAATGCAAAAGCCGTAGCCAATATCCGGAGGTTCGGTTACCCTTGCTTTTCTGGATTCGTACTGGGCTTTCTCGGGCTTGAATGTCAGCCCGTCATTTGACATATTTGGATCAACTAGTCAGTAGGCCAACTTGAGGTTGGGAGGACACGTTGCGCGAAAATTCTGGAAGTGCCTTGTGAGCCTTGGGATGCAAGTTGCTGAGCGGCTGGAGTGTGATATGCCTCTGGGTCAATGTGGTGAGGAAGTCGCATTCCCAAAGGGCTAGGGTGAGCTTGTATTTATATCGCGGTCGATCGACAGTTTAGGAATAAGTCTTGCAGGCTCTGTGACTTGGGCTAGTGGATACGGTTGGGGAAGGTTGATTGCTTGGAGACTCGAGGAGGGTTCTCGTGAATGGCGACATTGTGTTGAGTGATTCCAGCCCCGACGCTAGTCGCTCCGCTCAACGTGTTCGGCCGCGCAGAACGATCAGCCTGTTCAAGCGGCTAACTACCGGCAAGGAGCTAACTGGAGGACCATCTGTAGTTACCGCGTTAGATGCGAATGTTAATAGCAATGTGACTCTACATCACCACACTACTTACCTTGGCAAGTGGCTTTCTCTTTGCAGATTCCATTTACGTAGGCATGGTCATCCTTTGCCGCAATCTTTGCATCTCCCTCCCAACTGTCCACAGGGCGAGGTTGAATCGGAATATGAATCGGTGGGATTAAAGCCAGAAAGGGGTTGGTAGAGAACTGGGTATGAGCCTGTGGGTGGGCAGACCAATGGGTACTGGGAGAACAACGAGGTGTCTTCCATGTGTTGACCATCTTTGTCATCTCTTGCTCGGTATATTGTTGAGATTCGGCGGCGATGTGCTTTAGCTGCTCTGGGTGGGGGATCTTTGACTGATTGTCCGTGACATTAGGGCCATGATGGCAATTGCGCTCGGTTAAGGACTCCTCGAGGTCGAAGCCGCGAGGTTTGGGTCCGAGGGTGACTTGGTCGGCAGGTTCATCATGGTCAGTCGTCTTGTTGGTACCCTCAGCGAGGTCCAGCTGGTCGGTGCGTTTGGCAATGGCGAAGTTGTTTATAGTCAAGGTATCGACGGCGGGATCAATGCAGACGGAGCGATGCCATTTACCATCCAGCTGGTGGGGGTAGACTCCTGGGCATGGCTCGAATTAGTCAAATGTGGGAGGAAGGGATAGATGTGGAGTCTGTTGGGACTTGAAGGTTCATGAAAGAGTGCGGGCACAGGGGAAGGGATGCGGGTAAGATAAACATGCAGGGAGACCAAGTTAACTTGCTAATGTGTACCGTGGCCCAAGAGAGCTAAGACCATATATAACGATGCGTAGAAATGAGATGGCAGAAAGGACACGGGGTTGCAAAGAATATATAGCCGGGAGAGTTATAGAGGCGATTTGAATTACGTCGATGGAGCTCCCAACAAATCTATGCGACCCGAGCCCTGTTTGGTATTGACTTTGTAGCGCAGCGTATGCTTTTCGACAACAGAATGCCACCATACAAACTTGCCTCTAATGAAAGAAACCGCTGTTTAACATTGAAGGGCTGTTTCTGGAAGTTTCTGTAGACCAAGTAAAATGAAAATCAATAAAGTCCAGAAACAAGGCATGGAAACAGAGGGAATGAAAAGAACAAAGGGGTTGGGAAATCCTGCTTGCCACCCACCGCTCTGTTGGTCGACGCCAGGGGATGGTGACACGTCCAATAAGCGATGCGACACAAACTTGCTCAACGCCAAATCTTCCGTCCCGTAACCGACCGGTAGCAAGCCAAAGAAACTGCTTGAGCTTGCTTGGGGCAAACCTCGCCTAATCCCTCGCTAGATGTGGCTTGATTTGGTCGTTTTCCATCCCATCAAACGCATTGAATGGTGAAACAACGGCTGACATCGGGCCCATACAATCGCAAGCCCGTTGATGTTGTCAAACCAGGCGCGCAGATCCCGTACCACGTTGCCATGATTCATCACCTGCGCGTGTGGTAGTACCGCACGACCGATGCCGAAAGTTTCCATTGCTAGTGGGGAGGGCGGCAGGCACAGTCGAGACGGCCACGCAACAACATTGAATTGGTTGAGTGTGGCTGGCTGCAATGAGTTCCAGCTTCTCCGTAGTCCACAGGCTCCTTACGTGTGACATGCGTGCCTGGTGCCAAGAGTGTGTTGTCACTTACAGCACTGCTCGCGTTTGGGCTGGGACGTTCAAACAGTTGCAATACCGTGCCAATCAGCGATATCCCTGCATTTGCCCACACATGGTGAGAATACACGACAGTGACATTTATGAGATTTATTAGAGAACAGGCGGGCCTTGAAGATGAGTTGAAAAGTTGTTTATCAACTGGCTCTCATTTCCGAGCATCTTGAACTGCAGCATTACTTAATCAACGCACACTGCAAACCTGCCAGTAATTCATAAAGTAGCACCCAACATATCACAAAGGTTGGGACTGTTGCTCCCAAGGCGAGCCGTGTCTACACTAAAACACCCATCATTAGCCATAACCGACGACCACCTGAACACATCGGCGCCTCACTTTGCCAAGATTGCGCCTTCAGATCTGCAAATTACTACCTTCAACGACATCGTTGTCCCCGTCAACTATGCCGAGGAAGCGCGGCTGGTTGAGCGCCTGCGTCCCTTTGACCTCATCTCCACGATGCGCGAACGCACCGCCTTCTCAGCCTCTCTGCTGCGCCAACCCCCCAACCTAAAGCTCCTTCTGGCCACCGGCACCCAGTTTGAAACTTTTGACGTCGCTGCCGCCATGGAGCTGGGCATCCCCGTCCGTCAAGACAACTCCGGTACCGCTACAGGAGCATGTTTTTACGAAGTGGCATTATCGCAACAAAAATACCATGGGATATTCGGCCCACAAGGTACGCATTCATGAACCGCTGTAGCCAGGAGAAACACGGATTGGCTTTAATTGAACTGGGGTTACTAAAGCCGGGTTAGGTTGACCAGATCACCGGGCAAGGCGGCAATGGTGCCATTGAATCAGATGCCAATTTGGTCAACGCGCTCATGCGACGTTTCACCAAAGGCTCAGAGAATCTGTCTGAAAGTGACATTAAGGGCATCCCAGTCGAGGTGCGCAAGTATCTCTATGTTAGTTTGTAAGGGTCCTTTCTTTTTCTATCTTTGTTTTTCTATCTTTCTTTGTCTTTCTTTTTACATAGTCCAGAACAAAACTGACATATTGTGAATTTCAAGGACCGGGAACAGTCAATAGTCAAGAAAGGTCGTGATATGCAAAGAATCATGACACAGGGCACCCCATTCTCATGATTCATTACCCACACTCTCATACCTGCCATGGGAACCTTGGGTGGACTTGGCACTAGAATACCTTTGACAAAAAAGATGAACTTGTTTCAGCTTGCGCTATTGGTCAAATGTATCCACCAAAGCAGCATTCACATTTAATGTTAACCTAAAAGATAAACCTCAGTTTCAGGTAATAATGTTTTCCGTTATACGGTATAGAATAAAATTTGCCCCCCAAAGCCAATACTTTGGCAGTGTCAACATGCTAATTGAAAGCTTTATCTGTGTGACTATCCAGAGTATCAATAAGCCAATACCTCTCATCTCTAGTTTGCCAACGTGCCTTGGCCGCATTCCAGTCCTCCATGGTTGGGTAGTTTAGTACATCCCTTCTGGTAATGTACCGGGCATCGCGTTCTTCGGGCTCTGGGTTACGCTCCCAGTCATCGCGGTATATGCCAGTAAGCTTTATCGGCTCCTCGGGATCTATGCGGCTCCGGTTCTCCATACTGGGAAGCATTGGAAGTGGGCACTTCTTGGCGTCCGAGGCGTCAGACAATAAGAATTCCAATAGCTCGCGCCTTTGACTATCAAGAAGCTGGTATATTCGATAAGTATACCGAAATCTATCGGGGTGTAGGAAAACAGCATCAGAGTCGGGGTTAAATCTGTCAAACAGAACGACGCCGCCGAGGATCCGGTTCTCAGCCCAATAACCAGCCATATCAGCGGCACCTTCCAGATACTGCCGATAATATGTGTACCAGCTATGGTAGAAGAGGGTCGGAAGCGCACCGTCAAGATGCATATTCCACCACCGTTTGTTATCCTTGGGAGGGGTCCACGAAGAAATGCTGTCATCCTTGTGAGAGCTAGTGTTTGATGCCAATATTAGCCCAGTGATGTGATGTATGGCCACTGCGACTATCTCAATCAGGCGCAAATTAAATGATCTTGAGCCTGAAGAAGCAACTCCATATGCCATAAGAAGCTTTCCAAATCCTAGTCAGCTTTTGTCTTTATTCTTTATCAAACGGTTTGTCAGAGTACACCAATCTGTGCATTAAATCTCCACACTTCTGGCTGGATATCGGATCGGAATGCCCTCGTCTTCTCCAAAGCACCTGGACAGAGTTCCTTGTGTTGCGTAACAGGATGTTCTGGGACATCATGAAGTGGGTCCTCAAAGGCTTCGCCAAGAACACTTTCCAGCGCTTATTTACGTCCAATCATGAGGCGCAGGGTAACTGCCCACAAAGAAAACGTGGAACGGATGGAGGGGGGGTCAAATTTCACCGGGAACAAACCCACGAAGCATACAGACCCAACAGTAAGTGCAATCTGGTCTGAGAGCATTAAATTTATGTCATTACATCGGCAAAAGAAAAACCCCGAAAGAATAATAAATGAAACTAAGTTATGCAAAATACCAATTCCTCCTTCTTCAAGTCATGGTAAAAGATTATAGCGTGTATGGATTCGCCGCGTGTTGGTGAATTAGTTGGTTGTCCTGTTGCTTCTCGCCCACCGGCTTGGTTAAAATTAGTTACCACCCGTAATTTGAAACGGGGATATAATGTTGGATGGTCAAGCTAGGTTCAAAATACAATGGCAGCCAATGAATCTTAGCGCCGACGCTCCCAAGGCTCCTTGTCTCACGCGGCCACGATACCACCCATAAATCTAACCACCTGGTTATAGGTTGTAGAGTAAAATTAGCTACAAGACCTCTCGCCATTTCTTTTGTTGGCTCGATTCTAAAAGAGACATGGTGTCTTATGTTCTATAAATGAGCCATGTCTCAAATGAATACTTGGCTCTCTTGCATCCCCACCACTACCAGCCCATTTCATCTCGTGTTCTCAACCCTCGATGTACTCGCTGTCTTTTTTTATGACCAAAGCGGCCGGCACACTCATAAAACTTACTCACAATTCCTTTCTGCTGAAATAATTATGCCTTACCGAATCCACCCTGCCATTGGCCATCTGCATATGTGGGTTGAGGAGCCACCAGCAAACCCTGTGGAGCTCCCACCAAACTCAACCCGATATCAGCTCGTGGAAACTCTGATCCATAGAGCCTTGCAAGTGTGAGAAACACCTGATGGCAGAGACAGCTTAGTTGCTGTCGGAAATTATATGGTTGAGTATAGGGATCTCAACCACAGACCTGTCCCACATCTATTTTGTTCTCAGGGGTGGGGCATGGAAAAATGTGTGCATCACTTCCTTCAATGCATGCGCAACGAGCTCCCTTGCACTCACATCAGTAAGATAGAAGGCAAGGCCTTTGCAGAGAGACAAGGTGGGAAAAAAGATGTGACTCTTTTTAACCCAAAAGAATGCGGAATCATGCATTTGAATAGAACTGTGATCAACAATATGCTCTACATCCGCAAAGATATCGACAACTTTGAAATCCATCGGTTCATTTAGGATTGTTTCAAGTTTCAGATGATCATCACAATTACAAGGGATCCACTGAGAGGCAAGCAAGCTGGGGAACCTTTCATCTTTAAAACTGGCGAGAAGGGGGCGGCGGGGAAGCAGATTTCAAAAATGTATATCGAAATTTTTGTCGCAGGTGGCAAGTCAATATTACTGAGAAGCTTTACCCCTCAAGATGAGCTGCTATTGGATTGGAACACACCGGCTCGACTAGACTTTTCGTTTCGTTTTAGAAAGTCGGCCAGCGCTGAACCGACAACGAGATCACGGCTCAGTTTGAGCAGGAGAGAAATGCCAATGGCGCGAGCACGGGTCCGCATTGTTGCCGACTCACCCCCGAGGGGCCAACCTACTCGTCTTGCATTCCGTCAAATTCATGCACTGCAAGAACCGATCTACTACTTTGACTCGACACAATCTGGCCAATATTCGGATCCAGCAGGACCAAGTTGCCATTATAGATCACAGGAACCGAGCGATTATCCTAGGTCACAGCAACCCAGTTACTCCTCTCACACACAACAGCCAGACTATTATTCTGGTTCGCGAGATCGTTGTGGAGGGTATAGGTAATACATGCTATATAGGTTGTATTGTTACTGGATTCATGGTCCGGTAACCAAACGAATCGTAAAAATATCAAAGATTTCTGGAACCTATCTGTGATGTTGGAGCGATTGTGATATTTGGTACATCTTCAACTCGGTTGAGAGATTTTCCGCTCACATCGAGTACACGTCAAGACTGAGTATCACCGGTAACTGAGATAATGGTGAATAATGTAAGTCTGTTATTTATGTTTAATTTCACCTGACAATATGATTTTCTCAACCTCTTGTGGTTATACCCCATGCATTACTTGCCCCCAAAAAGCTGAGATGAACAAGGCCAGACAAAAAAAACGCGCCACTCCACCGAATGCTTTTAGTCAATCTAATCAGCTACAAGCCCATTCACTAAATACATTCTTTTTCTCTTTTCAATATGTATAATTAACCCCAAAACACCTTTGCCATCTCCTGCTGCAGCATGTTACTTGTTGGTAACGAACAGTCGATGCAAGCAATGGTCCATCAGGTGCGCGGAGGTGTGATGCAAGCAGGCTGAGGGACGGGGGAAGGCGAACCAACATCGCGTTCCAGCCGAGCCCTCTTGACGGCCGTATTAAACATCTCTTTCGAGTCGTCCACCCCTCGTCGCAAACCCACCAACAACGCGCGCTCCTCCGCGATTGTCGCATACTCCCGCTGAACGGTGCACACATTGTCAATGTGTTCCTTCTCCATGGCAGCACGCTCCTGCGAGAGGACGGTGCGCTGCTGAGCCATCCACTGCGCATTCTGGGCGCGAGCTCGGCGAATGGCCTCGCCCTCCTGCTGGAGGAAGCCCACGTTCTTGTTGCGCTCCTCGTCCGAGTCGATGCGCGTTTTGTTGAGGAAATCTCGATATTGTTTAAGCGAGGCGCGCTCCCGCTCGTTCGCTTCAAACATGGTCCGGTTTTGGTTCTCTGTCATCTTGGCATTGTGAAGCTCAGTCTGGAGGCGCCCTACAGTCGTCTCGAACATTTTGGAGCAGTGCTGCGTTGCGTGGGTGAGCTGGGCTGCAATCCTCGAAAGAGTCTCCCGCTCCTTCAGATCTCCTTGGGCTTGTGCCCGAGCCCGGAGTTGCATTATCGGCGACTCAAAGACTTTTGTTACCTGGTTCATCCTGGGGGTCTGTTTCTTCACCGCGAATGTGTACACGGCCAAGTCCTGGGTGGCCGATTCGATGACGCCAAGCCATCGCCGGTCGTGGTCATTACACCACGCCCAGATCTTGAACTTGATTTCGTTTGGCATGACCCGGATTCTAGGTTCGGAAAGCCATTCCTTCATCTTCCCAGAGAGCGCGGGTTGGTCATGGGTCGTGGAAGCCAGTTTCTCCAACAGATCACCAGCGGCCTCGAGGGCTTCTTTTCGAGTGATGGTGAGGCCATGTTCCATGGCTCCCGCACCTGGCAGCTGGTTCGAATTCCCTACCATGTTGCGTTTGACCTCTTGAGAGTTTGTCATGCCAGGAGCTTGGTTTGGCGATGCGAGTTGTGCCGTAGGAACGATGGCCCCAGCGGGCTCTACAGCTTGAACTCGTGTTATAATGACGTCCTTTTCGACCCCTGCGGACGACGACGATGGTGGCGGCGACGGACTCAAGTCTCCTGGCGTATTCGCCTCGACCTCTTCAGGTTTTATCACGCCCTGTTCTTCGTTCAGAAATCGCTTTGGTACGACGGCAAGGGCGTTCCTGTCACTCGTACCACATTTGAAGGATTGTTCCTGCGAGTCGGCCCACTCGATTTTGAACATGTTCATCTGAAGAACTGAATATGCATCAATTGCAATGCCAATGTAGTTCCACAGTTTATGAGTTCTGATTACCTCGGAAGCACGGTCCTTTCCTGCAGGTTGAATGCAACGGACATTTTTCGCAATAGCCGCAGCCACAAACATGGGTGCATTCAACATCCAAGTGCCTTCGTTGGCGCTCTGGGCTTCAACGAGATGACCAATGTCCATGTATAACTGCCTATAGCCGCCCCACAGATGGAAATTAGTGCCAGAAAGAACCTTGGTTGATTCTACCAGTTCACGGCAAGCATGCCAGCATTCGGCATGTTTCTGGGGATCTCTCTTTGCAACCTTGAAGATGTGATCCACCATCCGGCCCTGGATATTGAGAAGAGTAAATTGATCAAGTTTGTATACCTCTCTGGCTGGCAGTACCGCTGCATACAACATCCCCATGGTCAACGTGCCTTCCATAACGGCGTTGCGCATGTCTGCGGCTGTCAACTCGTTGATTTGAAATGTCATGGCGAGATTCTAACTGCGTTGCGTTTGTCTTGGGCAATTTACAACGGCTCTAGAGCAATAAACGGATGATCAAAAGGATTTGAGGTGGAGTTTTGCTCGCGGATAGTGGTTGTGTGTTGGCAATGATTAAAAGTTGGGAGGTGACGGGTGCTTTTTAACAACGCAAGACTTGTTGGTACATTTACAATACTGAGAATAAGTGTTTTGGATGATGATTTTTGGTCATGGAGAGAAGATCGTGTTCTTTACTCAAGCAGGGCAGGCTGGACCTTTTATTCATCATCTCATCTGATCAGACATCAGGTGGATGACTCTACAATCCGTCGTTCGCAATCATCGGAATCCAAACTTCAATACTTTGACGGAGCCACGTTTCTTGTAAATCTTTTTGGCAAACTCAAAGGTCCTCCTGCCAGTAGAAATCACCAAAACCCGACCGGGTTACCTGAACGGTAGCTATGGAAGGTTCCAAAGCGTAATAGTAAATTCTCATCAAGCCACACATGTCCACGTCATGCCCTGTAATTCCTTGTCCAGAAAGGTTGTTGACTGAGTGCTGACTTTGCATCCAGAGTGCGCATATCGGAGACGCGAAGCACCGTGAGGGGCTACGCAACATGTCCAACCCTTTTAGACAGTCAAATTGCCACAACCGTAAAGGCAAACGCTAATTAGGCCCAACCCTGATGGTTCTCGTGGCAGAAAAGCCCGCATGGTGGCCCTCGATTCATTAACATCATAAGATCGTTATTGGTATTTTACATCAATTCCCTAGGCGTACGTTCTATGCTCGTCCCACGACGCCTGCAAAGCGTCCAACACGTTGCTAATGGGCCAGGCGTGTGCCCTTTCCAGCTCCGACATCAGGGCCACAATTGCCGACTGCTCGCCAGGGTCATGAAAGTATTCCCCGCACATGGAGATGGCTGCAGCTGCAGTCACCATGGCGGCCTGGAACATTGGATCGCACAGCGCCATGCCGCATACCCGTCTCGTTGACTCTCGGAGCAGCTCCTCTAGGGCCTTTTGCGCGGCGCTAGCACCGAGGCCTATCCGTCGGAACTTGGAGTCTTGGACGGCGAGCGCCATTCTCCCAATCTCGATGTGCTGCAAGGCCATGAGCTGGCACTGGTTTGCCAGCCATATGGTTGGGAAGTGTCTTCCTTCATTTGGATTTCGTTCTTCGTAGTAGATCGGGGCCAGCTGGTGAGGCGGCGTCTCGTCCAAGAACTTTTCGAATGCTTTCAGGGCGTTCCACTGGTCTGTTCTTGACCTGTTACCCGCCATATTTGCATCCGACTCCTCACTAAAGCAAAACTTGACGACGTGGGCACACCACTCTATGACGCAATTGGTCCAGTCAAAGTCGTCGCCGTCAATGTTGCAATAGTCGTCGAGTATCGTGGTGGGCAAGCGAAAGGGTCGGCGATGGGTGATGACGGACCAAATCTCCTGGCGGAATGCAATGCCACACGCAGAGTGACGCAATGATGGCATCGAAGCTGCAAACACATCTGGGCTCCGGGGTGGCGCATGTGTGATGCGCCATATCCCTAGTGTCTGTTCCTTTTGTGCTTGGAATACCGCCTGGATTGCTCTGGAAAATGTTTCGCTGTCTAATCTTGTGAAGCGTGCTAAGGGATGTCAGAGACTGCATATGAATAGCCACAGCGAGCCAAGGTCTTACTGTCGACTTGCTCGTGGTACCGAAGAATCGTTATCGCCGTAAGGGCATCGTCGCTGCAAACGAGTGCGGGGTTTGCCGACACGTCCATGAGGTATGATATGCACTTGTTATGATAGTGTATGGCTGACTCCTCGTTGAGCTCTGGCAGAGGTGTTCCGTTGTACTCGACAACACTGTCTTGGTCCCCAAAGGCCCAGATCTGTGTGAGAAGTCTGGCCGCCGCAGTGCAAATGGCATACAGAAGTAGGGGGCTATGCATAGCTCGAAGGGGCACCACATTGATGTAATGATGGTCTCTATCGTTGGTATCGAACTAAGAAGACTGTGTGAGAATAGAACAAGTGGGTCAGTTAGCTTCGTATCATGGTGAGACCTACAGAGGAGGCCAACCGCTCCACAAAACAGCGTACGAGACATCCTTCCTGCATAGTCAGATTCGACGGGCCCCTTTGGCTGAAAAGTTTGGGAACCGGCCGGGAAACTATAATTGAACTTGAGTCCGATGTATAGCTACGACCAGGTGGGCTGTTTTGGTTGTATGGGGAGCTGGTCTGAGACTCGGCAAACCCAGTCTCCGACGAAGTGTCGCGGCGGGCATGCTGCCATCCGGGCTGAATGTCATCTGATCCCGAGTAAGAGATATTTCGTGCTGTGTCGTAGAGGGACGACGGTCCAGGCGTCAAGAAGTCATCGGAGTTGTGGCCCTCGGATAGTTGATAATTTGATTGCGTGTCGGCATCATCAGACAGAGACGGATCATGGATGGCGGTATATGGCCCGGTTAACTGGTTGTCGGCATCGAGTCGAACAGATTGAGTAAAGGATGGCAAGACTTCGGCAGCGGCGTTCCGGGGCGTGTCTGGTCGATCATTTCGGGGCCTTGGGCCTGGTCGGTTCCGTCGTAACAGCTCATTGTCAGATTCGTCGATTATCGAGAGGGTTCCTTGTTGGTGCTCTGGGCCTTGATATTAGCCCTCGTCACCCCTCATACATGCATCTGGATCTGGAAGCCGGTTTACTTGGGTGGCTGGTTTGGATCCATGTCTGGTTGGGATCAAAGGCAAAAGTGTTTTGGGAGGCGATCAGCTTTTTAACCCGAAAGGGCTTTGCAGCACGGGCACAGTTTTGGCTCGCCCTCTTGCAGTTCGCGCATGGTACTTGGCCGTCGCCTGAAAATTCAACGGTCAGATAAAGTCCCGCGCAAAGGGTCCATAGGGCAGAACCCACATTTCAAATGCTTCTCTGCAGACAGACACAACCGGCATGTCAGACAGGGCTCATCAAATCAAACAAGTCAAACTGTGACAAACCTCTGCATTTGTCGCAAGGAACGGTTCTTGTGCGGGATTGCGGTGCCATGGCGCGGCACTGTGCTTTCGGATTACTGCAGATTTTGGGCGTGGTGTTTTGGATGCATCAGATGGAAGAATTGGCCGATTGGGGAAATTCTTCGCCGGGTTTTGGACATGGGTGGAGAGGAATGGCTTTTGTTAATGTATGGTCGGAATCCGGCATGTGCTCTCCACCAGAGTCCTCCGCACGGCGCTAGATGCGTCTTTGCAGAGACTAGGACTAGTTAGAGCTTGACTCCGGCTCGAGCCGACGTGGCGTGGACAGTTGCGGTCGTAATAGAAGGCACTGTGTTGGGACACCGGTTGAAACAAGCATAGAGAATTGGACACCTAGTTAATCAATTATATAGACTGGGCTGTTCTAGTCACGAATGACGCCTGGTACGAGTCGAGAATAAATTGGCATTAGAGTTAGATTTCGGTCGGCTCGGATGTGTGGAGAGGGTGACGACGCCTGTGCTCTCAGCCTCTCACTGAGCGTTGGGAAATAAGCGAATATCCCCAGCCTTATACGAGGGCAGAGTCTAAACGGCGCCAAGGGAACGTGCACCGTAAGCCAGTTGCAATACAGTGGGGAGGCCAGAGGAGATGCCCTGCTCAGCCTTCACGATGATGTACGCCCGCCAGTTCTGCTACGTATCAAATTATCAAGCAAGTTTGCACGTACACGACCAATAAACTCGACAAGCGGGCCTGATCGACCCGCCCAACCGACATGCGCCATGTACCATTTGAGCCGAGCTCCGAGACGCTAGACGGATTGTAAATGTATAAATGTATTTTACGAGAAGTAACAGTTAATAAGGCCGCTCTGGGCCGATGATGGCGTGTATGCGTGTACGCGTATACACTGCATCAGCCCCACGGGGGCATTGATTTGTCATGCACACAGCCAGCCAACACCCCTACCATCAAACACACGACTATTTCATCCTGCATAAGAGGCCTCTCACGAAGGAAGACCCTGTAACCTGGTACCTAGGATCCGCCCAAACCTTCCGCTCAGTGCGCTGGCGAATCTTCTCCTCTTTGGTGATGTTGTTGTCGCCAAACAGCTCAGAGATCTGCTCCAGCGACTTCTTGGACGTCTCGGGCACCATGAAGAAGGAGAAGACGGTGGCGGCAATACAGAAGCAGCCAAAGAACAGGAAGGTGCCCCAGCCCAGCTTGATCATCGTCTCAGGGACCACGACGCCGATGATAAAGTTTGCAAGCCAAATAAATCATGGCCGTGGCCGCACCAACGCCCTTGGCACGCTTGGAGCTTGGGAATATCTCGGCCGGCAGGGTCCACGCAAGAGGCCCGTAGGATACGGCATAGCAGATAACATCAATGTCTGTCAGGGGATGCACGTGTTAGGTGGATGCTTAAACATACATCCCCCCTAGGGTTGACGTAGGGACATGGAACGCGCGCTGTACGCGAAACGCGGACGGAGACTTACAGATAAGAGCAACACCAAACCAGCCCATGGCCTCGTTAGTGTCCCACTTGTTGTTGAACTTTCCCACAACTCCCGCCATGATCAAATGCGGAATGGCCATGGCAATACCGCCACCAAGAGCGAGCTTGCGGCGACCGACCTTGTCCAGGTACAGAAAGGTGGGGATGCCCGCGACGAGCTGGCAGATGTTGACCATGGCAGAGAGAATGAGAGCCATGTCAGAAGACTAGCCCAAGGCAGTAAAGAACGTAGGCGCATAGTAGACAAAGGCGTTAATGCCGGAGAATTGTTGAAAAAAGGGAATCCCGAGGGCGATAACAGTGCGCTTGAGATACTTGGGCCGGAACAGGTCCACCCATTGCAGCGACTCCAGCTTGAAGGCATTATCGGTGGGGTGGTCGCGGTGGAGAATCTCCTGCTGGAATCGGTCCTCGGAGATGATTCACTTCAACTCAATCTGGACCCGCTCGCCAGACGGCGAGACTCGGCGGAGCTTGGAGAGGGATACGAGACAGTCCTCGTCGCGGCCGCGCATCGCGAGCCACCGCAAAGAATACGGGAAAACGTGGATGCCGTCGCCGACGAGCAGACCGGGGCCATTTGGAGAAGAAAAGGCAGACGGAAGGCCCACTCTCCAGGGATCTCCTTTGTGGCATTGGTGATACAGTAGGCAATGATGGCACCGATGACAATGCTAATTGCCTCCAGCACGAGCAGACATCCTCGAAGGCTGGGGGGCGCTCCCATGGCCAGCGTGCCGACACCAACTCCACCAATGGTTCGGCCGGCGACGAGGGTGCCGTAGTTTGGGGCGGCGGTCTGGATGATGACACCGGTGCAGAAGAAGACGGTGGCAATTGTCAACGACCACTTTCGAGATATGCGATCGGCCAGGTACGGGAGGAACAGACAGCTGGTGAAGGCGTCAAGTTCCAGCATGCCTGTCATGAAACCCGTGTGGAAGCCATAGTCGGGGTGTCCGGGGGCCGTCTCGGGGTATTGCTCATGGAACTGGTCCACGACCAGAATGATGGAGATGACGCCCTGGTCTTCGTGGCACGCAAATTTCAGTCACAGTCCCGTTTCCCCAAGCACGCGCACTTCTACTCACCATAACCAAAGGAGAAGCCACCAAACGATGCGAGAGCAGCAGCCCCGAGCACGTACGACGAGCGAACAATGCCTCTCGAGCCATTGTCGTCGTAGTAGATGATGGCCCCGGGTTTGATCTGCATATCCGCATCCTCGACCTGGCTGTCTTTGGCCTTGGAGTTGCCGGGCCAGTCTTTGGTATCCACGTTTGGGTAGATGGACGGACGGATGCACTCAACACAGTCCCCGAGGCGGGAATCCGCGTTATTCAGATAAAGTATTTTGGATTAGCTCCTATTTGGGCCTGATATTCCGGGGAGACCCTTCTCTCGGGGACGGTGGTGCTGCAGCCCTTTTAATACTTTTGACAAAATGGACGTCGTCGACAGTCCCAAGAGTTGGGGTCAGGTCCTCCCCGAATTCTGGATCCTCGGGCCACGCCACAAAAATTGGGATGCAGTGGGATGACCTCCTCATGGGGTTGGACCACGCCAAGGTTGGCCGTTGACTCCTGGCACCGGGGGAGCAGCCGCGGCGCTGGGATGGCTTGTCCCTGGACAACTTTTCCAGTCCTCCATGGTGTCTGGGACATTCCGATTGGCCGTGAGGGAAGTGTCACCGACACGCACCCTAATGACATCGACGTCCAGTGCTTAGGTCAGTCCGTTTCCGGCTCGAGCCCGGCGACACATTGCCGTGTTGGGGTGGAATTTGGATGCGGGGTTAGTCCTAGAAGTCGCGGACTCAGCGCTTGGACGTTCAGACACGATGCTGCGGAGAGACGGGTTGCTGGAGAAGAGAGGCTTCAATATTATACTACGGAACCACGTTATGTGTACAGTCGACTTTTTATATAGTCAATTCGGTATCAATTACCCAGGATGGGATATGATAATGCCAATAGACGTCACAGAGTAAAAAGCCTTGTGTGCAATATAAAACCGTTTCCCGGCGAACGTTTACCGCTTTTGGACAATATTAGCCCAGACCCGCGTCATTGGAGACACCACGACTCACTCGGGGAGCAACGGCCAAGACCAGCCCTGGCCTCTCAGGAAAAAATATTTCATTGGTAGCACGACAATGGGTTTTGTGATTTGGGGTGTTTTTTCCCAGTCTTGGTTTTGATACGTCAAACGATGGGAACGAGGAACCTGGATGCGCAAAGATGAGCTCACCGTCCACCCGCGCCGCTATTCTTACCCTACAGATGTTGTGCCAGAGGCAACTTGAAATGATGATACTCCCCTTTCTACGCTTTCTAGATTATGTGAATGATATTGTATTTGGTTTTATATTGAATGTGCCAAGGTCCCCACCGATGAACACATTGCCCTAAAGGCGGCTGAACTCATGAATACTTCCGGTTAGTCCTACCAGCGCACCAATATCGCGGTGAACCTAACTAAGCTGATAATAATATACTGAATAGCGGTCATGTAACTCCCAGACAACTTCCCTCGCTTCGATTTTGTTCTTCTTCACGTCCTAAACACGGCCATGTTCATGTTCATGTGCACTATTGCAACACTTCCATGGCTGGGTAATGAGCACAAGGCGAGACTTTTGTCATGGCTCCTCGGGCTAATGTTTATTCTGTTAATTGCTTTTGGTAGCCGAGCCGAGTTGAGTCTTGAATCTATCCATAGTCTGAGAGCGCTTGAAGGAGGGTTTGAGGAAGACATTCAACAAGACATAAATCATCCCGATAATGAACATAGTGTCAAGCTAGCTAGAGCTCTTTCCATTGCTGTGGAGACTTCGAAGGACTATGATCATAAGCCGGAGTTTTCGGCCCAACGCAATGATTTTGAAGATTTTACGTGGAATTGTCAAATCATTCAACCCACTATGGGGTAAAGCTGGCGCTAACCTAGCAGAGACATGGATCCGTGCAGTATCATCAGATGAAGATTGGGAAGAGCTTCCCAATGTAGGAGATAAGCCGTCATGGGTTGCAAAAGGAGAGTCTGTGTGGCCCGAAGGTATAAAAGTCCATGATTGGGTGGAAAAGTGAAAAGACGCAACTGTAGCTATGAATAATGGCAGCTAACCCTATTTATTTAAAGACCATTGCAGAGTGCTCATACAGTCTCCAAACAACATGACAGTCACTATTCAAGAATTAATGCTCCATGTGTTCCCAACAAGGAAGAGGAGAAAAGACGAGAGATGCATGTGTGGTTAGGCGGTGGGCATCAAGTTTACGTATTCTGCACCCCTGATCTGCGGCTCTCATACCTCTTATAGTAAGCGCCGACTTATCCACCTTGATCGCTTATCCAAGCATAGAGCAGTCCGGATCCATTCAAGGCCACAATCTGCAGCAAGGACAACGGCAACGCGGCGCAGCACGGCATAGTACGGCATAGCATAGGGTGTGGCTTACTTACTGGTGTCGAAAAGGTAACAATAGTTGTATGATAGAAATTTGCACAGCTTGTTAGCGCCGCAAGCGCAGGGTCTCGGGGGCGCTCACGATTTCGCAAGATTCTACGTTGGGCAGCCGACCGCCCATACACAATCTGCCTTCAAGATCCACCTATTTTCAGTACAATCTATTCAACAGTCAATTTGCTTACAGGATTCTATAGCTGCGAAAGATAAGCTTAGCCTTATAGCAGTATGAAAACAGGGGATTGCTTGGTGGATTCAGCAGATTCGTATTCAAATAGCATGTCTCCACTGCCCCATATATTTGAATCCTTTGCTTATGTTTACTGTTGTGGAAAATCCAATTGAGGAATCAATGGTGAGAGTGGAATTACTGCTCCCGGAGGTTACCTGATTCGTATCATATAATTTTTTCAATATCGATCTCAAAGAATCCAGCTTGGCATGTATAAAGCGGCTCTATCCTCTCAGAGCTCAGTTGAACAGCAGCAGATCAGAAACCTTTCTTTGAGAACTCATCCAAAGCATCTTTCAAAATGAAGTTTACTCTGCTATCTGGCCTTGCCTTGTGCCTATCAGCTGCGGTTGCTGCACCGGCCGGTATGTCTTTCTTTTGTCATCTTTATGTTAATACTGACAAGTATTTCCAGAATCAATCGACAAGCGTAATAGCCAGAGCCTAAGCGATTTGCACCTTAAGTGGCGTAGCAATTGGTTAGATGATTTCGGCAACCGTCGGTACAGCGTTCAAGTTATCACATCTGCGAACAACGATTATAACGCTTTTTGCAATGCCTTTATCAAAAGTAAGGAATAGTTCTAGTGATCCACTCCCCCTTCCGTCCACCCTCCTCAATTTGTCTTCTTGGATGGCAATTTCGAAAAGCTAACCATTAACACCTACTTCAACAGACGGCGATTGCCTGAATATGGACGTTCCACGCCCTGATGTGATATGCGGTTGGGTTGAGGCTGATGGCCAAACAATGGTTACTGCTGATGTAACTACGTTAAATGGTGGCGTTGGATACGGTAAATATAAAGCATGCTTTAACTCTGCTTATTCTAATGTGGTACCTGGATACTATACGGGGGGTCAACTTGAGCTATAAATGTTACAGTTGATAGGGGCCAGCCAGGATTGAGAAGCAGCTAGACCTTGGAGACTCCAGATACTTAGAGACCCGACCTAACTGTTAACGGTCAGTTGCATCAACACCACAGTCACTACGTTGGTCTTCATAAAAAAACCGACCTTGAGTCATTCTTTTAGTTAGAAATCATAACCTTCTCAACCCTAAATTTATCCTTCAATGCAGGCTCAAGAATCTAAAATCATCTGACTGATGGTATTAGTCTGCGCGGTTAGCACTGCACCAGGACTGTCAATTTCGCCCGCACCAAATCCAGCCCTTTTGTCAAGTCCTCACAATTTATTCTGATCAACATGGCCGTCCTTGGCATGCCCATTTATAGCTCTGGTTTCTATATGACTCGGGAAATGGAAAAAAAGGATAGCAACATAACCCTTGCCCGACATGATCGACTTTCCCATTCGGGCTTCTCTCGTGTAGACACCCAAATGCTCCCACACCAAGATAACAAGGCTTCATATATGGCATCTCGCTTTCCGACGACATCGAATTCCGGTACTACCGTGGTTGCTCACAACCACTAATCTTCCGTAGTATAGTGGTCAGTATGCAAGCTTGTCACGCTTGAGACCCGGGTTCAATTCCCGGCGGGAGAGTCGCGCCACCTGTGTACAACGCAGGATGTAATTTTTTTCTCCCTACATCTCTTCTAGGATAAAACTTTGTCATTTGAATAATGCATACATCTAATCTAGTATGAAGATGTCATCCTGAAAGGCGGGCTTGCTTTTTCTTTTGCGCATGGTGTTGATGTGGGGCTGTGAAAAATCCTCCACTAGCTGCGTTATAAGTTATAACCAAGTTCCACCAAAAAATACACAGAACACTGGAGGTTTAATTCATTGTAAAACAAGGTCTGAAAGATCAAACAGATTTTCATTTGGAAGTCAGTTTATTTTGCGATCATGACCATGTCCTTGCCTCTTCATAAAGTAGGGGGCTTGTCCCGAAGAAAGCAACAAATCCGCACCTCTTGGGCACGGCCATGATCTATAATACCAATTGTTTTCACTTGAAGGTAATATCGCAGAAGTCTAGGCCGGCAATTATGTCTCGCTATGTGGGGATCAAATCCATTCGCCTATGAAATGAATGAATGCTATCCACACCCGCTCAATATTACAAACTAACGCAGCCTCCACTTCGGTCGTGGCTTGCTCCCAAGCCGCGTTCTCACCTGACTCTCTTCTCCTAAAGAATAATCTCACGGGTTTGAATCTAGTATGATTTAATCATCTTTACCAGCCCACATCGGCGGTGTTCGGCCTTCATTATCTTGCGCCTGTGTGTCTGCACCTGCTCTCAAAAGCACTTCGACTGTCTCAAAACCCCCATTCTTGTACGCCCAAGATAGTGGTGTTCTACCCATGTTATCCCTGGGTTCGATTTGGCCCCCATTTTCAAGCTGAGCCCTTGCAACCAGAGGGTCACGATGGCTTGCTCAATATGACAGCGGCGTTCTGCCGTCTCTGTCTCGAATTTCAATGTTCGCGCCACGTTCGAGAAGTAGTTTTATCGTCTGTGGGTAGCGGGCCCAGAACAGTGGAGATCTGCTGGTGTGATCTTGAGCATCTATATCCGCACCGTTGTCCATGAGCATAGTGAGAGGCTCCAAATGCACACCTTCCGCTGCCCAGGATAATAGTGCCCGCCCATGGGTATCTGGAAGGCGTATGTTTTCATGTTTTCCCATGGAAAAAAAATTGAATCCTTTGACACATTCCCTTTTCCGCTGCCTTGGACAATGGTGTTCTGTGATTTGGATCTTGAATATCAACATTGATGCCATAGTCAATGAGTGCATGCATGCAAGGCATCCTCGACCAAACACTCTAGCACGATGTCAACATGCTTATCCAGGTCACAGTCCGGATCTTTGCGTGACAGCAATATTTTCAACACGTCAATATGGCCATGAAATATTGCCATTCTTATGGATGAATCCCAATCAACAAAGACGTTTTGGTGCTCCATTAATGATTCAATCACTTCCACATGCCCGTAATCTATTGCTCGATCAAGAAAATAGTCTAAATTCGGATCCACCCCATCGTTTGACAAGAGCACACGAACCACGGCGTTGTGACCCCAGTGAGCCGCCTTCGAAAGCAGCCCGGCTTGACATCAAGAACTTCATGGACATGTCGATCTGAGCGACTTTATGGCCCCGCTCTTTTGTATTCTTCGGGTTAATACATATTGCATCGACCCATAGGATTTTATCTTGGTAGGGTAGTCTCAGGTGTCGCAAGGCTTCGTAAAGGTTTTCTGTGAAGGGCACCTCGTAGGCATCGAGGATGATTTTTGGAGAGTTTCGTGCATCGAAATCGCCTCAGAAATATGACAAGGCCTCGTAGGGCATGACATCTTAGAGAGTGCGCCGCACGAGGTCCTGGTCCGTTGACCTTATATCAATGAAGAAAAGGCCCAAGTTGAAGTATACAAGTCAGATTCCAATACCTCTCAAGAAGAGAACTCAAGGCAGACTCGAGGCGGTTGCGAGCGGCTGTGATTTTGTGTGTACGCCAACTACCCCGCTCACTTAGTTTTGAGGCAGCCACCCAAAGCGAATCAATTAATGACAGTGATCAGATCTACACCTTGAGATTGTAGCAGGTGGCAGGACAGGCCTTATCCCAAAATGACGCACCAACAGAATACGCACTGTCACACTATCACGCCATGCTAAACACGTGTCAAACAGGATAGAGGTCAATTCTTTCGGTGGCGGGTAATATGACTGCACGTGTTGAACAAGCCCTCCAGCGCGTCACTTTATATTCACATCGTCGGCATCAGAGCTATTGATAGCTCCGGCCCCAAATATATTTGTCACTAGCTACAATAAGCACAGGTCATATTCAAGTCGTCACTACCTCTCCGACGGGCTTTCACTGGGTCTGTTCCAGCCGCCATATAAAGCCAGCCCCGGGCTCTTCCTCGGATTAATCAATTCGCCTAGCTCCAACATAGGGGGATGCATCAATTTGATAAAGGATAAAGAGGATGCCTTGCTTTTAAAGTAGGAATTAACAAGGAATTATATCTCGAAGACAAGTCCCAATCTCGTTTCTTAGGGGTGGAACACAGAAGGATTCTCTGTCAGAACGTCCAAGTAACCAGGAGTTGTCACAATCCTGATAGTTAAAAAAGAACTTGATAAATCCACATAACCTATTAGAATTATGATGTTTTTCTTTTCTTTTCTCTCCCCTATTTTCCAAATCGCTAGACAAAAGACAGCGAGAGTCGAGAACAAAACTAAAGCTAAGAAACACGTGACACACCCACGATCAACACATTTATGCTCGGATCTACGCCTGCGTTGCACTAGCATCATTCTACCTTGCGCTCTAATCAACAAAACAAGCACGAATTAGAGAAAAGGGGACTCCTAAATAATGGCTAGTGCTTGCTGTGTGCTGTGTGGAATCCCCATCACGCACAATGCGACAGACGCGTGGCTGTGCGAGTTCAGGGCCAGTTCGTAATGTCTTCTCCGCTTTTCCCAGGCCAGCGCGTTGACAGCCTCAGTTTACACCGAGAACACCGACTTTGACCATGTCAGGATCACTGGTGTCGGTCTTCGGGAGAATATACAGACCACGGCGCCAATCAGCTCGGAAAGGAAGTACGATGACCCAGATGTCGACCCAGATGTCGACCCAGACTCGGTCATCAACGTCTCGTTGCATCACACAGCCTTCAGCAACATTGTCAACCCGGACCCATTCTTCGACCCCGATCCCTTCAGGGGTTTTGGATTCCATCCATCATGCTGGGCCATAACGACTGAGATATTCCAGCCGCGCTTAAAAGACGTCATGGACGCTTGCATGTCCATGCCCTGTCGAATCGGCGGCATCGTAGACTGGGGCCACGATTATGAGGGAGTCTTCACTGAACAAATTGACAGGGGGTGTACCTTCAGAGATACGCGCTATTGGAAGTCCCCCGCAAACGATTTCACCCGCTTCGACCCATTGGACACGCCCATGATAAAGGAGCTCATCCGCTTCGGAATTGTGCTCGACCGGTTCGCTGAAGCTCCTCAGCAGGGGTATACTAAAGGTGAAGATTGCTTTAGCTCACTCCCTTCTGAAATATTATAGGCAGTCATCACCTACTTGGCATCAAAGGATGTCCGTTCGTTGAGAATTGCGTCACGCACTGCAGCCAACGTGGGGCTGCCAGAAGCCTTTTGGGCCACCCGATTTCAGCCGGGTCACGAATACGAACATCTCTTTGAACTTCGACAAACCAAGCCAAAGTCTTGGAGAGCGGCGTATGATGGATTGACCCTTCTCAGACAAAACTTGAACTTGGCCAACAGAAAACGCATCTGGCGCCTGGCTCTTCAATTGCGGGACACTCTCCAACAAATGGGTGGCCCTTGTCACGGTTTCCCATTAGCATCCTTCTTTGATTCGTCAGGCAGTGTGGCTGATAACCCCAATGGGTGGTTCACTGCCAGCTGCGGCCTCGTGGATCCTTTGAAAGCCTTTTTCCAGGGGAGCAGGGCTCTTCACGCCAGGCTCTTTCAGACGACCTCCGTCATCGAGAATGTTTTTATCTCACTTGTTCAACTTGGAGGCGAAGAATATGTTTCCGGATTCCGATTCCAACTGAAAAACAGCAACGAAATGCTTCTTGGTTATATTCACAGCAACCGAGAGTTTCGACTTTCCGTCCCATCTGGAGCCGGCATTATCGGCTGGAAAATGGCCTTTCACGAAACCGGAGTGAAGGCAGTTGCCGCAATAATGAATGACGATACCGTGTCACCCTGGGTCGGAGACCATGAGGGGATTCCGAAAAGGCTCTTGGTCCCACCTTCACAGGATATATCCATTCTTAAAGGCCACTTTGACGTAAGTGCATGATTGGAAACTTTAGTACGCAACACAATATTCACATCGCGCTTAGGCTTTCAAACTTGTGTCTTTGGGTATTCCCATCACGAAAGACGACGACCCTAAACAATGGTTATTCCGAGATACAGGTCTCTGGAGCCCCGAGGTTCCACCAAAGCACGTTTTCTTGTGCGGAAGTCGAGATAGTCACATCGGTCAAAACATTGGCAACGACCCTTTGCCTTTCACAACAATAATGTTTGGCGGAGAGCACGGAGAAGATCTCGATGACCTTGTTGAGGTTGTCGGCTGGGTGTTTGATACTTACAGGATCTACGGGATGGAATTCATTTACACTGACCATGCAAAGAACAAAACACTGGGAGAGGCTGGCCCGTTTGATGACATTAATATATATCGTAGAAATGCAACACCGTCCGAAGATTTCCGTATCACTCTGGCACTGGACAGGGCAGCAAAGGAGAGAATCTCTGGCGTTGAAGTAAAAACTTGCAATGGGGAACTTCTTGTCTTGAAGGTAAGCCACAAACTGATCATTGGACACGAGCTTTTCTTTGAGCACTCGTTAAGTACCAAAATTTCAGATCAAAACCAATCTTGGGCAGGAGATCCTATGTCCTCCTTCAGATGAAGTCCCACGGAATGACTACCCCTGGGTCCCTCTTGAGAACACTGGCGATATAATTGTTGGATTTTACTCCATGCTGGTGAGTGAGTTCAATCCCTAGATGAAGGGAAATCTTCTAACATTATACATTCAGAGAGATGGATTGAGCAGCCTTGGTGTCATGTCAATCAAATCCTAGAGTCGGACCGTCATAATATATGCACTGCGTAGATTTTCGAAATGGTAGTTTTCAATCATAATCGTCAGGTGTTTATCGCATTGATATCCATTTCATAGGTGGAGCAGTCTCATCTTTCAAGTACGGGATATGCTCATCCAAGACAGCCTACTAACAGTGTGGGGCGATCGGCCTTGGTAACCATCCGACGCTTACAAATAATTGCCTGCTGTTGTCGCCGGCTTTCAAAGCCGTCATTGATGGTAATCACGTGTCTAGTACAGATCCTAGAGTATTTAGATGCAAATCGCACGTGCAGTAGATAGATGTGCGAATATCAATCACGCAAACTGGGGGGGGGCTACTTCTTAGTACAATGCAATCCAACAACACAACTCACCGTCCCAAGTCGGTTTTGGTCACCGGCGCCAATGGCTACATTGGATCCGCCATTTGCAGGGCTTTTGTTAGGGCCGGCTGGGAGACTTATGGTCTTGTTAGAAAGCCGTCTGCCGCTGCCGAATTGACGGCAATCGAGGCCATTCCCATCGTTGGCACATTTACCGATCTTGCTTTTCTCGGGGATCTCTACCACAAGCGTGCCACATTTGACGTCATTATCAGCTGCACTGAGCAGATGCCTGGTTATGCAGCACACTTTGAGCAGGTGTTTGCCTTGGTTCGGTCTCTAGCCGAAAAGAGTAACCAGAATGGGGTGCGTCCACTGGTCCTTTGGACCTCTGGTTGCAAGGATTACGGCACGACCGACGTGCACGGAGCGCCAGGCCTTTCTCCTCACACCGAGGAATCGCCACTGACTTCAATGGATATTCTGAGAGAGCGCACCGAGAGCTGCAGTCGTATTTTTGACGAAAAGGTCCTCTTTGATGCCGTGTTGTTGCGACCGACGTGTGTGTTTGGATACTCTAGCAGCTATTACGCCACAATGTTTGACTATGCCGCAAAGGAGGCAGAGAGTGGAGCCAAGTCGTTGATAATTCCGGGAAATCCAAACAGCATCATGCATGCTACACACGTGGATGATTGTGCGAAGGCATACGTGTTATTGGCTAGCCATGAGAGAAGTGCCATTGCAGGCCAGGCCTTCAACATTTCAGGCCACAGATACGAGACAACTGGTGAAGTGGCCAACGCACTGGCAAAGGAATATGAGTTTCCAGGTGGGGCTGAGTTCATTGCTGCCGAGGATGCCGGGCCATCGTTCCCCACGGCGTTGCACTATGTCTTTAGTTTCAGCCAGTGGGTTGGGAGCCAAAAGATTCGAGAGGTTACCGGTTGGACGGACAAGCGACCGCTATTCTCAGACAACATTGGTGTGCATCGACGATCGTATGAAATGCTAAAGCAAGTCGGGCACTCTAATATCTTAGAGATTCAGCAAAGGACGGAAGGTGTTTTAAAGCAAAACTAGGCATCTAATACGAAGGCACGAGTATTCATAATTGACTGGGCCAATCTTTCCTCGCCGATATTAAGAAAACGATGAGCATGCTGAAATTGAACATGGCTGGGTAGTGCTGGCTAATCGCAATGTTTGGAATGTTCTGAGCGGGAGGCTGGGCAACTAAATAGTTAGCCGCCAGGAGCCTCCCGAAGAGGTAAGACATAGTATCGGGTGGTAAGCTTTTGGCGGAGTCAACTCTATCGGGCACCGGCGCCACATTTGCCTCGGTCCGCATTCGGACATTTTCACATTCAATGCCCAGCCCCGCGTCAAGGCTTCGAAAAAGGAGGGGGCGATGGCTTGCGTCTGCGACACCACCATTGTTGAGGCTGAATAGAAAAGCTCGAATGCTTCTACAACCGCGGCGGATGCGTTTAATTTCTGCCCGAGACAGAAACAGCTTTCGTATTTCCAGCATCTCTCCCTTGGAGATGTTATATTTGCTCGCTTCCAGTAGGGATCGACAGGAACCTGTCGCAGTTCCGTCTTCGTGTGCCTCTGGAGCAACCAATACATTCCTAATGAGGAGACACGTCACCGTAGCTCAACCAGGGTCAAATGTCAGGTTCTCTCATTTGTTTTCAGCGACGTTGTTTTATTACTTTGCCATTGTAGTACATCATACATGATGCTTAATATGAGTCACCAACCAACCGCGACTTCATAGCCTGTCCGTTTTTTATGGTATAAGCCAGCCCATCCATACAAGTTACCACCTTGAGCCAGCGCTTCGAAGCGTGTGACGTCGGGGTTCTACCGCATTTTGGCATGAAATAAGCAAACCTGAGACCCGCGACTTCAAAGCCGTTCGCGTTATGACGCACGAATGAATAAGGGACGACAGTTTCGCATGCACTCATAGGGAATGGTTCACGACAAGCTTTCTGAGCCGCAACAAGCCATCAGTAAATGAGACAGATGGCGAAGAAAAGACCTCACAAATTCCGATTTGAATGTTATTTGCGATGTCTGGTTCCAGTCACCGAATTTCAACCGCCATTCGCCTCCAAAGTACTCTGCTCCATGGGTGGACCAACCACCGAAATCTTCATTATACACGAATGCAAGTAAGACGACCAACCAAAACTGAACCCGGCTGTGGTTTTTACAATTCCACTACATCCGGCCACATTTCAGAGGCTCGAGCATCCTTTGATCAAGAGAGGTTTTGACGCCATCGTAGATGAGGATTGTAATTCCAAGCCTGATTGAGCTAGGGACCAAAGTCCCGTGGGCTCGGCCCGTTACCGATGCGGCTCGTAGCTCCCTTCTGTAGTGCTCCGGATTATACTCGTGTTCCGTTCCGAGACATTTTGGGTGGCGACGAATAGCACCATATGTTGGCGCTGGGGTGTGTTAGTGAACTGATGCAAACCAGCGGCCGGAACGGTCATCCGCTTAACACAACAGCATTTTCCAGTCAAAATACACAAAAGTTGTATTAAATTTAGTATCTAGGTAGTTATGGGTTGTAGCCAATACTGATTGTGGTGGCTGCTGCCCGATATAATGATATTGAATAGTCTCAAAACGAATCGCACGTGCGCGTCAAGTTACACGTCATCAGCCTCATTGAGCGCTGTGGCTAGGCACGGCCCCACGTGTGGCGTTGAGTGATTCCTCCTGGTGCGCGCGGGCCAACAGGCATAACGCAGGCCGTTGGAATAACGGCGGGTATGCAATGACAACTACGGTAGACTAGATTTTGAGTTCGTAGCCGTCTTGTAGTTGCGCGTGATAATTGCGCGATTTAAATTAGTATTTGCACACTATTTTGGGGCGGGGTAATCGAAGTTGGAACTGAAAAGTCTATGTGCAGAGATGATCGAGGTTGCACACGTCGAAATTTGCTTGGTCTTCCATGTTGGATATAGGAGTAGCAGTGTAAAAGGAGAAGGCTGAGCTGCTGAATTGATTCAGAATGATAGTTGACATGGCAAAAGCCTTGAATAAATACTACTAAGCCAATGCAACATCGAGTACCTCTCATATCAACATTGATATCCGTCCTGTAGCTTACACCACATTAAATGAGTGTGATGCAGGGTAGGTCTGACGATAGTAAATGACGTCATGGGGTGGAAAAATGCGACGCGTCGTGGTGTTTGTATTCAACTAATTTGCCTGCCCATTGGATCTTTTCGTATTGATTGCAGTTTAAAGAACGACTACGTATGATGCTGATTTTTGTCTACAACTATGATGATTGTTCTGGAATCATTGGATTCCAAACCTTCCTCCAAAGTGACGCACTTCAACATGAGGTCACTGCTATCAGATGCCAACGGTGAGGGAAGCTTCACTGGCCTGGTGGCTGGTTTTCGTATTGTGTAACTATGGCGAACCGAAAGCCATGGCCTAATTGGGGAACCCATTGAGATACTTTGTTGTGGTACTCAATGCGGCGCAACAGGCGGGCATCGTTGGCAGCCACAGTTTTCGCGTTGTGAGAAAATCCCGCTCACCATAGCTCTAGCAACATTGCGCACCATGACTCAGGGACGCAGGATATTTTGCACGTGGTTGGAAATAAAGGATGTCTCTCTTTCAACGAAATTACGCTGACCATCTACTCATCAGTTTCCGGGAACTTGAATGAAAGCATGTACTGCTCTCTGCTGGACTGATGCTTGGGAACTGTGCTTGTGGGAGATCAGCATTGTCTCCCCCCCAAAACTAGCTAGAATGTCATTTGTTACCTGGGAGAATTGAGGGGCAGATCGGTGGCTTCGGTACAGATCTACCGAAGCCTGAGACATCCAACCTGTCCCCGGGACGAACGGTTTGATTGAGCTCCCCGCTTGTGCATTCCAGCGCCGACACACCCAGTTCCGTTTTCAGAGACGGCAGCAGAGTCGAAACGCGAGACAACAGAGTTCCCCCCCCCAAAACCTTGCCGTAAGCAGGCCACCATGCGTGTGGCACTGGGTGTAATGCCCGAGAACCTACCGAGTAGAAATGGCCAAACGCGCGCTTCGAGGGTGGAGTAGTGGCGCTTGCGGGAGCTATCAAGCCCCCAAGCCACGGCAAAGAAGGTATTGTTGGAAAGGGCCGAAAGGACTTCCCAGCACAGCAGCCTTGTGCTGGAAGCAGCGCCGGTCTTGGCCTTGTTCTCAGTGGAAGTCTCAACGCTGTGCTTTGTGCTGGGAGCAGAAGCAACTCTCGATGAGGCAGGAAACTCAGAGACTATGCCAAATCCATGGCCGCCCGGAACGTCGACAAAGTGTATAAGAGCATGGCCGTCTCGCCGCCGAGTCAGTTCGATTCTTTATTCTCATCATCCCACTCATCCAACCAACCAACCCTCCTTATCTTCCTCACATTTCCTCTTAATTCCTCCACTGACTCTGGACTCTAAAAAGCATCTCATTTGCTTCATTCTCACACACCAATTTTTAAAACTAATCCTCTAATACAACCGACAAAATGAAGTCTGCTATCCTTGCCATCACTCTCCTTCTCAGCACCACCATTGGTGCCCCCGCTGGCAGCACATACGAGCACCTCGCTGCCCGGGAGAAGCGTGCGCTCAAGAATGTTGTCAGCGCTAGTGTAAATATGCCCACACAAGCCATTACAGTGAGTCAACTGCCACATCCGATTAGCTTCCCGAGTCGATTCTAACAGCTGCCATTAGGACACAACCAAGTCTTCCAGGCTATCGGATAAGCAGATTGTGAAGATGCTTAACAAGCTAGAGGAGACCCGATCAGGTCCCTTGACAACCGGGCTGATGGCACGAGAAGCTTCAAAGACACAAAGCGCCAACATTGTCTGCAACCTTCTTGACTCAGTATCTGGTCTCCTCGACGGTCTTCTAGGAGGAATCAACGGAAATGCGGGAGCGGTTGCTAACCTGAACTCGGATCAGCTCCTCGGCGCCCTGACTGGTGTTCTCACAACAGGAACAGCCGCGGTGACGGGGGCCACGGGTGGCGCCGTCGGTGCTGTGACGCAGGTGTTGGATGATCTCTTAAGCAGGATCCTGACGGGTCAGGGCCTGCCCTCGAGCACGACTGGAAACCCCAGTAACCCCAACAGCCTGGCGGGAAGTTTCCCCAACTTGGGCTCGTTCCCCAACTTACCGGGCCAGGCTGGACCAACACAGGGCAATTTCCCCGCTGGAAGCTTCCCTAACCTGCCTGGTCTCCCTGGCCAGAATGGGGCCAACGGCAACAACCCCAGCAGCAGTGGCAGTTTCCCCAACTTGCCTGGGCAAACCAGTGGCGGTCCTGGCAACAACCCAACTGGCACAAACCCCGGAGGTGTTGGCAACCCCACGGGCACCAACCCAGGAGGTACTGGCAACCCCACGGGCACCAACCCAGGAGGTACTGGCAACCCCACGGGCACCAACCCAGGAGGTACTGGCATCCCCACTGGTCCAGGCTCAAGCTTCCCCAACCTACCTGGTCAAACCGGTGGAACTGGCACCAACCCTGGCGGTGTCGGAAACCCCACGGGCACCAATCCTGGAGGCACTGGCATCCCCACTGGTCCAGGCTCAAGCTTCCCCAACCTGCCTGGTCAAACCAGTGGTGGTCCTGGCGGCAACCCTACCGGCACTAACCCCGGTGGTGTCGGAAACCCCACGGGCACCAACCCAGGAGGCACTAGTATCCCAACTGGCCCAGGTTCGAGCTTCCCCAACCTACCTGGGCAGACTGGTGGCACTGGCACTGGCACCAACCCCGGTGGAGTTGGCAACCCAACTGGAACCAACCCCGGAGGTGTTGGAAACCCCACGGGCACCAACCCTGGAGGCACTGGCATCCCCACTGGTCCAGGCTCAAGCTTCCCCAACCTACCTGGTCAAACTGGTGGAACTGGCACTAACCCTGGCGGAGTTGGCAACCCTACCGGAACCAACCCAGGTGGTGTTGGTAACCCAACCGGCACCAACCCAGCCAACCCTAGCGGCACTGTTCCTGGCGGCAACGTCGATGTCGAGGGCAATCCCGTTGATCAAAATACTTCTAGCTTCCCCAACTTGCCGGGCGGCAACCCTACGGGCACCAACCCCGGCGGTATCAACCCCTCCAACCCAGTTTCCAGCTTCCCCAATCTCCCAGGTCAGACCAGCGGTGGCCCTGGCTCGAACCCTACCGGTACCAACCCCGGCGGAAACCCATCTCAGCCAGGTTCAAGCTTCCCCAACTTGCCTGGCCAGACAGGTGGCACTGGTACCAACCCAGGCGGCAACCCAACTGGCACCAACCCAGGGGGTACTGGTAGCCCATCCAACCCCACTGGCCCAGGTTCCAGTTTCCCCAACTTGCCTGGTCAGACCGGTGGAACTGGCACCAACCCAGGCGGTGTCGACCCCTCCAACCCAGTCTCCAGCTTCCCCAACTTGCCTGGACAGACCAGCAGCGGTCCTGGAACCAACCCCACTGGAACCAACCCCGGCGGCATCCCATCTGGCACTGGCTCTGGCTCAAGCTTCCCCAACTTGCCCGGTCAGACTGGTGGCACTGGCACTGGCACCAACCCCGGCGGAGTTGGTAACCCTACTGGAACTAACCCAGGAGGCATCGGTAACCCTACTGGAACCAACCCTGCCAATCCCAGTGGTACAGTTCCTGGCGGGAATGTTGACCTTGAGGGCAATCCAGTTGATCAAAATACTTCAAGCTTCCCCAACTTGCCGGGTGGTAACCCTACGGGCACTAACCCCGGAGGCATCAACCCCTCAAACCCGGTTTCCAGCTTCCCCAATCTGCCCGGCCAGACCGGGGGCACTGGTACAAACCCCGGAGGGAACCCCACCGGAACCAACCCCGGGGGCACTGGTAACCCAACTGGTTCTGGCTCCAGCTTCCCTAATCTCCCTGGCCAGACTGGTGGCACTGGCACTGGCACCAACCCCGGCGGAGTTGGCAACCCAACTGGAACCAACCCCGCGGGCACTGGTAACCCTACTGGTTCTGGCTCCAGCTTCCCTAATCTCCCTGGGCAGACTGGTGGCACTGGCACTGGCACCAACCCCGGCGGAGTTGGCAACCCAACTGGAACCAACCCCGCGGGCACTGGTAACCCTACTGGTTCTGGCTCCAGCTTCCCTAACCTCCCTGGCCAGACTGGTGGCACTGGCACTGGCACCAACCCCGGTGGAGTTGGCAACCCAACTGGAACTAACCCCGCGGGTACTGGTAACCCAACTGGTACCAACCCCGGCGGCAACCCTACTGGCCCAGGCTCGAGCTTCCCCAACTTGCCTGGTCAGACCGGTGGCACTGGCACTGGCACCAACCCCGGCGGAGTTGGCATCCCAACTGGAACTAACCCAGGAGGCATCGGTAACCCTACTGGAACCAACCCTGCCAATCCCAGTGGTACAGTTCCTGGCGGGAATGTTGACCTTGAGGGCAACCCCGTCAACCCCAGTGACCCAGCTTCCAGCTTCCCCAACTTGCCTGGTCAGACCGGTGGCACTGGCACTGGCACCAACCCCGGAGGTGTTGGTAACCCTACTGGTACAAATCCCGGTGGTAACCCTACTGGTTCTGGCTCCAGCTTCCCTAACCTCCCTGGCCAGACTGGTGGCACTGGCACTGGCACCAACCCTGGCGGAGTTGGCAACCCTACTGGTACAAACCCCGGTGGTAACCCTACTGGTTCTGGCTCCAGCTTCCCTAACCTCCCTGGCCAGACTGGTGGCACTGGCACTGGCACCAACCCCGGTGGTGTTGGTAACCCTACTGGTACAAACCCCGGTGGTGTTGGTAACCCTACTGGTACAAACCCCGGTGGTATCCCAACCGGTCCAGGCTCCAGCTTCCCTAACCTACCTGGTCAGACCGGTGGCACTGGCACTGGAACCAACCCTGGCGGAGTTGGCAACCCTACCGGAACCAACCCAGGTAGTGTTGGAAACCCCACAGGTACCAACCCTGGTGGCAACCCTACTGGCCCAGGCTCAAGCTTCCCCAACTTGCCTGGCCAGACTGGCGGTACTGGTACTAACCCCGGCGGAGTTGGCAACCCAACTGGCACTAACCCCGGTGGTACTGGCAACCCAACTGGCACCAGCCCTGGTGGTACTGGCAACCCATCAAACCCCAACAGCACTGGTGTGTCAACTGGAACCAACCCCGCGGGTACTGGCAACCCAACTGGCAACCCCACTGCTACCAACCCCGCGGGTACTGGCAACCCAACTGGTAACCCTACCGGAACCAACCCCGCGGGCACCGGCAACCCAACTGGCAACCCAACTGGTAACCCAACTGGCAATCCTACTGGCAATCCTACTGCCACCAATCCCGCCAACCCCGGGGACAGCTTCCCCGGTCTTGCCAGTCTCCTGGGCCCCTTCAGCGGTTGGTTCAACAACCCATCCAACCCATTCCCTACCCTCCCTGGCCAGAGCCAGGGCCCTGGAAGCAACTCCGGCGGTAGCTTCCCTACTCTCAACCCTACTGCCACTCGTTCCGGCAGCAGTCTCGACCCTGCCACTTCCACCAGGACTTCCGGAACTGCTGGCCCTACTGCTACCGGTGTTTCTACCACCCGTGCTCCCACTGCTTCTAGCACCGCAGCCAGCAACTCGGGACTCACCACTATCACCTCTCGCCCTACTGGCGTCACCGCCGGCACTGCCACCTCTAGTGGCACTGCCCGTCCTACAAGCACTGCTCCCGCCACTGGCGGAATCCCTGCCAACCTCTGGCCTCTCATTTACACCCTGGGCAGCGGCCTCGGCCTCGACCCCACCCAGATCGATCCCTCCAAGATCGATGCTGGCACTCTCTCTTCACTCATTGGGGGCGCTCCCTGCGCGTGCCCCGGAAAGAAGCGCGACACCTTCGAGAACATCTTTGTTCCCCGCGAGCAGCCCGTCGAACGCGAACAGCCCGTCGCCGAGCAGCCCGCATACAC
This sequence comes from Calonectria henricotiae, assembly GCA_020623695.1. NCBI lineage: Eukaryota > Fungi > Ascomycota > Sordariomycetes > Hypocreales > Nectriaceae > Calonectria > Calonectria henricotiae. The sequence goes on from JAHVYB010000027.1 coordinate 206,537, forward strand.
CCACAAGCGCAGAAACGGCGGCGCGGGTGGCTTCCTCGGAGTTGTCGACAAATTCGTCTCCAAGATGGCCCAGGATATCGACGAGCTCAAGGGCCCCAGCCAGAAGCTCAGCGAAGCCGTCAGGGAGATCAATGCCGTGGCAAGCTCAAGAGCCGTCACTCAAAAGAGCCACCGCAAGACTCAATAAATTTCCTATCACACACCTACCTCTCTCCTTACTGTCTAACACACCTATTTTCTAATCACTGTCCAACACATCTATTTTCTAAACTATCTCACTATACAACATCATCATGTCCGGGGGCACTCCCTCTTCTCTAAACTTTTTTTTTCATTAGCCGTCCGTCACGTCTAGGTTTGGGTTAAAATTCGTCAAGGAAAACATGGGGTTTTCCTCTTCATATTTCATTTTTCAACTTATTCATCTCACTCATCTTCTCTTTTTCTTTCTTCACATCTCTCTCTTCCATTTCTCTCTGTCTTTTGCTTCATCTGCGTTGTTTTTTTCTGATGTGATTTACCACTAAGAGGAATAGCCTGAGAATGTCACCAGAGTCACAAGAGGATACGGCCTATAATCTCTTATTTTTAGTTTAATCTAGCCAGCCTTTTTTACCCGCATACTCTCATTGCCATTTTGCCATTGATTGACAGTGATTATTAAATACATCCTCGAAACCGTAGACTTGGAAACAGCTTCCGACTAAGACCCCTTTTTCCAATGTCACCAATCCCGCCCTCGCTCAAGATTAAACTAAATTCGGTTAAGGAGCTATAAGGTCCCTAAAAGGTTAATTTAGGATTCTTGCCTGCTGGCAAAAGGTGAATGGAATGCTTTTCTGCTTGCGTACCGGCGAGACACCGCTTTTCATCAACGACCTTTCCTGCTTCGGCTTTGGGATGGATGGTATTATTTACCAAATTTAGTTTAAACGCCTCTAGCCTTGTACGAAGTACCACCGAGACTCGGAACCATAACTCCGCCATTTACCGACAAGTCTAGGAGTTGGTGCCCGTTGGATCTTAAAAAGCTAATTTTAACAGCATCGAAGTGAGTTCTAGGATGAAACCATTACAGGTATATAACTTGAGGTACTGTCGGTGTGTGTGCATTTGCCTTTTTCATTTGGCCATATTTTGCTTCATCCTGGGTTTCCGGGTGTGCGGTTTGCAGATGACGTCGCCTTGACTTGCAATCACATTCACATTTTAGCCGCATGTGTAGAAAACGAAGCTGGAGAACGAGGCCTGGATTGAACGACACCGGCATAAAGCTGGCGCTTCTGGATATTGAAAAAGTGTGTCATCGCTATTATCCACATCGGTCTATTGAAACCCGGCGGTCTTCGGCCGAGGGGCGGCGGGATTTATCGACCTAAACTTGCCGGCAAAATCAGACAGGGTATACGACACATGTGAGACATCATTTACGAAAATAATGACCTTTGGACCGAATAAAAAGAGATATGATCCAATAAGCACTTGGTGTAACTGGAAATACGGCCGGATATTTAGATATAGTGGAGACTGGTGATGGTTGCTGGCCGAGTTGCTTCAACTCCTGCCTCAGTGGAGTTGGGAGGAAAACGAAAACCCTAGAATACTCGGATAATAGAAGATAGAAGATAAATTTAGTGGGACTTATAAAAGGGCTTCTTTCAATATGTATTGAGAATAGAGCCAGACTTGGGCAGACCAAAGAAACACATCACATTTTCATTTCCACACAAACGTTCGCCATCATGTCTTCGAACAGTGACAAGCTTCATGTTATTATTATAGGTTGTAGCATTGTAGGCCTCGATGCAGCTCGATTTACCCGTGGAAACCACAACGTCACCATCTACGAGCGAGCTGGTGCTGACGCAGCCACTGGTGGAAATGGTATTAGCTTGTTCCCCAACCCGGTAAAACTTGTTAATACCATTGGGTTCGATGCTGAACGTGCTGGCGCGGTGCACTGTTCTGGTTACCAATCTTATAGTAAGAGTGGCCAGGTCAAGCTCTGACTGCAGACAAGGCAAGAGAAGCGCTTGGCGGCAAGCTACCACACTGGTGGGAACCGAGCACAGGAAAGGGTAGAATTTCACTGCTCGAAGCCGAAGATGGAACGCCCCGATTTATCACGACGTACCCGTTCCGTCACTACGACACGATGAATGTGATAATATAAGGCCCTACTGTGGTGGATTTTGTCGAGCAGAGTTTTATCTGGTAGAGAGCTATGGAATTGTCGCCAGCGATTACCGATTTAATCTTAATCTCGACATGGATATATTCGCAATTTGGTACTTTAGACCAGCTCAAATCAAATATCATTAGCTACGCACGTGGAATATTTTATTCCTGTTATGAAGAGGGGATGCTAGGGCACCATAAATATGACTGTCTCCTTTCTTATGACGCATTTCAGGCCCGAGGCGGTCAGACTGGCATGTGCTTTTTGGTCCCCCATCAGGTACTTATATTTGAGATGAAAGAATCCACACTGTTTTGCCCAATGAACTTCGTGAATGTAATTAAATCTTGCATGTGTAATATTTAGATTAACGTAGCGTCGTAAGATGACGTGTCCTGAACCCTCTGATTGGAATAATTCGTCCTTCTCAACGGTGGCTGAATGCGGCAGGCCTACCACCATTGTACCAATCACGTGTATAATTTGAAGGAGCACCCGTGCTTCCACTTTTAAAGTAGTGATGGAGGTAAATTCCATCTTACCCCTCTTCGAAACTGGGTTCAACAGATTATATAAAGCACCTCGACCCCGTCGAAGTCATACCATCATTAGTATTGCAGTTGGCCGAACCACTATTAATCAAACCGAAGGATATATCCAATATGGTCTCTATAGAAATTCCAGAGTGTAGTTCTGTGCACACCTGCGATGAGGTGGACACAAGGTCGGAGAAATCGTCAGGGCATCCCCGCGACATTTATCAGTTCTTAATGCTAATCGTCAATCTAGAACCTACGAAAGCCCTATTGTCAAACTCTACTTTGGAGCTGGTAGTTTGTTACGCATCCATCGCAAAGTACTGGATAGATGTCCAGAGCTTGGTTGTAAAAGAGACCATACGAATGTTCCAATAGAGGTTGGCCATGTCTTGGTCAACTATCTCTTCACTGGCGGCTATGGATGTCTTAGGCCGCAGGGTGAGTCTTACGAAGCGAAAGTTTCATCTGAATTTAAGACGGCGATTCAAGTGCTCCGTGCTTGTCAGCAATACAATATGCATGATCTTGAGGGTCTCGCCGATGCCGAGATAAGGCGACTAGGAGATGCACTCAGCCTTCCTCGCATCATTGACATTTTTGCACAGACAAATATCCCTCCAGTACATCTCCCTGGGGCCTCGAGCTATCTTGAGTCTCGCATTCACCTCTTGTGCGATACTATCACTGTCGTGGATGCAGATGAGATATTCACTGAACTTGGAACACCTACGAGTGTTAGTGCGATAGTCCTCAAGAGCGTTGTTGGTTGGAAGGTTCAAAATATGGAACCCATGGAAAGTCCTCAAGTCTCTGAGGAGATAGAACTGAAGAGAGCTGAATATGGGAAAGCCGAATATGAATCACCGCGTGAAGAGGTGGCGGTAGAAGAAGCATTGCCAGAGGAAGCGCCGGCAGCGGAAGAACAACTCTGTGAAATGGTAGTATTCGAGAAAACGTCTGCTGAAGCCCAAACGTACGAGGAGGCACCTGCAGAAACAGAACCTGTTGCACAAGACGTGCCGCGAATTGACGACTGTCCCCCTGTCGAAGAAGAAACAGGATCAAAATTAGCTGAACATGTGGAACTCGAAGTATTACTTGGGAAGAAAACCAGATGTGAGCAGACAAGGAAAATGTTCACAAGGACTGACAGAAGGCGACTGGAATTTCTTAAGTGTGAAATTGCAAAGAGGGCTGAAGTTGAAGCCGTCCAAGACTAAGCTGCTCTTCACTCCAAACCTACTACCAATGATGACCCTCTGGGCATATCCTGCTTCTACCGTCGCCAGCACCTAGAAATTACTGGAGAATGAAAACCTGTCCAAACTGTCAGGACTTAGTAAGTAAATTATCACTGGGTCTATAGCTATGGGGGAATTTAAGCACGCAAAATTATTACTTGGTAAAGACGCAATTGAATCCCGCCAATGGCAATGCATCTTAAAAAGAAAAGAAGATGAAGACTGTATATTTTTTCAATGCGATCCCACTCCACCTCCACCCAATATTGCAAAAATGTAATTAATCATGAGAAGAATTGAATGTAAAATACTTATATCTCGGCAATCTTCTCCGACTAGCGCAATAATTGCTAAATTTATATCATGCCTTTAATATGGGATAGAAGAAACATGAGCAGAGGTAAATATCATGAAGAGAACTAGGATCCTAATCAGCTGGCTCTAGGAAATACTATTCGTCTTTTTAACCATTTTATTTTGTCAGTTATGCTTTCAAAACATGACTTTGACTATTGCTAAGATAGAAACTCGCAAGATCAAACATATTTTCATATTCACATGTAGAGACTCGCATGAATTTATTCGGATACAGATAAACGTTATTGTAAGATAGATTGACTTGATTCTGGCTAAAATTAACCTATGTTGACGCAGTGAATTGAAAAATGAGGTTCGGTATCGCGTCCGTTCAGTGCTCCATTGCCTATATCCTCCGTTGAAAGCCCTTCAAGAGATGTTGAAACTGAACTCCCATCAAGAGCATCAAACCATTGGCATGTGTGAGTTGGCTGATTGAAACCTATGGAAACCGCATTCTAGCGAAAAGCCTAGTAGTAGGTTTGCTTGCACTTTCCAGAGTTTGTGTCGTAGGTGTGGTTCTTGGGGCAGGCGCAGGTCTTGGACTTGGTGTCGTAGGTCATGGCAGACTTCTTGCAAACGCACTTGCTGGACTTGCTGTCATAAGTAGCATCGCTGCCACATGCGTAGGTGCACTTGTAGCCAGACCACTCCATGCCGCTGGGGCAAGAGCAAGTCTTGGACTTGGAGTCGTAAGACTGACCCTCATTCTTGCAGACGCAGGAGTAGCCCTTGTAGATGGCGTCCTTTCCACAGTCTTGGCCACACTTGGTTCCGAGCCAAGTCTGGCCAGAGGGGCAAGCACAAGACTTTGACTGGGTGTCGTAGACCATGGTCTCTTTGGTGCACACACACTTTCCATACTTCATGGTGGCACCAGAGCCGCAAGTGGCGGGGTAGGCATCGCGAGCATCGAGGCTGCCATCAGCCTCGGGGTTGGGAAGAGCAGTGGCGGAGCTCAGAGCAAGAGCAAGGTTGACAAGGAAGTACTTGAAGAGCATGGTGGGCGATTTTGTTTGGTGAAGGGTAAAGAAATGATATTTGTCTTGGTTGAGAGTGGTGAGTAGAGGATGTTGTTGAGAGGATGAGTTGAGTGGGTTGAGAATTAGCAGGAAGTGGAAGATCAGAAGGTATTATATAGTCAAATGGACTGGGTGGGCTGCCCACAGAGATGGTACAATATACAGCAGCGCCTGGATTGGCAATGGCTGAGCATGATTCCCGCCTATCGCGGTATCTCAGCAAGAAGACCCAATGGTTTGGATCCTGACGTAGAAGTTGGCGTTGGTGGTCTATCGCTCTGCTGTATCACGAAGCCAGTAGTGCGCTTCAAATGTATAGTCTAACTTATTTCAGGAATAGTTGGCATGGATCCAATCTGTCTGTTATTGTACCCGAACAAGCAATTGCAGAGCACATCTACTTGCCGCACGAGCCAAGTTTGATTCATATCCTCTTGTTTAATAAACCAGTGAAGTGAAACAACGCCATTCAGCCTCAAAGTTGGAATACGAGCTGCAGTCATGGTCGTTGTCTTGTATCCCTGACACACTAGTACCTGCCCCTTGGTCCCTGTTGCTTCTCTTGATGGACCGTCGGCCACTCGTTTTGTGGGCACCACTCGGATCATCGGGCGGGGGGATTGAGTTGTACCGCGTTCGGGGATGTATTTACGACGTGGCGCTGGAGCTATGGGCAGGTTTGCATCCGGGCGCTGGGCCACTTCTTCTCAAGCTTTATAGATCTGCACTCGTTTCTTGGTTGATTAATATTTATGAAGGAAGTGTAGGTGATTATTTCCGTGGGCACTGAGTTCCCGGCATTTCCGCAAGTAGCCAAGTGAGTGGACTCGTTCAGCGCGAAACAAGCCATGTTTAGAGCTAACATCAATTCATATATCAGTGGCCTCCAGGAGTGCGGGGAATATGGCTGGAGGATAACTATTTAGTAGATCGGCTGTAATAAGTCTCCAGAATAAGCTGCAGACTAATACGTATCACCCATGTAAGCGTTGGAGGCCTCGGAACACCGGGATTAAGAATGTGACCTTCCGTTGGCCGACCTTCCGGATCACTCAAGCAAAGCTGAGAACTGCATCTACAGCTGACCCCGCGTATTCAGCTGGGTTAGCTAGCGGTTTCAGATGCAGAGTTGTGTAGGATATCTCTTTGCACTACCGTTAGTCGTTGAAAGTAAGCTGAGCCAGCCTTGAGAGCCATGGATGACTGTGGCACACATGGACGAGGAATCCTCCTAGTGAGGCGATAATTCAAGACGGGGCACATTAATTATTATACTGAGCGATTGCCCATACCCATGATCAGGGTCATGCTTGATGATGGAGAGATATGTCTCGACAAGGATGGCATGGTTCATAATTACCCGAAAAGCCCTGCACGTACCAGCCCTAGGCATCTATTGATTGCATGGCGGATGCAGATCGCGGAGGCGGACTGTGCTCAATGGCTCGCGCACAGGCTGAGGAAACAGACAATAGTTACGATTGGATGGCTCCACAAGGCTGGAACACGACGGCGCTATGTCCACAGCGGGATCGAAACACCGACTGGTCAGCCAACAGTGTCATTGTAGGACGCAGTCAAAGATGCTCCATATTGAAATGGCAGGTTACAATTGAGCATACTGAAGTGAGTAACCTAGCAGATACATTCCAAATTGATTGATAACCACGTGAGGGGGGCGATGAAATGGCGACGTCGGCGCTCCAGATTCGCAGGGCTTCTAGACGCTCGCAGCAAATAGAGTAACGCCTTTGAATAATCCTTCGACCTCTCGGGCGGACTCTATGAGAAATATTTAGGAAATTAATATTTCACCGCAAAGGTTCATATTTTGAACAGACATGCATCAGATGATCAGCCGCCGAAGAACCCATTGAAGACAATATAGAATTTGCCAAATTATACCGTACCGTGCCTACAATGACTACCCTAAAGTGAATGTGCCAGGTAGGGACTCCCAATGGCCAAGCGGAGCTTTGGGATCATTGGCTTTGCGGAATAGACATGACTAGCGACAATTACCTAACAATGGTGGCTATAAGAGATCGAGTAGGTAAAATACCGGCTTTGAACAGGCACTATGAAGTATTTGAGTGATATAGCTCCTAAAATATGAGGTGGTGCGTCATCATGGGGAAGCAGCCTAGTTAGTGTTAGCTCATTGGTAAGCGGGATGCATGTTAACCTTTTCGTACACGCCATTTTTGTTGCAACTCAATGATTCGGGTGCCTGGTGTAGGTTCCGTGCTATGATGTTTTTTGGGGGAAAAAATAGAACAAAATAGGAAAAAAAACAAGGCAACTCTCCTATTTACCCCGATGCCTTTTTCATATGAACTGTATTTTATCTGCTCGAGTTCAATTGAATGGGCTACTGACGGGATGCTCAAAAGCCTTGGCCACCACGTGCGCCCGTTTCCCGCGCGCGATATTGCTAATTCGGAACGGGAAGCCTTCACAATATGCCCTGTCCTTGATAGAAACCTTTCGAACGAGTACCAGACGAAGGAATGGATACAGTTTGATTGGGTTGCATCCTCCTTCGCACGTGATTTCGACTTCCCGCGAGGCTGACGAGGCCATTCCCACACCCCAGACAGCCGCGAAGACAGCGTATAAGCCGCGAGGGAACCGATTGGTCGCTCACGTTGGGATTTCTTCAACTCCAGTGACTGTGGGGGGAATGACGGAGACTGCAACTCTTTTTTGGGTGAAAAATTGGCTTCGGATCCGTCCCATCGGAATGAACGGCGCGGCAACAAAGCATAGAGTTGGGCTTCGCAGAGATGAGCAAAGAGCTAGAGGCGGTCCAACGGCGTTCATCTTCTCGTTTTGCCATTGTGTGATTGGCGCTAGAAAATAAACTCCTCTACGGTTGCATTGTGAGGATATAGTCACCGATGGCGTCATGCTGGTAGGGTGCTTGAGCCTATAACGTGGGGATGTCGCATTTCGCGATGCGTGGGTTTCGATTGCGTGCTTGCAATCATCAACGCGACAACGGCACTTGACGATTTTTCTCCGACGCAGCACACAGAGCGCGGTAAATCAACATGGCAGAAAATAGGACAGTAATTTGAATAAATTCCCCCATTCCCTGTGCCACAATTCATGTCCTTTTTTGGGTCCGAGTTCCTACTTTCGGCCAATTCCCAGCAAACCGGTAACAAAAAGCACTCTTTGTTGCCATACTGGGCCTGCATTAGCAAGGGTCTGAGCTGAAGAGAAGCTCAATTCTCTACAACATTTCACGCAAACTTGCTTCACGAGATTTGACAGGATGCTGCACGCGAGGGCAGATGGGGAGGTTGAGCCTCCCCTTCCCCAAAGCGCAGGATATGTCGTCGTTATCGTCGTGGGGTTTCTAATCGCCTTCATCATGATTTTTGCGACTCATGTTTTGAAAAAGACGGTGGGAGAGAATAATAACACGACCGAGATGTTCATGACGGCCAATCGAAGTGTCGGAACTGGTCTCACGGCCTCCGCTGTCATTTCCTCGTGGCTTTGGAGTACAGCCATGCTTGGCAGCACACTTGTCGGTTACAACTATGGTATCGCTGGTCCTTTTTGGTTCGCGGCGGGGTAAGTCGTGAAAAAAAACAGTCCCAATTCAAGTGGACTGAAAAGCTCATTCAATCAATGCACAGATGCTCGCCTATGATTGTATTCTTTTCGCTTTTGGGCATCGCCTGCAAAATGAGAGTCCCCGAAGCACACACGCTCCTAGAAATTGTTCGAATTCGATACGGAAATGCTGGCCATATTGTTTGGATTGGCCTTTGCTTAATCAATAACATTATCGCCATTGCCAACATGCTGTTGGGTGCTAGCGCGGCCATCACTGCCCTGTGAGCCCTTGCAATTAACCACAAATGTTGATTGGTGACGGATGGAACTAACAGAAAAACAGGACCGGAATGCACATCATCGCGGCCACTTTCCTCTTGCCCATCGGTGTCATTCTATACACCTTTGTCGGTGGTATCAAGGCTACCTTCCTCACCGACTATTTTCACACCTTTGTTATTACCATCCTCATCTGCTTTTTCACCATCAAAACATTTAACACACCCGAAATCAGTTCGCCAGGGCACATGTTTGACCTGATTGTCCAGCAAGGAAAAGACCATCCCGTGTCGGGTAATGAGCATGGCTCATACCTTACAATGACTAGCAAGGGAGTACGTATTGACTGAATGGTTACGTGCGAATGCCGAAGCTGACAGACTCGAAAGGGAATTCTCTTTGGAATTATTCACTTACTTGCCAACTTTGGTCTTGTCATTATGGACACTGGCTTTTTCGCAAAGGCATTCAGTGCCGCCCCTCAAGCGGTCGTTCCCGGTTACATCATTGGTGGCATCGCGTATTTTGCAATTCCTTGGTGCCTCGGTACTTTGATGAGCCTCTCTGCCCTCGCCTTGGAGGACAGCGAGCGCTTTCCAACTTACCCTCGGCGAATGACCAAAACTGAAGTATCCAAAGGCCTTGTCCTACCTTATGCAGCATACGCTGTCGCAGGCAAGGGTGGTGCGGTCGCGATCCTCCTCATTGTCTTTATGGCTGTTACATCCACCATCTCAGCTCAGGTGATTTCGGTTTCCTCAATCATCAGCTTCGACATTTATCGTCAATACTTTAATCGTGATGCTAGTGATGCCGACGCCATTCGATGGAGCCATATTGGAGTGGTATTTTTCGGATTGTTCTCTGCAGCGTTTTCCACGGCCTTGTATTATGGAGACGTTGATCTCAGCTGGACGCTTTACATGCTGGGGGTTCTGACATGCCCAGGCATCTTTCCCACCATTTTTACAATATTGTGGAAGAAGCAGTCCAAAGCCGCAGCCATTATTTCGCCACTCCTGGGAATGGCTACTGGCATCGCTGTGTGGTTGGGGACGGCCGCGCACTTTTACGGAGAAGTGTCTGTGGCCTCGACTGGTGGAACATTGCCGTGTGTCTACGGCACAGTTGCTTCTGCCCTCAGCCCTGCAGTGTACTCGGTGATAATTTCACTTGTGCGCCCAGCGGATTACAACTGGGCAGACCTGAGAAAGGAACGTCTCGCATTTGAACAAACGGGAAGCACAGCTCGTGACCAGACCCACGAAGAGCATATGGCCAACTACAGCGTCGATAAGGCGAAGCTGAAGCATTGGGGTGCACTTGCCGCCGCCTGGGCTGCAGCCACATTTTTGGGCCATTGGGTCTTGTGGTGAGTCCAAATCAATAATTGTTCTCATAATGTCGCTAACATCTATTTACTTAGGCCTCTTCCCATGTACGCATCAAAGTACGTGTTTGGAAAGGGATTCTTTGTAGCCTGGGTTGTGGTGTCCATCATCTGGGTCTGGGGCACAATGCTTGTTGCGGGCTTCTACCCAATCATTGATGGCTGGGATCAGATTAAGCAGGTCTACCGAGGTCTGAAGAGTGGAAAAGCTATTGTTGTCGAGGATGAGAGAAAAGGATCTCAAATTGATGACAGTGATAGAAACGTATCTGTTGAGAATTCTGTCGAGAATTCTGTCAAAGTCGGTTAGAATGGGTAAAGAATCCCAGAAATGAAAGTAAATTACTGTTTTCACCCCAAAATGAGTATGTAGAGGAAGGCCAAATCCCAATACAATTTAAATGGTGACGTTTGCATTTCAGCCGTGGATATAAACGTCATTACCCTCGGTCGTCGGAAATGGACACCCGTTTGCGCCAATCAGAGCTGCGATGGTTCAACTCGAGATTGGATAAACATTACAACATGGCACAGCCCAAACACACTGCATTCTGTGGATAACGCCTTTGCTGATTTAATCTGATTATGCCTTTGATCAAACCATGGTGTCGACGTGAACATGTGACATGTCCTCACTTACAAACTCGTATGCTTGTACTTGTTGCTGCAAATTCGAGTGTGGTGCCGACCACCCTGACGACCTTTGGGAATGCTGATATGGAGTCATTCGTATATTTCAGGGGTAGTAAACCGGTCGTGCTCGCAATCAATTAGGCACCAAGCACCTTGACTACAGGCCAGTCACATGCAGGCGTTTGGCAGGTTGTTGCTGATATGAGATACCAACTTACACCCAAGTCCAACATATGATTAGTAACATGTGAAATTTAATAGCGCTTTGGACGACGGGATGAACTGCATCAGGCCGGAGATCTCTTCTGCAAGCTGAGATATGCAGGAGAGTGTCATTGACTGGCCCATCTCTACCCCGCAATCTATTACCCCACAACGTGGAAGATGACAGGGCTGGGTTATTCGATCTAGTGAATCACGTCTGAAGAGTATTAAAGGAAATAGAAAAGAATGTAGTTGTGCCTAAACTTGGTGAAATATCTTGGTGAAGCATTGGATACTGATTTCAATCAAGATGTTGAACCATGCCATCCGACTTGGAAAAGACCATCTGCAACACTTTCCATCAGGTCGGTCCGTGTCGTATCGAAGACGACCCCATCTCCGATCACCCGGAAGAGCCAGGATTCCAGACTGACAAATCTGGCGGGCGTCTTTTGCCAGGTGAGCTTCTGCATCAGGGTGGGGACCCATGGCATCTGCCTTTGACCAGGGCGTTGGTGTAGCACCCCGGTTATCATTATCCCAAAAGAACAGCATAGCAAGCACGGCGAGTATTGCCACCGAACTCCCTTTATAGCTACTGATTTTAAATATGTCAAGTATGCGTCCTATATATAACGATATGCAATCTTTCCCAGTTGTGCAACCGAGTGTTCCATCAACATTGGGGCACAAACTTCACCATGGCTGGCAGGTCTGATGATAAGATCGACGTCGCCCACGCTGACCATGTCGATATCGCGAATAGTGGTGGCGTTGTTTCAAAGAATGACAACGGAGATGGCGGATCTGACGAAATTGTTGCCGCACTCCAGCATACAGGCCAAGAGGTTGGGATGACATGGAGAAGTGTTATGGCGGCTGCCGTGAGTCTGATGCCCTAGAGTGCTGGGTTGATAATTTGAGGCAGCACTAATTTGACAATCAACACTAGACAATGGCCTCATCCTATAATGCCTACCTTTTCACGCTCCTCATTCCTCCTGCAATTCTCAGCTTCGTCAATGCCGAGTTGGGCCCCGATCCAACATATACATGGATTACGATATCTTGGAATCTTGGCGGTGCCATCTTTGTGACCATTGGCGGACGACTGTCGGACATTTTTGGCCGTCGCTGGTTCTTTATAGCCGGAGCGCTGACCCTAATCATCGGTTCAATTGTTGGCGCAACAGGCCAGACTATTAGCCAAATGATTGCTTCCGGCGCCATTTTTGGATCAGGGGCGGGCCTGTTGGAGATGGCATTTGGTGCTGTGCAGGTGAGGCAACATGAGACAGGTCGAATCATACGTGTTGACACGATGGCAGGAAATTGTACCAAACGATTGGCGCATGGCCACGATTGGTATATTCGACGTATCTTCCATCATCTCCCAGCTAATGCCCTTGACCTCTTGGGCGATTATCAAGTATACGGGCAATTGGCGCAATGCTTACTACATGATGATAGGGTACCAAGCGTTCAATGCCGTATTCCTCTGGGCATTCTATCACCCTCCTTCGTTCCGCACAAAGCGCGGAGCAGACTCTCGAACAAAGACGGACATTCTCAAGTCTTTTGATTGGGTAGGGTTGTTCATTTTCATCTCAGGCTGCACGCTTTTCATAATTGGGGTCAGCTGGGGGGGTACACTGTATCCCTGGACGAGCGCGTCTACGTTGGTACCGATTCTTCTTGGTTTCCTTCTTCTCGTCGCCCTTGGGTTCTATGAGGCGTACGGAAACATAAAGGAACCATTGCTTCCGCCCCGACTATTTAAACAGACCCGACAGTATGTTTTGATTATCCGCGCAATGAATAAAAACAAGTGCATACACTAACATCCGCAGCTTCACCTTGCCCATGGTGGTGATAGCAGTTGTCGGTATGCAGTACTACTCGAATGCGACTCTGTGGCCAAGAATGTCTCAGTTGCTCTACGCTACAGATGAAATTTCCAAGGGGCTTTACGCATCCGTTGTTCCTTTGGGTACCATTCGTAAGTTTCTCAAGCCTCCAAGCCTTGGGCTTGTTCTGATCATAGCCCGACTTCAGTTGGAGGTCTCGTTATCACAGGCAGCAAAAAAATGGGTCATCAACGATGGCAGATTGTCTTTTACGTCGCACTTCAGACAGTATGTGTGGGCATTCTATCAACCTCGACAATCGATAATCCGGCCAAATCGATTGTTTTAACAGTCATTGTGTCTATGACGACATCTCTTGTCATGCTTAACTGCTTTGTTCTTGTCGGGTTTGGAATTGTAGACCAAAATGACATGTAAGTTTGCCAAGAGCCTTCTGATTTCTCCAAATGGACGGGGCTAAATGTTTGAAAAGCGGCGCAGCTGCTGGTCTCGCTGGTACAGCCCGTCTCATTGCCGGCGCCGTGGCTGTCGCTATATTTGGCAATGTGACCAATAACCGCTATGCAAGCGCTCTATCAAACAGGATCTCGGATGCAGTCGACGGACTTGGCTTTGACACAGAAAATCTCTCCGCCTTGATTGCGGCAGCCAAGTTGAACACGGCCGATGCATATGCTGCTGTCCCTGGTATAAACGATAGCATAAAGGCTGCTGCTACCAGAGGGAACCAGCTGGCATATCTTGATGGTGCCCATCTTTCGTATTTAGTGGCCATGTCGTTTGGAATAGTTGGTTGCATTGTGGCATTTTGGATTCCAACCATTGACAAGCGCAAGTACACAAAGAAGACGGTGGCTCTACAGGAAAAGGACCAGCAGCAATTGCGGGTAAAAGAGCTTGACAATGAAAACCCATAAATTCTCAGCTGTGTCTAGCTAAAATACAGCTGCAATGTTTGGAATAAGACTGCCTCTTTCATATTATTTTGGGCCAGTTGGCTGTCAAAAGTCTGGATATACTTGGGACTATCAGCCTTCTCCTCAACACTAAATAGAGGCAAGAAGACGTTGTGGTCAAGCTTCATAGCTGGCCACCAATGCCATGCAAAACAACAAATTATTCAATCAGGAGATGTTAGTATTAAGCCAGCCAGAATCAATACATGATGTGGTGTCAGTCGGGGCGCTGCGGACCCACGGATTGGTCATTCTATCTCAAATTACAATCAACACGGGCACAATGACAACGAATTCAATTTGCCTGGTGTGTAAATATGTTTTTGATTACTTGGTGCCGATAAGAGCTTTATCTGCTGTCGGCTGGGCACCCATGTCGAACCAAGACGCTAGTTGTGGTGGGCTTAGGAGCCGCCGCCGGGGATGCGGAGCACCTGGCCGGGGTAAATCATGTCGGGGTTCTGGACGCCGTTGTGCTGGGCAATCTGCTCAAACGAGGTGCCGAACCGGGCAGCAATGCCCCGGAGCGTGTCGCCCTGCATGACGGTGTAGGTATCGGGCCGGCTGCCGCCGTGGTGGCCGTGGTGCTCGTCACGGCGGCGAGAAGACGAACGGCTGCGAGAGCGGCTACGAGAGCGGCTGTGGCGGCGGCGGCGCTCCTCATCTCGGCGTTCGTCTTCTCTGCGCTTCTCACGACACTCCTCGTCTTCCCGTCGTCTCCTCTCATCGTCCCTCTTGTCATCACGCTTGTCCTTCCAGTCCTCGACCGCATCTTCGGTCTTGTTTCCAACAAAGGCACCGGCGAGGGCGCCGACGAGGGCACTGGTCTTGCTATGACCGGTGGCATTGCCTCCGATCTTGTAGCCGCCGACGGCACCGATGGCACCACCAGCTAGGGTGCCGACAATGTCTCGGTCGCCGTCGCCGTTGTGACGCTCGTGGTCGCGGTTCCGGTCGTCACGGTCGTCACGTCGGTCCCGATCATCACGGTCGTCACGTCGGTCCCGGTCATCACGGTTGTGGTGTCGGTCGTCTCGGCGGTCGTCATCGCTGCCGTAGCCCATGATGAATGTGTTATTGGGATTGTAAAAGGTTGGAATAGATTGATGGCGCAGTAATGACGGAGCAGGAGATGGAAGAAGAGCTTCAGCTGGACCCCGCTATGCTATATAAACAGTCCATCGTCCCGTTCCCACTTCCCTCCCCTCAGTGGAGCTGGGTTTCAGCTGCACTCGACAACAACCCTTTGGACCCCTAATCTTGCTGCGGCTGAGACAGTCCACGGCGATCCGATTAGGTAAATGCCCATACAAAACCGCCGCTAAGCATTCCAGACCCAGCCAAGCGCGTATCATATTGGTTACGGCCTGCGGGAAAACTTTCCTCCAGCATTTTCGTCGCTTGCATGACTCAAAACACCACATGTGACAGAGGATCCGGTTGTGGTAAGCGAGCTAGATGTTTAGCTGCGAGATGGCTCATGAATAGCAACGCGGTTGGTTGTTCAGCAGTGGATGGATATACGTGAGGGAGCCTGCCATGAGGGCGTCATTGCAATGTCGGGCTTTGAGCCCCTGCGCAAGCTGTCACGCATCTTTCCAAGAGCTATATTTAGGCCTTGAACATCGCATCATAGGTGGGGACCTTGGTGCACAGCTGTCCTTTCCGACCCGATCATGATTAGCCGCGCTGGTAGGGCGAACCAGGCGACATATTATGATAGCAATCCATCGAGAAGAACTAGAATAAACACTGGATAACCAATTGGCCGAACGGTGCAATTGGTCTTCCATCCATGGGTGATGCTTGGACGGTAGCGTCATCAGAGAAAGCATGCTGTGCGCTTCGTCACCAACTTTGCCACTCGCCGCCTCAGTCTTGTAAACTGTGGATTCTGGGCCTCAGCAGTGCTCGGATATGATAGGGGGGCTTAGATGCACCACGCCAGTCCATCGGAGCTGACCGGTATGGCGGAATTTTCATCCAATCAACCGGTTACGTCTTGTTTACCTGTGTATGACTGACGTGGAGATGTGACACTACATACAAACGCCATGCCTGCTTGTTGTCAGGTCAATATGAGGTTTCAGACAATGAAGCTGACTAGTGCCCGATACGGTCCACTTGACCCTTGATGATGCAAGGCCAGCGATCTGATACTCATACGTGTCTCCTCGGGTCGCTTTCATGTCCCCCACTTGAGACCATGCCTCAGCTTTGGCGCTGAGAAGTCCTCTGTACAGTAAAGGCTGGTTTACAAAAGCTGGCAAGGCTGCTTCACGTTGCCTTCATTTTCCTTTGTTCCCTTTGTTTCGTTGCAATGATCAATCATCCACCACAGCTCGAGCGACGAAATGGAAGCTAACCCCTGTGGTAGCAACAGCCGTGGCAGAGATGAGAGCAAGGGGAAAGGAGAAAATTCCATGTGAAAGGTATAAGTTTCGTATCGGATTTTAATCTCTTTGATATAACTAAGCATGCATGGTAAGCAATGTCCAAGTAGAATTAGCTAATAAACTCACGCCCGCCGACAAGATAAATGCCACCCCATTACCCTAATCTGTGGTCCGCGGCCCCCTAGATGCTTGTAGCAAGATAATGCACAACAATTATCAAAGTTTCCGGCAGGGCGAATAATTACAGCATTGTCTAGCATTTCGTTTCGTGACATCAAGTCTGTGGCATCTGGTACAGGCTTATCGCAGAGCGCGTTCCACCGCGCCATGGAATCCTTCGACCCTTTGGCCCATTCCCGCTCCAGCTGTAGATGTATCAGAGTATCTCCGAATGCATACAATAATATCTCTCTCCTTCTATCGGAGGGTATTCATGCAAGGAGGATAGACAGTTGTGATAATGTCTGCTGAGAACTAGCAGGCGTCAACGCTATTGGACGTGCATCTGGAAGGGAGGGTGGTTCTGCGCCACTATCTTTCTTAGGGGTTAGACGGAGCTTCTCCTGAATCCAGTTTGTTAGTCTCAACCTTATGGACGAATACGCCCATCGACAGGCCTTGGCGCAGATGGAGAGTATAATACATTGTGGATTCTGGAGATGTCAGATCAGCAAATGCCGGAAGCGTGGATAGAACCCAATTTGTGAACCGAGAGCCTATCATAGTGTAAGTTAAGCTGAGAGAGGCATCATTAATCCCCATTTAGATTAGCGCAGAAAAGCCAATTAATGTTTATATTAGTATGGGTCTATTTATTTTCGACACGTACATAGGGTAGAAATATCTTAAACTACTAGTTCCACTAGAGGAATACATTCGTCTCCCAATGACAAAATGGCTTGAATAGCCTCGGAGCTGCGCACTTTTTCCATTTCTTTTCCTTTTTTTTTCTTCTTCTTTTCTTTTGGCTGTGACTGAAATCACATGGTGAGACATGTGAAAACAACGTGAAATGCCAACACGATGTACTAAATAAACGAAAGAGTACAACGATGAAGCCCGGATGTAGGATTGAGTGACGGCGGCAAACATTTTCTGTAGCTGAAATGAGATAGTAGCGTCCAACGCAGCGGCCTGGGAGAAGCAAAGTCATGCTTAAATTGCCGAGGCAGATTTCTTGATTTAGAAAGATAAGGAAATGCGCTAAATTGTAAAAAGGTTCCAATCAATGGCTCACGGGAGTTTAGAATTACTAATTATATGCACTCTTTGTTGAAAATGGCTTGATCAGATGATGCTGACAGACCAGGCCACGAATTGAAGGCTCACAACAGGCGCTATGGCGCCCGTTATCTTGACGCCGTTTTTTGCATGTGCGGGGCTACAAAAGGCAGCTACAGTCTCGATTATATTGGTATGCAAGTTGGGTAAAGAGCCTACGCCCAGTTTCCATGACATCTCATCATGTCGTCACCCGAGCCTACGCCAACTGGGGTGTATGTTAATAAAACCGCGGGTGGCACGCAGCCCGTCAATAATGACGGGGTCCAAGAAAATGTTATTGGTGACGATGGCAGATGTAGTCCTGTCATCACTTGATACTCTGACCAAAATAACTATGTTAACCTTGCATACAATAGTTGAGTGAGCCTGGGCCAGACACTGAATTTTATCTGCTGATATTTATGTGATAGCATGTCAACCGGATACGGAGAATATGACCGTTGATGAATTACGTAAGTAGTTTGGTGTGTGGGTAATAGCATCCATTACTTTCAATGAAGTAAAAGATCCACCATTATCTGCTGGTTCGAGCTACAGTTGAAGACAAACTTCCAAGTATTCGCCGGGTTATATCGGTGATAACCCGTTCAAGACACTTGCGAGTGGGCTCTGAGAACCGAAGAGTTTCAGGTATGGAATAATAACGTAATTTGACAGCTTCTGTGGATAAATGACAATAGCAAGTCTATCTCCACAGCTGTATCAACTGCAGAGCTTTCGTTGACGACGAGATATGTAATAGTTGAATGTAGTAAAACTATGCTAGCGCAATTGGAATGGAAATCAATATTTCGCATCAAAATTGAGATAGGTTTTACTAATTGTTCAATCCCCAACTATCTGGGCGATAATCGGCAGAATAAAGAATCAAATCGAACAAGAGGAGAAATATTCTTACACCTACATCTTTTCCCAGGACGGACAGGAGTACGAACAGATATTTCTCCTCGTTATTGAAACAACTCCTACAATTCAGAAAGGTTGTTGAGATACATGAAAAAGCATAGTGAGCGAATGTGGATTGCTGCCATTTCAAAATTTACCCCAATCTTAACGGGTACAGCAAATTATTCAAATGCCAGGCCTCCATGTTCAAGAAGATCTATCTAGTGCTCGATGGACAGGACAACTGCTGTAAAGAAGCGCAAAATGAAATCAGCAGCGTACTAAAAAATGTGTCTTGCAACATCAAGGTTCTTGTCACATCAAGAACTGAATTGCCAGATTGTTGGTCGATATGAGTGGATCTAAAGCTCAAGGTTACACATTAATTACAGCGAGATGATTTAAGGCAGTACATAAGAAGCAGGAACTTTATAAAAGAGCTGTTCATCACTAAAAGGAATGGCGATCTCAATGGCACACAAAATGATAACTATGTTGACAATATTATTGGACTTGCCGATGGAAAGTAAGGATATTATTCTTACAGAGATGCCTCAAGGAGCTTGACTAACTTGATGCAGTTTCCTTTTGATTAAATTATTCATGAACTATCTGGAAGAGCAGATAACTATTTCAGCTATCAAAGATGCCTTTAAATTATTCTCCCGGAACATCGGAGAAGCGTTTAAGAAGTCAATTATGGAAATAAAACAAAGCGGGGAGCCCAACTATCACCTAGCTAGCATGTTTTCACTTGGGTTATTCTTGCGCTTACTCCTTCGAATAAAAAACAAGTCTGCCATGCGTTTGCTATCGCGCACAGTGAGCAAGGTTTTCAGCAGAATCACCTACCACTGCTACCAGTCGAAGATTTGATATCAGTATGCGCCGGTTTGGTAATCATCAACGATAATACCGTCGCAGAAACCCTCATCCATTGAACCAAGGCGACAGGCCCAAGTCTTGTCGATATTCAACAATTGGCTGTCTTCAGTAGTCTACACTTGGCGTCGACTTCTGGCAACCAGGACACTGTTTTGCTATTCACGAAATATGGCGCAAAGCTGGAAACGCGAGAGGGGAATGGACGTACTGCACTGATGCTCGCGATACAAAGCGGTGATTTAAATGTCGTTTCAGCTCTACTGGAAGTAGGGGCAGATTTAGATGCAATAGACGACAGTGGTTACATTGCAAGACGTTATCCGGGGCGCTCCGCTGAAATCTCAAATCTACTCAACCGTTGAGGGAGACCCAGAGAAAGAGACTTAATCTATACATAGCCAAGCCTAAAACTTATATTTACTAGTACCCCATATTAACGGTGCCTCCGTGGACGTCGCCATTTAGGTGGTATTCTGGTCCGATGCTTGTTCTCCGAGACCCATCTCCATGCTGAACTATCCGTGTTCCAGTCGATGCATTTTCAACTATGATTGTCGTATTATTTGTATACGTAATCTGACTCATATTCTTTTAGGAAATCTTCGAGATCAGCATTTCAATCTGCGCCCTCGTTGCTGTGTTAATGGTGTGGTCAAATGCTAGGACTTGCACATGATCTAAAATGCCCTTTTTTCAACCCTTGCACTTTTGCATCCTTTCGCAAGGTCATGAAAGATTTTCTAAAGATTCGCATCTATGAGGACCCGGACCTGGAGATGGCACTTTGTAAGATGCCATCGAGGGCCTTGACCTTTTTCGTGCAGTCCTCAAGAGCCAGTTTGAGGGCGCTGACGGACTGGCTGGAGCGGGGCTCTGTGTCTAACCCCTCACGCGCTCGAGATAAGGCGTCACTGACGACAGGCAGCCAGGACGCGACGTCACGAATGGAAGATGACAAGCCGGAAGTGTCAGAAACTGCGGTGTAGGCTTTGAGCGTGGCGTCAACCACGGCAATGATGTCGGGGAGGATGCCGATGACTTTTGCACCAAACATGGCTTTGAGGGGGGTTTGAACGATGAAGAGGCGTCCAAGTAAGGCAAACAGAAGGGCGTTTAGATTTATAAGTCAGTGGCTTAAAGTCCCAGCTTAATTGGCCCAGTGACTTAAATACCGCCCATACATTTTAAACAGGGCAGTGCAGAAGCGCTCGCCACACCAATCCGTGTCATAATAGCACTAGTTTGATGACCAACGCAGCCCTATATTGTTACAGATGGGCTGAAGGCGCCCTGAATATAACGCCCTGTTGGTTAGCTTGACGCTCAAATGAAGACGTATGCATGTTGAAATGAAAATGCTCCCACTTTGGCCAACACAGCCTTGTTCGGCGGCTACAATCACAAGGTTCTTTAATCGGCCTAAAATCTATTTGATGGGCATCCCCCGCCAGTTTCTCCTTCAACAACATCCCCAATACCATTACTAGCTATAAGCCAGCAGGCCCACTTGCGCTAGCATAGAGAAATAACCTCTTCCACCACCTCATCCACAGTAAGCATGAGTCGAGATTTCAGGCAAGTACATGCATTATCACAGGCGGGGCTTTCGACTAACGTACATAACCCTCGATAGGTCTGACGAGAGAGGGGCAGCAAACTATAGATCACGCTACAGTCACAGAAATGACTATAACAACCCCATCGATCAAAGCCAACATGCACCATCAAACCAAGCATATGTCAACTCGACCAGACGGCCAAGCTTCAGAGAGCCCCGAGTGTGTCCCGTCCCCCGATCGTACACCGGAAACATTCCACGGGAGCCTCAAACTAGACAGACGAAGCCGATCCATCGTCCCTATAATAGTCTGAATGAGCAAGGATACAGATGCGGTGTTCCTCCTCCCCCTCCGCCACCCAATACTGAGCATCGTCGTTTCTCAAGTCATTCTTATATACTTTCTGAGACAGTACCGTCCCGAGGCTATCCGGCAAGGAATAGAACTGGCACAACATTTGCCTCTGACCCTTACCATGCACACCATTATGAGAGCCCAAACCACGCCAATATCATCCATTCTGCCCAAACCTCGGCTCATATTCCGGCCTGCACCTCACAAAAAAATGGAGCACACCTTGGACAACCGCCAAATATATCTCCCCGATACGATAGCACAAGGCGACACAGCACTGTAGAGCCGGATCTGCCATATTATCAGCCACAAATGCCTGCTTCTGGATTTTTTTCAACGGCAGATCGTTTACATCATTCAGTTCTGAAAGAGCCAGTGAGAATTCCATCGCCAAAATATAGACTGCCACGAATGGATAGTCGCCCAACAGGCTACCGACAGCCCTATGTCGAGTCGGAGCATTCGTATGATACACCTCCTGATATTGATAACGAGCCGGATGGGAAGGATTCAAGAGGTGCGGCAGCGAAGATCAAAAGACATCACACATACACGGCTTATGAGAGACCGCGAGAAGGAGAATATTTTGAGAGAGAAGGTTTTAAGGAACAGCAGAGAATGGGGATCGGGAAGATTTTAGAAAGTGCTCTTAGGAACGAACGAATCAGGATAAGGGCGGTAGAAGACAAGTGTGACAAATTACGAACAAAGCTTGAAAGATTGCAAAGCAAGCAACCCAGGCAAAAGCGCCAAGATGACAAGCGCAAGCCGAAAGATTGGGAGCAAGATGAGGATGGGTCCAATGTCAAGATATATATATCCTTGACCTGACAGTCTGTAGACGAGAGGGATTTCAAGAGTTGGAGTATTAGAAACTGAGATTGGCAATGTACAGATTTCAACAACCCTGTAACCATCATAGAAGATAAGAAATTAACGATGGAGTAGAATTTGAAAATTTAATTTAATTATGTGTATAAGAACGCAGTCAATGATAAGTCCGTTGTTTGAGATTGCAGATAACAATCACGTTAGTATATAAACATATCAAGTTACATAATCCGTTTATTCATAATGGTCTTCTTCTTGCAGCTACATTTACCTTGCCTTATTCTTTCCGAATCGATCTTGCAGCTGTTGAAAAGTCTCCTCTCCGTTCACCTACCCTAGACCTCAACTGAGGGGAACTCCCGCCATTAATCTTTCCTGGTAAACGTATGTGTTCTTCACTTGTATTATATATGTAAAAAATTTCCTCTTATTATAGAGTACTGTCCATAGAGATTTATATGCTTCATTGCCATCAATATTTGTTATAATCATTTAGAAGCAGCAGATTCGATTGTGGTAGCTCCGGCTCGATTACGGCGCAGCACAGATGGCGCTTTGGAAGAGTGGAATGCAAGGTCGGGGTTTCGGGAACGGCAAGATGGAACGGCATCGTATCATGAGTCTAGATTGTTAGATTTATCAAGTGGCCATGGGCAGTCTGCCCCACGAAGAAATCCCAAGGTTTTTATGAGAACTTGGTAATTTTATCGTGTAGGATGGGTGAGTAATTAATGACATTCAAAAGGCTCTTGAATTTGCATTTACCTGGGGTTGGTCTGTATTTGGCGAGAGGTTTGAGGCAAACTCGTTACCAACCTCAAGATGCTTATGTTTCATAATGCCATGACGGCTTGGCATGCTTTAGCCAATCAACACAAAGCACTATTGAAATTGGATCTGGGTATTACTGATACAATGGTGCTGCTGAATAGGATCATTCATGAGAGATTCACCGAGTTAGACAACACCACCAATGCCTCGGTTATCAAGCAGTGGCCAAGCAATGGTGCACTAAACCTTCTATGAAAACTGAATTGGTAAAACCGAGATTAGTCACAGTTGGTATATGCACTCTCCCTAATCACCAAGAAACATCCGTTTTGGGAAAGCTGAATAACAGGGGTAAGAGCAATCCTTGTTGACATGCGCTGGGTTACGTACGGATTAGTGGATGGTCAACAGGTAACATGCACCTTTTTAAAACAATTAGTAATGTAATCACGCATGGGCTACCCTTAGATCAGGGCAGATTTGCAAGGGCTGTGGTGGTTATAGCTTCTATATAACCTTTTTCTTTTCTTTTCTTTTCTTTTCTTCTTCTTTTTTTTTTCCGGGGGCGGGGATTGATCTTTTTCTGCGTGATTATTCTGTCCATGCTAGAAAGGTTACTTTTTTCGACTGTTTGGATAATTGGCAATCCCTGATTCTGTCGTCACGCTTGAGCGATATCGTTCTACATTGAATTGCCGCTTAAAACCATGACAAGTGTGATCATGCAAGCGATGTATTATTCTCGACTAGGAAGGTCCCTAATCCGGATCGCGGCACTAGGGAAGTGGGGAGCACGGCTGAAGGCGTATCCACTTGAGCCTGGGGTGGCTTGTGGGACTTCATTGTTTTCCAAAATCAAAACAGTACTTGGTATTCCAGCAAATATTATTAGCCATCGAAGTCCATTTTGCAAAGCACGTGTTTATTGATCTCTGTATTGATTTGTTCACCCCCCCCCCCATAAGCCACTCCGGGCTCAAGGGGATACGCCCTATATGTGGCACAGTCCAGGGTCCGGCTTTCTGGTCCGGCTTTCTGGCCCGAAGGCCACCAATAGGAACAGTTGGTGAAACACGAGCATTTCTCTGATCAGGCCCACTCCCAGGACGACCGTGTCACGCTGCAAGGGCTTCTTGTCGCCCGGTCTGCTGCGAGCTGAGATTTAGTCTCAAGTTGCCAAAGGCATGGAAGGCCCTGCTAATTTCATAGTTTGTTTGGAAGCACGAAGAATGGCCAAGAGTAAACACCGAGAAGCAACGCTGTTCCTAGACAAAGTTACAGAAGCATTCCATCGCTGCCTTCACTGCTCGACACCGACCGTGCGTGGGTTTGCCAAGTCGCTGATCTAACCGCCAGGCCGGTAAATTCCAGAGGGACAAAATCGGTCAAGGAGGAGTGATTTTCTGTGTCGTAGATCTCTGATGGATTGACATTCTTGCGTCCTATACCCTATATAGAACAGATCAGCACACACATGCCCAAGGTCACAGATTGAGAGAGGAGCTGGCTGACCAATCAGGTGTGAGTCGTGAATCGAGTCGATCTAATCGATTATGTATAAATGAATCTGGTCGATGAAAACCTATCAATGTATGAAAGAAATTTTAATACGCTATTATAAAAATGAGCTATTTTATAGAACAATTTGCGTAAAAAATGAACTATTTTGGAGTTTGTACAGCGCATTTCATTGTAGTTCAATTGGAAGAAAACATCTTTGTTCATCTCTAATAATCCCAGACATTGTTCATCTCTTTTTTTAGTGCTCATCCATAGTTATTTGAATTAGAAAGCCACCACATGAATTCACTACTACTACAGCATATGTTCTATTACTAACAGGACGTGTTATCACGAGCGCCGTTGGCCTTCTTCCTATATTACAACTACCCTATGTCTCGCGTTGTGCAGCAAGACGAAGCAGTTGCGGTCAAGATGTTTGTAAATCGTCACGTTAATCTAGCTCAATCAGCCCTTGCGTGCCAGAATCGATTAACCGACCTAGGGGCTAAGAAAATAAATCATATCATTGACTAGACTATGTCGGATGTTCCCTCACACTTGTGGGAACTTGATGACAGACACTGCGTTACAACAATGCGACGCTGTGTATATGAAGTCTTGGCTCGCGCCGGCTAACATGCTGTAGAAAGAACAAAGTTCGGGGCTAACGAGCGACCAGGAGTAAATGATCAGTCTAGAAACGGGCGTCACCACGTGGATTTCCCGCAAGCCTCAAGGATGTTGCGTAACACCAGGTTCTACAGCAAAGCCGAGAGCCTAGACTCACAAGTCGCCATATAAGCCCCACTCTTTTATTGGCACGTCTAGCCGTTGTGCGTGCTTGGATGGCGCCTCAAAGCAGTAATTCTAATTCAGCAGCGACCGATTGTGCTTCGGCGGATGTGGTCTCATTCTGCAATCCTGCTGCGTGTATACAATGAGCATTATGCCCAGGGAGTGAGGGTCTACCCCCTTGCATTTGAAACTAACACCCCTCATGTCACCCCCCCGCCCCCCCCAAGCGGCATCGCTGTGTGAAAATCCGTTAATTTTCAGAAATGTTTCTAGACCTCTCCGCATCCTGTTGATCATTTTACCCTTGCTCGTGTGGCTTCTTTTGGTAGCTGCAGTCACCTTGTCGTAGGAGTTGCACGAGGCACAGCATTACTCGATAATCTCCTGCATTCTGTCTCTCCTGAGTTTTCCGCGCCATTAAGACGCTCGCTTGCGGCCGACTGTTTCTCATCCCGCAATCTTAGCATTGTTGTGTTGTTGGTGCCAAAGCAGGGATCTGGTCATTATGACCGGGCGAAAGTTTTCAGGGTCCACTGTAACTAACTCGTAAATGATCCCGGAAATTCGAGCTGCACACTCCCGCGCGATTTGTGGAGTATTTATATCTGGGGGCTGCTGACTGGGTCAGTACAGTCATGCATGCCTATAACGATATGATCAGTCAACTGAATCGCATCGTTATGTCGCGACTATCGCTAGATAAGAGCGCCTAAATAGGCAATAGACCCACATATACCCATATTTGTTAAGCTGATAAGAGGAAATGATGACTAAGGTGGGTCAAGGGAGGCGTGAGCATTATTAGAACTACACCTTTTTTCGATTTTATATGTACTAGTAATCATATTTTATTGACTCTATCGTTATAGATAGGATGTCACTTTTTACACACTAACATATGTGAAAATGGGGGGTGTGGTACCTTTGAGGGGGCGTTTTATGGGGCATCGTTATAGGACGTAATCGTTATAGCCATGCAGTACTGTATTTACAGTGATTCTCGCACAAAGTGACGGAAATAAAATAAAATCCACCTTGATATTGTCAAGAATGTACAGAGCGTTGTCTATTAACGGTAGCATTGTGAGCCTTTCTTGATGCTACACATGAAGATATGAATAAATACATACATACAGATTTGTATGGATTGCTACCTCCGCTGTGAGAAAATAAGGCGGAAAATCAAGGCCCAATATTATGGAACCATATACGCGGGTCAATTGTCTGTCTGAAGCATGACCGAAAACCAGTAGGTGGTTGATGGCCCATTCACAAACACAGCAGTCTGCCGTATCTGACGGTAATCCTGGAATCCTCCCAGGGTCTCGGCCCGATTCCGGACCAATCGGTTCTCCCAGGTAGACAATCAATTATCTCACTAGTTGAGTTTCGGCTACATGGAGACCATGTCGGTTTGACAGGGACAAATGGACACTGCAGGGATTTCAGATGAAACATCCTCCCCCAGAATCAGAAAGCTGCAACCAGCGCGTGGCAAAATCAGTGATTTTCCGATCTAGAAGAATTCTACAAAGTTCTCGCCCCCGATATGGATACCGGTACCCATGCTGCAATTTGAATGGATGGAGTCAATGGCATGCGGTATTAGGAATTGGCCCCATTTGGTTGGTCTTCTGCAGGGTCACTCTCATTGTGTGGATCGTTCGCTTGTGAATTACGTTGACTCTAATCGATCGTTCCTGATGATGAAGGAAGCACTTGAAACCTAGAATGGTCTCAGCCCATCAGCCATATATTGCTGTTCAATGTATATATATATTCTGGGGACCATTCAAAATAACCCATAAACCATCATCGCTTAATTCTTATTCCACAGACCGTTTGGGGCAGCCTTGAAAGACTCCTGGAACCAACAATATCCAAGATGCGTTCAAGCACTATTGTCATTGCCCTGGGGGCTATTGGCGTGGCTTCTGCCTCCAAATCATGTCCCTTCAAGCCTCCTGTTCATGCTGATCCCCCGGAGGGAGTATTCATGCCTGCTAGACCTGGCGATGGTATGACCATTTCAACTATGATTTCCGGGCGTGACCTGGTGAGCTAACACTGGTTTGATAGTGCGGAGCCCGTGCCCTATGCTTAACGTCCTTGCGAACCACGGCCACCTGCCACGCAATGGCAAGAACATTACTAGAGACGTTTGCCGTAGGGGCATGAAGAACGGTCTGAACCTGAACTTCGATTTCGCCGACCAAATGTTCAACCCTGCTCTTCTGACGAACCCCGTTCCCGGTCCTACATTTGACTTGGATATGCTCAACCGCCACAACCTTCTGGAACATGACGGCAGCTTGAGGTATTTTCCCACGCAGTATACACTATTGCGAATGACGCTGACTTTGGAACGCTTTACAGCCGTGCCGATTCCTACTGGGATGACTCTCAGGTTTTCAACCAGACCATCTACGAAGAAACCCTCACATACTTCAAGAACGAGATCATCGACATCGATGCAGCCGCCGCCGCTCGCCTGGGGCGTATGATCTCGTCCAGGAATACCAACCCCACATTCTTCCTCAATGCTACAAGTGAGACAATCAGTTTTGGAGAGACTGCCGCCTACATCATTGCTATGGGCGACCACAAGACCGGCACTGTCCGTCTTGACCGAGTGAAGGTCATGTTTGGTAAGATAACATTTGTTCTGTTTTATGTGTTATAAGAGACTAATCCATGTCCCTTTTTCTTTGAACAGAGGAAGAGAGACTTCCATTCGAGCTTGGCTGGACCCCTCCCGAGATTGCCGTTACCCCCGATGACCTTAACAACCTCACCCTGAGGGTCATGAACATCACCAAGTGGCCCTCTTCAGTGAAGCCCAGAATGAATGGTGGAATTCACGCCGGTATTGTCAACAGGCACTTGGTGTAAACGCTCCGCCTAAGGAATTGGCAAGGCAGCTGTGGCTATGATATTAAATACGCCTATCGTCTGGTATGCGATTGCAAGATTCAGGAATCGTGTTGATCGTCTATCCGAAGACCCAAACTTCTTCTTGTTTTGAGGTGTGTGGGTGTCGGTCCTGAGCGCATTGTGCGAGTTGAGCATATTATTTCTTTGTTACCTTTCTCTTCTGACGGACTGGATTACTGAGATATAGACGAGGTGAGATTAGTATAGCGCATATTATATTTCACCGAACATTTTGTACTTATTGATATACGAGTGTTGAGCATTTTGTATAATAGATTTATATACGTTTCGCATCTGACCTGAGTACATGGCCATTTAGGCCTGAATTTTGGCGCCCATGAAAGTTTGGATAGAATCAGATAATGTGATGTGATTTAAAATCCTTTACCATTGGTCAAAAATAAAATTTATTGTGTCTAGGAAATACAATACTCAGTTCCTGGTCTGGATGCATTCAATTTTCTAATTTCAAAACAACGTACTAATTCAATGCACTCCCTTTTATTCTATACGTAACTATGTAAAGCGGCTTTCTATTATTGAGAAGTTCTAATGTTACAGTGAATGTGTTGAGAACTATACCATACCTACTTTGCGTATTCAGAAGCTACCCAAAGTTTGTGTTCACGGCCATAATTAAAATACACCTAGTAAATCTGATTGCGTGCCACTATTTTAGTCGCGGTGGTCGAAACATTAAAGCCGACCAAAGTATCGAAAGAATACCCGATAATTAAACTGTACGAATATCCATACCATTACAAGTCAGGCTGACTACGAAGGTAAAACTTAATATGAACTCCTTGTTTACAATCTATGGCTTGTAAACAGTGATAGGATATAATATCAAGAAAAACCGCCCGGACTGGTAAGACTAAGCGAATAAAAAAGATACTGGTTTAACCCATTTATGATCCTCAGAGGTCCAGTTCTTCAACCAATCGAAGCGTCCAAAACGTGCCATATTTATTAGAGCACAAGTACACGATTCTTTGCGCAAAGAGACTAAAATCTATCAGACGAATTGAACGGCAGAAGAGGATTATTGAACCAAACTGAGTTGGGTATACTTCCTTCGACAACCGCAAAAGCGCCGACGCATGGACTGTTGACGGAGCATTCCAGTGTATTGCTTGTCATGGGGAATAATATGCCACCTTTGGCACCCTGATTGTACGCCATAACACCAATAAGACATTTTGGTCCGGAGGCGCAGACCTCGCAGCAGGTGAATTCATCCATGGAAAGGCCCAGGCAGCTCCACGGTGTTAGTTGTGCTAATTCTCTCCACAGTAGTGGTACTCGTAGTGGCGAGAGCGGTGGCGACTGTAATGGTTGATGTCTTGGTGACGGTAACCTGAGAAGGTATGATGATCTTAGGGTTGCTCAGGGTCCTTGTCTTAGTAACAGTGGTGACAGAAGGCACAGCGGTAATGGTCAAGGCCGGTTCATGTTTGGTCACCATGACCGTCTGGGGGATAAAGGTGGTTATATCGCACGCGACCTTCTTTGGGCACGGCTTCTCATCGCCCCCGAGATATGGGTATGAGGCCACCTGCGACCGTCACTTCTTGACAACCTGCCCGACACCCAGTGGATCAACAGAGACTTCAGGGTTGTGGTTCCATATAGCACTTGGGAGAGAGGTTTGGATTGCCACGAAACCGTTGGGCGCTGTGATGGTTGAGGTACCGAGCTGTACGGTAACGTCAGTCGAAAAAAAGACTGTTGAGATGGCAACCTGCGTAGTGGTGACAGTCGAGGTTGAAAGACGTGTCAATGTGACTGTGGCTGTTTTCTTCCCTGCCTGAGCCGATTTGGTAAGCGTCTTTCTTTTGATCTTGGTGGTGGTACGCATGATGGGCTTAGGAGTAACTGCGATGAGTTTTCGAGCGCAGTTTACACTGGTAATGGTGTATATCTGCCTGTGCTCAGATATGACAGTAGGTACAGACTTGGGGCCGTTGGCTGTGGCTATGACAGTAGCACAAGTCTTCTCCGTGTAGGGCTTGCCTGCATGACCAGGGGCGGCAACGCCGGCCATAGAGGCGAGTCAAGCTCGTTAACTTCATCTGAGCGGTTCAATATGTGCTGTGGAGGCTACCAGGTGCCTGATCCCAAAGTGAAACTTATTTCGACGGCTTCTTCGAAGGCGATGACAAGCATTTAAACCATTCACCATTAGTCAAATGCCTGTAGGGTGCCATCTCGAGCATCTAAACCGATCCGAGAATCCATACTGTTTAATGTTGAAAGTTTTAGCGCACCGTTTGTAGATAGATGCCTTGACCTAAATAGGTGCTTAAGCACACGTTGAACCCAGAAATCTTACTAGGCCTCCATCAGTGTGGAAGCCAGCTAGTCATGGCCTGGCTTTGGTCGGAATATACTCGTAAAGGGACATACTATAGTCATGCCACACCTTCTAAGTTGGCACTGTACCGGATTTATTTGTAAAAAAAAAATCAACCGTGGGCTCAATCAGGCAGTAGACCTAGGAACACCTTTATAGTACAGCCGGGGTTTTTTGGGGATTTTTTTTTCGATACAACCAGTGGAATTGCAAATGCAGCCCCGTGCCATAGTGCTCGGTAGAGAGAATTCTTCCACACTCACAAGCATCTGCAATTTTGCGTTAGTACTACAAGGCTAAGAAAAGTGAAGAGTCAGAACAGGTGAAGCGGTAGGTTCAGAATGCTCACGAGAAGGTACTCTGCAAGAAGCATCCAGACACGATCATATGTATTCACGATCTTGCCTGTCACTTTCATAGATAGATCTACTTGTCAGAGACGCCTATATTGTGTGAGAGGGCCCGGAAGGGGTTTGTGAAGATTCTTGGATCTGATCACCGTATTACGAGAACCTCGATAGCGCATTGCCCTTCTTTGGTCATCTTACAGGCAAATCCCTGATATTGCGAGATGACAGATAATTTTGGTTTGATAGCTAAGTGTCATCTAGATAGAATAGCAAATTAAAAAGGAGGAACTTATTACATGCTGTATTTACTTCGGTAAAAGAGCAATAGAGGGAAGACCCAGTTCTGTTTGGGTGTATAATTATTACTAAAGACGTCACGAAGCAGGAGAAATTGCCTCATCCAAGAAGGGGGTTCAGTTTCGACCACAATCAACAGAATCGTCAGCTTCTTGATCCCACTTCAATTGACTCGAACCCGTGATTGAATCACCCCTACCGTATCCGACAGTAGTGTGTTAAGATATTCCAAGGGCGAATAGAAATGAGAGGAGATGTGACAGGCGTGTGATATCTTTGCATTGGAACGAGTTGATTGGCCGAGGGAGCTTTATGGCGGGTAGATTGACTAATCGTCTAATTTTGAGCGAGTTTTAATGGGCTAGGGATAAGGTTGTCATTGTTCTTCTGTGGCGAGATCCAATTTGGCCAAGTTTTGTTTGGCGATCTTATTGAAGAACTTCACATATCCCATTAATACCCATCCTTCTTACTCATGACTAGTAACATGCAAGAGAGCATATATAATCCTCATGACTATATGGTCGGTTGGGTCTGTAGCATAAGCACGGAGTATGTTGAACACCACAATTGTTAGTTGACACATGCCAACACAACCCGCCTAATAAATATTTTAGACCGTGAGGAGAGAGTGACGTCGTCAATGCTTCTTTTAGTGTTGTGGATCCTTCATAAGCCACTCTGGGCTGTCGCCGAATTTTAGGATTTGATTATGTCATGGGTTTTTGGGACATTGCGTCCGTTGTCATGTCCCAAATAACATTAATAGGACTTCATTTTTGGGGACTTGCTAACAGAACTATCGATTCCTCTATCGTGGATATAAATACACCCTGCCCCACCTATTGGGTCACTACTTTTTCTCTTAATTGCCCGACAACTTAGGGGTAGATGATTGCGGTTTGGACCAAGTGATGTATACATGCGGTACATGCCCCCAAGAGTTTTATACTACCAACCCCGATTTATAAGCTTTCACCAAATTCTATAGTTACCATTTCTTAAAGCGTTGTTTACATGCTACCCTCCAAAAAGGCACATCTCATGTCTGATGTCGCCAAGGAAGACGCGATACGTACTGCACCAAAATGCACCAAAGCCCATTGGAACTAGCTGGACCTTGCAAAGCAAGATGTATACGAGGTATTACTATATGGGTTAGGGTTAGGGTTAGGGTCGGCGAGTCGAATGACCCTACTGCTATTTTAGTACCAGTCTATCACAAGAGCCCCCTTGGGTACTTCTAACTGGTAAAATATCAATGACAGAGCCGTGAAAGTTCCATTTTCTGGGGGAAGAACCCTCCAATTAGTACACTACGCGATGGAATACAGTCCTATGATTCCAAACAACAGGGTTGTAAAGACTTATTTAACAGAATGGCAACCCAATAAAACATTGGGATCAGCTTGGCTTATTAACAAAGATTTCGCCAAGACTCCTCCTATCAGAGCTGTTGGAACAAGATATGTATCGTGTGACGCCTGTTTTATCGTCCGCGTGAAAACGGAATATTGTTTTGCTGCTGCATTAACGGTTCGGCCCTTTTTTCCGTCACCCGCTTAGCGATAAATTGGCCGATGTTAGTCGAATCCTTGGCTCCACTGTTGACCCGCCGAACCACACAAATCACCACTTAATTGCTGTCTTAGTCAGTTTCAATGATGTCACCCTTGTGATTGGAAATCTTCATCTCTAGATCCAGCTAGCAGGTTGTTGGTGGCTTGTCTGTGAACGGTTCGGGCGGACACCCGAAATTGTGTAAAGCCGAATACCCGAATTTCCACACCGATCCCTTCTTTTTTTTTCTTTTTTTTTTTCTTTTCTGAGCCAGTCCCCGAATAGTTTTGGGCAGGAACATTATCATCTAGAAGCATCATTTACCAAAATGACGGTTTTGGAAACAAAAAGGGGTACGAGAATCAAGGGAGGGGCTCCAGTCGCTGTTTGATCATTGCTAACACAAGACAGAAGAAGACGATCGTGCGGGGGGCAATGAAGAAAGTCGCTGGTCCGATCGCTCCAATGACGAAGAATTGGCGCGTCAAAAATCCGTCGCTTCAATCGCAGACACTTTTTCGTTGCCGCGAGAGATTCTCTTCGTTGCAACCATATGCATGGCCCAGCTTATGACGCAGGGCGCGCTCGGAAATTGCCTTAGCATCCTCCATGTCATCGGCGAGACGTTTTCCCTGACAAACCCTGCAGAGCTCAGCTGGTTGATTGCCGGATATAGCTTGACTGTCGGCACTTTTATCCTGGTTTTCGGTCGTTTCGGAGATATCTTCGGATACAAGCGCATGTTCATCATTGGCTTCGTCTGGTTTGCACTCTGGTCAATGGTTGCCGGCCTCGCGCACTACTCTAACCAGGTGCTGTTCATCTTTGCCAGGGTGCTCCAAGGGATTGGCCCTGCCATCGTAATGCCCAACGGCCTGGCCATTCTTGGCGCCACGTACGCGCCGGGATTGAGAAAGACGATTGCCTTTTCTATTTTCGGAGCCTGTGCTCCCAGTGGTTTTGTTTTTGCCAGTGTATTCGCCGGGCTCTTTGTCCTTGGCGACGCTTCGTGGTGGCCTTGGGCTTACTACTCCTTTGCCATCGCCCTCATTGTTATTGCCGGGATGGCGGTTGTGGTCATTCCCGACCCACCTCACAAGCTGTCTTCGGAAGACATGAGTTATCGAGAGATACTAAAACAGTTGGATCTGCCCGGTGCCGCCATTGGTATTACATCCTTGGTACTTATCAACTTTGCATGGAACCAGGCTCCTATTGTGGGGTGGGATACTCCATATGTTTACGTTCTCCTCATTATCGGGGTGCTTTTGGTGCCGGCCTTTTTTTATTTCGAGCTCCATATTTCACCCAACCCTCTCATTCCATTTGACGTCTTGACGAGCGATGTGGGCTACATACTAACCTGCATTGCGTGCGGATGGGGTTGCTTTGGAATTTGGGTCTATTACACCTGGCAGTTCTTTCAAGTATTGCGTGGAGCGTCGCCACTTCTAGGTACCGCGTGGATCAGTCCTGTGTCAATCTCAGGAGCCATGGCTTCTATGGCAACCGCATGGCTATTGCACCGTACCCAGCCAGCCTTTGTGATGCTTCTAGCTCTTCTCTCTTTTACGACGGGCACCATTTTAATCATGACGGCACCCGTGAACCAGTCGTATTGGCTTCAGACATTTTTCAGCGTTATTGTCATGCCATGGGGAATGGATATGTCCTTCCCTGCTGGAACCCTGATCCTTTCCAACGCCGTTAAAAAAGAGCACCAGGGCATTGCCGCAAGTCTGGTGAGTACCGTCGTCAATTACAGCATCAGTATAGGGCTAGGATTTGCGGCAACAGTTGAGGTTCATGTAAACGGTGGTGGGCAGACCAATGATCAAATACTGTATGGCTACAGGGCAGCCTGGTACATGGGTGTAGGTTTGGCTGGTTTGGGATTGGCAACCAGCTTCCTCTTCTTTGTGAAGAGCATGAGAAATAGGCGGCGCTGAAAGGAGATGCGTGGCAAAAGGCTGTCTGGGGCTCGGCTGGGCATGGAGGGGAAATGATACCTTGGTTGGATGGAATGCATCAAAATTTGTCTTCAACAGGAGTGCTTACGGTCTCAGAACCCTCGTGGCTTTGTAACACGGGAAGTTATCTACAGTTAGCGGTATATATTTGCACACCGCCAGCTTTTTGCATTACTACGTCTTCATATAGTAATGGAGTAGGTAAAAAAAAACTACTAATAATCATTAAGTCTACTTATTAATAATTCACACGTTTTTCTAAAACGTCTTGTCTTCTACGCTTTATTTCGGATAATTGTATGGAAAGACGATGCAGACACTCAAACCAGTTTCGCAGCCGAGACTATATACGCCTGGCAGGTAGGCAAGAGATAAAAATGCAATGTCAATCAGGCATTGTTACGATCACGAACTAAAGCGGCAACGGGGTATTCTGAAGGGTCGGGTCACAAAATGAATAATTTACAAATGAAAGCTTAAAGGCCCGGAAGGTTGACAAGGTGAATCACGTACATTCCTATCATGTGGTCGAGGGATAACCATCGATAGGTTCGGCCGTATTTACTACATGGCCCAGACGAAGATATCGCGGTCGCGGATCAGATGGAATCGGTTCAACGACTTTACAAGGAGGACAAGTTTGAGTCGTTTGGACTCTCTAACTTAACCAAAGAGCAAGTCCTGGAATTCCATTCCTATGCCAAGAGTAAAGGTTACCTTCTTCCCGCCGTTTACCAGAGTACCTACAGCATTGCTGTTCATCGAAACGAAACAATTATTTTCCTAACGTTGCCCAATCTTGGCATGCTCTAGACTTATTTAGCCAAGTGCCAACCCATGTGGATATCCTGGCGATTAGTCCAATTTCCGTCTCCCAAGCTAGCACAATGAGGATTTCAGGGGGAGGGGAGGAAAAACATGTCAATATTGTATACCATTTGCTTTGAATAGAAA
Source organism: Calonectria henricotiae (assembly GCA_020623695.1). NCBI lineage: Eukaryota > Fungi > Ascomycota > Sordariomycetes > Hypocreales > Nectriaceae > Calonectria > Calonectria henricotiae. The sequence goes on from JAHVYB010000027.1 coordinate 242,456, forward strand.
ACATACGATGCACACGGATGACTTTTGACACGGAAGTTCCCCAGCCACCTTGAATCATTTCTCTAGTCTTTTCGGCCCCACGTGAATCAAGCTTCCTCTTCCTACTTTTATGCTCAATGGCGTATAGTCGTTCATCAAACAGCTCATCATAATCTTAAAGACATAACTAATGATATGCAGATCCTCTTCACCACTTTGGCAGGCCAAAGAAAGCAATGAAAACATGAGCCCATGCAGTTCGCGTCACCTGGAGACAGTGTAATACCAGGGACACTGTGGGCAGCATCATGTGCAAGCACAGAGGAAGCCGCCCCAGATCCAAAAATAAGGATAATCACGATTGGTCTCCTTAGAGACCTTTCAGAGATTAAACTGAAAAGAACAGATACTACACTTGATCTAAGCCAAAAGGCAAAGAGAGCTAAGGGAGAAAGGAAGAACAGTTGAAACGGGGGCGAAGCCAGCCATCCCTTTATGGGATTTCAAAGGCGGTGAGCGAGAGGTTGGTGGCAGAATTTGCCCACTGTGGAGCCTTAACCTGTGTGGGTGAGTTTGTGCAAGTTAGCATTCGATGCATAAGATATGCGGCATAACTCAGTCAGGCGCACAGTAGATAATCACCTTCTGACTCCAAATTTTTCTTTCCAGGTATGTCTCATTATGTGACGTATAAAAATGTCAATGATATAGGTGAGATCAAGGAAGATATCGAAGAAGACCGGGATGCGGCTGAGAATGAAATTTTCCTACGAGATGAAATATCAGCAATTGCCCACGCTGAGATGGCAACAAATGCTACCCTACAAGAATAGTAGGAAGAGTGAATTCATCGTATATTAACCAAAGTTCGAGCACCAAGTCACTATCAGGTATCAGGTCTAAGCGATTCTACTACAATACCACCCAGGTTTCTCTCTGTCACAGTCTTCGTGGCAAAACATTGTTGATTAAACAATTAGAACAGTCCACTTGTTGAGCGATAATGGTAGTATTCCCACTACCGATGTTCGCCCTTATAAATTTATGGTGGTTCCAAAAGAGGGTGATGAGTATCAGGTGTTTATGATACATTTTGGCCAGTGTAAACTGCTAGGAAATGGGTCTAATCCAACTTAGAAACAAGCTATATGTGTTCAATCCGAAGAAGGTGCCCTTAGGCAGTCATGAGAATGATGTCAAACAAAGCCACTTGTTTCCAGCTTGATTATGAGCCGTATAGATATTTTGGAATGGGCACCTTACGAATTCTGAGATTTGTGCAATCCCAAGTACGCCTATTTGCATACAATTCTGTGAATGGCCTGACCTAAACAGGCAAGTTTCAACTGGCATCCTTCTGGTAACTCGAAGCATTTTAGTCACCGCCTGGTTTTTATTACAAAACAGGAATAATACCACGCAAAGCTTGAAACGGTCAAGCGTGATCTTCCCCCGTTGCGAGGTCCCGCGCGGCATTTTCGCATGGGGCCGGTACCCTGTAAGAAGAACAGTGAAACAGACCGGAACCGGAACAAAATTTCTCAACAGATTGATAAGACACGTCCCCGTTGTTCACAGTCAGCGAAAATGTGATTAAATAGCTCATAGTTACTGCTTTTCGTTTCTTTTTTCCATGTCACAAGAATACACCCGTGTTGTCATGCCCCATTTTAGTCATTTCGTGAAACACTTTCATCATCTACCCGCGACTCCTTTTCATTAACCAGGAGCATGACTCCGGCATGATCGGAATCTAGATTCTGCCGCCAAGACTCAGGCACCATGCAGAAGGGGATGATGCATCATTTGTCATACCGCAGAATCGTCTGATGGATGGAGACGCGCATCCGCGCACGTTCCGTTGGGAATAGCAATTGGCCATATAGCTATGGTTGCCGGAGAAGGTTAAACAGTGGGTGGGCTCGTTCATCTGGTCTAAAAATTGGCTTCATGCAAGCGAGAGCCCTATCGGATCCCCCGCCGCAGCCAGATTGGGGCCCCGCGTGCGACAAGGTCATCATCTAACGTACAGGATTCAGAGAATGAAATGAGAGAATTAGGCGACGGCTCCGCGACTCATTATGGGTTCAGTCCTGGAGGATAGTACTCCGGAACCGCATCGGGTTTTGCGTTGGCATATCCTTGTAGAACCTTGAGACTATCAATCAGTATATTACCTTCTATTGCTCTGCCAGAGGTATCTGGCCAAGACTAATCCATTCTGCAATTGACTTGGTTATTGTTAGATACGCATTCGTTATGCGCTCCGTCTTGATCTACACGGCCCTGGCTGGGGGTGTTCTGGCAGCGCGCCCGTTCCTCAACGAGCCTGACACCGGACTAGAGGAGGTTCTGGGAAATACTTCCAAGGGCGCTTTGCCAGAGCTGACTGACATGGTTGGTCTGCCCGACTTTGACTGGGCGGCGAGGAATTACCTCCCCCTTCAGAACTATACCTACTACCGCAATGGTGCCGCTGGAGAATGGTCCTACCGCAACAATATGGAAGTATTTAATCGGTACACCTTTATCCCTAGCGTAATGAACGACGTGGTCAACATCGAGGACTCTCTTAAGTGAGCTTCCCATGAGAATTTAGAGTTAAGCTTGTATCTGACTCGAATATTTAGCACGACAATCCTCGGCCACAACTTCTCGGCTCCTTTCTACATCAGCCCTTGTGCCAGCGGGATCTACGGTGATCACAATGCAGAGCTAAACTTTGTCAAGGGCGCTGCTGCTGGCAACATTCTTTACATTGTAAGGCATTTGACTCAAGTGTTTCTCAAATCATGCTCACACACCACAGCCTTCAGGTTACGCCACCCTTTCAATTGAGGAGATTCATGCTGCCAAGGCCAAAGGCCAGGTTGTCTTCCAGCAGGTATGTTATGGTTGAGCTCGTCTTCGTTCCATCTCGAACTGATTTGATAGCTTTACTTGACGAGGAATGATACCGAAACCCAGAATCTCTTTGACCGAAGCAAGGAGGCCGGGGCTGATGCCCTCGTGTTTACTGTTGATGCTCCCATCTTCGGCACCCGACAGCGCGCGGCCCGTCTTGAAGTCAGCTTATCGTAAGCGTACTCAATGACCTTATCAACCCATTTCTAACCTGGTCTAGGTCCTCCCCCTACCGCTATATCACGGTAAGTTGCAGGCTTGATAGCGTAGCGTGCCAATAACAAGTCACTTGCTAACCGCCTCAATAGTGGGATTATTATAAGAAACTTCAGTCCATGACTGATCTCCCCATTATTGTCAAGGGTATTATGAGTGTCAAGGATGCCAAGAAAGCTGTCCAGCACAAGGTTCCTGCCATCGTCCTCTCCAACCATGGTGGCCGTCAGCTTGATGGTGCTCCCTCTGCCCTTGAGGTTGCCATCGAGATCTACAAGAAGGCCCCAGAAGTCTTTGAGCAAACCGAGGTTTTTGCCGACGGCGGCGTCCGTTACGGCACTGACGCCCTCAAGCTACTCGCCCTTGGTGTCAAGGCCGTTGGTCTAGGCCGCCCTTTTATGTATTCAAACGTATTTGGCCAGGAAGGCGTTGAACGCGCCATAGACCTCTTTAAGAAGGAGCTTGCTGTTGACGGTGCCAATTTGGGACTGGGCGATTTGAAGGAGATCGATACCAGCTATGTGAGTACGCCTGGTGCGTAGAGTTTTCATTGACTGACAATTTACATCAGGTTAATTGGACACCAAACAACTGGTCCGGGTGAGAAAAATTGAATTATGAATTTTGTTGAGGCTGTTAAGCCAAATTAGTGATTGTCTGGGTGGGCAAAAACACTCTCTTGCACCTTGCATTCAGGTGATGGGCAGCCCATCTAGACAGTATACTTATATAAGAGATGAATTAAAGATGTATCCTTTTCCCTAGCTAAAGTCATGTTCCAATTTCATGCGTAACAAGGCGAAAATATGCTGGTGCCTGTGGCAGTTGCGGGGGCTATCTCAACAGCATCGTACCGAAATCTTAGCGTTGAAATTCGTCAACTATCTTGTATCCAGCCAATTCGGTTCACATAACAAGATCTTGTATAATAACTGTCCATCATTCCATGGAGGTCATTTTGTTTGCGGAACAGCACTCCCAACGTGTTGTGTCAGACTCGCCCCGACGATTAGCCGAAACCTGGAGAATTGAAGTGTGTGCTCCGCTCAGAGACAGGGAACCACAACAACACTGGCATATGCAAATGCAGACCAACTTGACTGAATTGGCGACTTACGACATGGCACTGAAACGCCCTGGCAACTCGCCGGGAGCCGCGGGAAACATTACACCGCGTTCCAAGAGGATCCAGGCTCCCAGAGCATGTCAACGATGCAAGACGCTCCGGCGCGGCTGCAGCGAGTCGCGGCCGTGTCAACGGTGCATCAATGCTGGGTTTCGCAATGAATGCATATCTAGTTCGTCTGCGGCATCAGCAACTCAGTACTTGCCAGCCATGGTGCACGCGGGATCTAGTGCCGCCGATACGGTCAAGAGCATGTCGGAGCTGGTCCCCAACAGCGTCATCGATTACTGCGTGGAACGCTTCTTCAACCGCCTTTACCCGACAATCCCTATTCTAACCCCAGAGTATGTGGCCCGTCTGAAAGATGCCGTGGCCACTCGTGCGGAACATGAAGTCGAGAGCTACTGCGTGCTCGTCGCCATGTGCGCTCAAGTGCTGCTGCAGACCGAAGAAGCCGAACAGGCCTTCCCCCAAGGCACCGTTGTCCAGAAGAATGGCATGTACGGGCAGATGATATTGGACACTTCTCTGGCGGCGTACCAGCTGATACCACGCAACGTAAAGCCGACGCTTGAACAGTGCCTTTTTGCGTTTTTCCTATACGCCTGTCAGGCTAGGTTATCACACCATAGCCAGACTTTTCTATTTCTACGCGAGGCTACGACTCTGCTTAATCTGTTGACATTTGAAGAAGTCGATGCTTCCTCTCGAGCAATTGCCCGCAACCTCTTTTGGGTGTTGCTTGTATCTGAGAGGTCACACGCAATTCGCTATCGCCGCCCCATCTCGCTCCAAGTAACGGCCGATACACCTCAGCTAGACACGAGCGACGTTTCGCTGGTTGGCTTCCATAGCCTTGCAGCTCTATTTAGGCCCATAGACACGATATTTGTGGCACTTTTGAATGGTGAAATAGTTGCTACGCCTCCATCCCCCGACGCGATTGATCGCGTTGAGACGGCGGTAAACACCGCTCTGAACCCAATGGCGGGGCTGCATGGCACACAAAAGGCGAACCTGAGAATCACGCAGCTCTGGCTACGCGTCATTATTTGGAAACTGCGTCTGCGTTTAGGCTACCTCAGTGAAACAACCCACCACCACAGCCTCTCGTACCGCTACCCGCTTGAGGTGGCCAAAGAACTCACCTTGTCGACGCGCGATCTCTCCATCGAAAACATGAAAGTCCACGGCGTTGGATTGACCGAGAAACTTTATGATGTTGCCTCAGCAGCCGTGGATGTTCTGTCTGGTGTCCCGATGGCTCCATCGAGCCCACAAGGCCTTACCATGAGTACATCATCCCAAGAAGACTTGATATTCATCAGGCATCTCATAACGCATTTGCCAAGTGGAACGTCAACTTACGATCCCTTGTTGGAAAATCAAATCCAGCAAGCACTTCCCAGAGTAGGGCAGAGTCCAGAGGACGGAACACCTAGTACACACATAGCATAGGTGCAATAAAGATGAATAATTGTTTGATATGCGGACAGTGAAGGCTATGCTATATGCTAGATTGACACCTAAAACCTGTCAGGTCCCTTTTCATCCACCACCTTTTTCTCGTGCAACTCCTCACGATAAGGATCAATATGGGTCTTGGCAAACTTCCTCGCCGATACACGCTTCTCGAACAGCATATCTAGTTCGGCATAGGAGCGGCCCTTGGGCTCTGGGAGTCTGAAGAAAACCCACACAGCAGACAATAGACACGTGCCAGCCCAGAAATATGCAGTGCGAGCTCCCCAGTTCCAGGCACTGGATGAAAGCTGGTAGTTGGTCATGACGTTGACGAAAATGTTGCTGGCGTTGTATGCGGCACGGGCCATGACGATGGTTTTGGCCTTGAGTCTGGTCGAGGATAACTCTGATATCAAGGCGTACGTCACTGGACCGACAGTAAAGTCGTAAACAAACGTAAAGACAATCAACATTGCCCCAACAGCCCAGAGCGAGCCATTATCTTTGGAAAACGATAGAGAACCCACAATGATGAGCAACGCGAATTGAGAGCAGAGGCCTGCAAAATGGATCGTGCGTCGACCGACTCTGGCCATAAGGAACCAAGATCCAAACGTGCCTACCATACCAAGGGCGTACTGGGCCATGGAGAGCGAGAATGAGTTGTTAGGATCCATTCCGGCTTGTTTCATAAAATAAGAAAAGTAGCCCATGAGGTTTTGGCCACCCAGCGTCTGCACAAGCCAGATGCCAACCACAATCTCGGTTCGGCGGAGATCTACGCCCTTGAAACAGTCTCTGTACGCGGTACCGGACTGTACCTGCTTCTCCATATTGTTGGTATGCTCAATCATGGCAATGGTCTCGTCAGCGTTGAACCCAGGCTCATTGCGAGAGGTAAGGCGCAAGAGAGACTTCTTGGCCGCTACTCTATCACCTTTTCGCATATACCACCAAGGGGACCTGGGTGGAAGAGTCAGCAAATTTTCTTTCGTGTTTGGGGTATCCAAGAAACATACTCGGGTGCAAACACGAGCCCGGCCAAGATGGGAACCGGCCACACCCACTGGATACCAAAAGGGATTCTGTAAGCCCATTCGTCATCTCTATTGACGGAGCCCTTGTTGACGGCGGCGGCGAAGAATTGCCCGATGACCCAGCACATGTTGATGAATGTTGTGAGATATGGCCGAAGAACCATGGGCGCAACTTCTGAAGCATATGCTGGTGTCACGCTCTGAAAAGCACCCCATGGGATTCCTATCCAGAGTTAGTTTTTTCCAAGGCGACAATTCGCACTCCGTACAAAGACTCACCGCACAGAACTTCACCCAAAACGAGTATCTTGATATTAGGAGCAAAGAAGAGAACGAATACAAATGCAATCATGAGAACAAGGGAGCCAATGGTGGTCATTTTGTACCCGTATCGATCGGACGTCCAACCGGCAAGAATGAGCCCAATGATTTCGCCAGCTCGGGCTCCGTTGGACAGACCTGACTGCCACGCCGCCGAGATCTGGTACTCATTGTTGGCAGCACGGTACTCGCCAAATTTCTTGTTAAAGACGGGCGATGCGTACAGGTTTCCCAAGAGAGCCAAGTCGTAGCCCTCCATGATGAGGGTGCTGGACAAGAGGACTGACCAGCCGATGGCCTTGGGGTATGTCTTGACGGCCTGCCAGAGACTCATGCTGTGCTCGGCATCCGCTGCGAGCTTGGCTTCGGACGTGAGCATCTCGGGACTCACAGTCTCCTTGTGGTGGGCGCCCACATCATTCCCGTGCGGTGAATTGGCCTTAGTGCCGGCCATGGTGGGTGTGGTGCGATGCCTGTGGCTCAATAGGTCGATATTCTAGGCAGGATTGAGCGACCCTATGGTGGTATCTCATTCATTCCAGGCGACCGATGAGGTCTTATTTATGCTCGGCCACCACGCAACCTTGGAAAGAATTTTACGCCGTTAATTCGGGAGGAAAAGCAGGACTCGGCTTAGAATGTTCCCATCACCTCAGGTGCCAGTGCGCCCCCAGTCCTACAGGAACTGCTTCCGGGCGTATGGGGAAGCATGGGGACAGGGCGGGGTTTGTCTGGGGTGGCGAGAATGATTTACACGATTGGGCAGGTTCTTCGCTTCGGCGCTCAAGAGCCAGCCTCCATCAACAGGAGACTCCGTCGAAAATCTCACCTTGGCGGAGATTCCGCTCATCACGTTACCCTCAGTCAGGGATGTTATGAATCTGTTGGCTCATGATTGGCTATTCCCCCAAAAAGAATGGGCTGGGGTCAATGGAAAGGCGGAGCGACTCGACGTGACGTTGAACAAAACACTGTCTTGGCGGCGGAGACTCCACCGCGTAGAGGGCAAATGCCCAGTTTCTCTGGTGTGATCGAGCCACTTTGGTGGAATCCATAGATCCCACATGAATAATATGGCATGAAGGAGACCCAGACGAATGGGGCATGCGGAGTGTCCGCCAGACTCCCATATCCGCACCCTGTATTGATACTCCAGGTGAAGCACGTCAAATATCAACCAGTTCTCCCAGTCAATAAGCCCGCTGCACTCCAAATCAACCCCGTGATCACATAAAAATCTCCAATCTCAGGACCTCAAGTTCTAGTCTAGTGCTTAGCCTCACCCGAGCACTCGGCCTAAATACACCACCGCTATGGGATCCCTGATCTGGGACGAGGAGAACCGATGGGTCGGCAAGCAGCCGTGGTGGAAAGCTGCCACCTTCTATCAAGTCTATCCGGCAAGTTTCAAAGACTCGAATGGAGATGGATGGGGCGACCTGCCAGGCCTCATTTCCGAAATTGACCACATTAGTGATCTTGGCGTTGATGTGGTCTGGGTGTCGCCGATTTTCGACAGCCCTCAAAAGGACATGGGATATGATGTGTCCGACTACCAGAAGATCTACGAGCCATATGGGAGCATCGAGGACGTCGATAAACTGATTCTGGAATGCCACAAGAGGGGATTGAAGTTGATCCTCGACTTGGTCATCAACCACACGTCGATTGAGCATGAGTGGTTCAAGCGCTCAAGGTCATCAAAGGATGACCCCAAGAGAGACTGGTACATCTGGAAACCCGCCCGCTACGATGAAAATGGTGTCAGACATCCGCCGACAAATTGGCGAGGATATTTTGCCTGTCCTACGTGGACTTGGGATGAGCACACACAAGAATACTACTTGCACCTCTACGCGCCAGATCAGCCTGACTTGAACTGGGACAATGAGGAGTGCCGTGAAGCTATATATGAGGAAACGATGCGCTTCTGGCTAGACCGTGGCGTTGATGGCTTCCGCATCGACACGGTCAACAAGTACTCAAAGCGACGCGATTTTGTTGACGCTCCCATCACCGACCCAACCTCGGCGCATCAGCCGGCCCCAGAAATGTGGTGCAATGGACCTCGCATCCACGAGTTCATCAACGAGATGAATCGCAAGGTGCTTGGCCCCTACAACGCCGTCTCCGTTGGAGAACTCTCCAACACACCCCACCCTTCGCAGGTCATCCCATATGTTTCAGCCGCAGCTAAAGAGCTCGACATGGTGTTTGAATTCTCCATGATTCGCCTTGGAAATGGAAACGGCTTCGGGGACAAGTACATCTACCGTCCCTTTCCACTATCCACACTCAAGGCCATCACTGAAAAGTGGCAGAGCTTCATCGAAGGCACTGATGCCTGGGCGACAGCATTTTGCGAGAACCACGACAATGGGCGGGCCGTAAATAGGTTCGGAGATGCATCGACTCCAGAATGGTGGCTTAAATCGAGCAAGACTATTGCCGTTTGGCAGGCGACGCTCACGGGAACCTTGTTCCTCTACCAGGGCCAAGAGATTGGCATGACCAACATGCCCGAGTCCTGGGGCATTGAGGAGTACAAGGACATCGAGAGCAACAATTTCTACGCCGAGGCCGTTGAGTCTGGCGACGATGAGCGCGTGCGAGCGACCTTGCACGGTCTGCAGATAATGGGCCGCGACCACGCCCGTATACCGTTCCAGTGGAACAACACTCCCAATGCCGGCTTCACAAGCGCTGTCTCAAAGCCTTGGATGCGAGTGCATGACGACTATGTAGAAATAAACGCTGAAAAACAAGCCGGAGAAGCCGAATCTATCCTGAACTTCTACAAGCAGGCCCTGAAAATGCGTAAGCAGTTCCAAGACCTGTTTGTATTTGGTTCCTTCAAGCTGCTGGACCCCAGCAACGAGTCCGTCTTCGCTTATGTCAAGGAGAGCCCCGCCCCTGTCAATGGCCATGATGGAGCGAAGAGAAGGGCTGTGGTCATTCTCAACATGTCGCAAGAGGAACAACCCTGCTTGGATGTGTGCGAGGTGTTGGGCTGCACGCCTGCTGATATGTCTTTGCTCCTGAGCACAATCGAGCAAAACCCAGCGCGCCCCAAGGAGAGTCCATCTGCCCTCACCGGTTGGGAGGGTAGAGTCTATCTAAATTTTAGGAGCAGGTAGGAATTTATTTGTAATTACAGTGCTAGGCTATAAACCAGGACGCCATTTTCCCATTATCAATACTATCTTGTTAGTTCAAATTGGACCCAAAAAAGACATAATGTTTTCAATTAGTGTTGCAACTATATATACAGGGTTGACTGGTCCCACAAGGGACGGTCGTATTCTTGTGACAATTAGACATAAGGAGATTGGAGGCACTGGGATCTGTATATACTGCTTGTAGGACACATTGATTAGCTACGGTACTTCCTGGACTACTCAATGGGCATAAAATCAGTATAATCCTACAGCCACACACGCGCCCAACCGGCAACCCGGTACAAGGCTATCGCGTGACACGCTGGGCAGAATTTCGGCATTTGCAGTTTGCCTCACGAAGGCTCAGGCATTTCTCAGTCTAGGTATCAAGCGCCACAGGACACTATTCAGCAGAGTGGCAAAGAATTCGTCATAATGACCGATACCACCGCACTTGGCGGTAGCATAATTCCTGTAGCACCATGTGAATTCCGACGCAACTGGTCACTGCTTCGGTGGACAATGGATCCAAGGTTATTGGTTCCGAGATACATAAAAGCAATAATAACGCGTGTTTAAAATTGAGTTACTAGACTAGCTAGTGGATAAAGAGAAAGTAATAATTCTGGGAGGCCTGGAGGCCGTCGTAGGAACTCGAAATGGAGGACCTAATCCAACTTCCGAAAGTTAGTCTTGCCAACACCGAGAGACTTGTCATTCTCTTTTACGCCACACTCCTTATCAGCGGTGATATTGTAGATTATTTTGTAGCTTCCATACTTTGGGGGATGCTTCCTTTCATCTTTCTGGATGTGTTTATGAGTCCTGCCTGTACCGAACAAGACAGAAATCTTGGTGTCGGTGAATTCCTCAGCTTTTCGCACAGCTCCGCCGATCTCCACAAACTGCCAATGAAGGTGCTCCTTCAGGTACTTCTCCACGTCCTTGTTCAGAGTCGTATGGATGAACTTGTAGTCTTTGCTCAGTGCTTGGGCCATCAGGGGAACAGTGATTGGCACCTGTGCCCTGGACAGGATTTTGTTGTCCCGCTGAGATCCACAGTTTTTGCAGCCGGTTTCAGCGTCAGATCGAGGAGTAAGGCCACCGAGCGAGTAGACTTGGCCAATCTTGTTCTCTTCAAAGGTGAGTGTGCTCTTGCGGTCATTTCTATCACCTCCAAGCCAAAACTCAAGGGCGTAAGAGCGCCCCTTTAGTGCATAGCGATCATAAATGATGTTGATCAAATAATCATTCCAGACGCCATCATCTGCATTGCCTGGGCCAAAGAATGTGGGGTTGTCAACGGTTATGTTACTATAAACAGACTGGACATAGTCGGCAGTACAGGGGTACGTGTCCTGGATGTACTGCTTCATGTCGTCAATGTAATGCTGCTCTTTCAAATGCCCATGCTCGTCAAGAGCATCTGAATTAGGTGCCAGGTCATCGTATGAGTAGTGGAGAGTAGTCCAGTCGCGCGCCATGTTCGAGTTCCAGAGACCTCCCTCAGAATTGGTGTGGAAAGGCTCGAGCGGGTCTTCGGGGCACGGGTCCGGGTAACGCGAATCAGAAGATTCCTTCTTATCTCACCAGAGGTCCCAATTGATCACCTGCCAAATCGAAAGTAGCCGATCGATCATACTATTTTTCAGTTAATAAAATAAATTGCCTGGGAGTGTCTTCTTACCAATGATGCATCCAGAATAACGGATCAAACGCTGCGACAGGAACATCGGCCATTTGACCAACACCTCCGTTTTCAAAATCCATGCCACCAGCAATGTTCTGTGAGTGTAAGAAAATACCCGTGAGAGAGCAGATGACAGCGGGAATATAATCTTGGCCATACTTACGTGGATATTGTTATGGATATATTCCAGCGACATGTAGCCTGTGCTGATATCGGCAGCCCCTTCCTTATACCACTTAGTGGTGGAAAAAGTACCCCAGGTGCTGTTATATTCCGGGGAGAACATCCGATTGAGGGCATCTGGCAGATTCCCTGGCGGCTTCTGGCCGCCCTTCTTGGCGTACCCAACATTCATGTCATACCATTGCTCCGAAAAGTCATCCAAAAACCCATTCGCCATTTCGAAATTGTTGATTCCCTCAAACCCTCCATAAACATATTTCTTGTGCTTGTTTTTATTAGGGGTTGCTCTCGTGACTCCGTAACGACTTACACCTGAGCATTGGCTCCACTGTAGTCTACGCGTCAGTCAGATGAACCACAAGCATGGAGAATACCTACAGGCATAAGTTCACTGTCGGCAACGGCAGGGTCGTCCTTGATATTCCATTTGGATTTATCCACCGGCTTTGTTGGAATGTCACCAAATTTCCTCGGTTCACCATTTTCGTCTTTCTCGGGGTTAACAAACCCCCACAGGGGATTCAGATGGTTGACCTTTCCACTGGGTGGGTGGATTGGAACCCATTTCAGAGTAAAGACAAGAGGCAAACCAAACTGGTCGCTATATTGTTGTTTACGAGCCCAATCCCAGTATGGCAAACGCCACTGGTCTGCGGCTGTTTTCCATTCAACAGCCTCACACTCGCTAAGGACTTTGTCTTTGACCCACTGGTCGATTTTCTTATGCATATGAGTCCAAATGCATTTCTTTTGCTGTTAATATTTCTTGGGAGCTTATATAGGGGAATTATTACACACCTCAAATAGCAGCATGTAGGGCCGATGCCACGTTGGAAATGTCACCATGTTATGCTGACAGTAACCACCAAATGGATCCTGGCCAGGATGAAATTTGCCAGTGATGGGATTTGGCTTGACATCTTGCGGTGGATCGGGTGCGTGGTCCCAGGCCGTTTCTGGATAGCCATGAATGCCAGCGATTTGAAAATAAGAGAGCTTCTCATCAACCGGCATGGACTTGAACGCTTCCAGCCCGTAGACAAACAGAGTCCACTGCTTCTTCGTCAGGTCGTCATTGTCATCCGGAGCGAATAGCTTTCCAATCTCTTTGCGAACTGGCATGCCAGATGCATAAGGGATCTTCAACGTTTTGAATTTGACATCCGATGAAATCGGAATGCCCTCGATAGCGTAAGTCCCTTTGGAGACTGGCATGGCGGAAAATAGGTTGGGTAGTGAAATTCTTTATCAGACAAAAGTATGGGTTGAGAAGCTTGCTCTCTTGCCCGTGCCTGTAACGAGCTTTTATAAGAATGTTGACTCCAACGGATGAAGTTTCTATCCCTGAGATCGGATGCTTAACTCAAGGGATGAGTAGCTGGTGGCCTCGCAAGTTGTGACATGGCCATTCCTTTGGTGCCATTGACCCACGTTTTACTTGATGCGTACGTGCGCATGTCTTGGTGCTCAGCCAGCCACTGGACATTTTCAGTTCGTCGCACAGCCAACCACCATACGCTGAAATTTGGTTTGGGCCTCGACTCTCAGCCCTCTTTGAGACAAAGGAAAAATAATTTCCGATAGTTCATCCAGGATGCATCTCAATTATGGAATAGTTGCCCGTTAGCGGGTGCGGGGTTCAGGCTCGGGCGCTAGTGCAGCCGAGACCATAGCCAAGTGACTGGATATGTAATGCTTCTGACGCCCTAGTTACCAATCAGACAGATGCCAGAAAGAAATTAGACCGAATGAATTGGTCCGATAGAATTTATTTGCGAAAATTGGTGCTGAAGATTTTGGCCTTTTCTCTTGCCTTGATTAATGTTCATTTTTTTCTTCTTCGGCTTGATGAACACATTCATTCGTCGTCTGCACTGCGTACTGGCAAACCCAAACGTCTGCCAAAGGACCCTTTTGACTTTTTTGGTCTTGAGGGATATCATCATCCCAAAAAGGGTTGACGGTTCAGTGCCGACAACAGCTCCCGTGGACTCGAGCGGTGGTGACAATAAGGTTCGCGAACCCACTGAGTCTGGAGAATACCGTCACTTGTAGACTAATCGCCGCCTAACTAGAATGGGACAGTGCCTCAATTCGACTCCCTTCAGAAACTCAGACATAGCCCGCGTGTCAAGATTCAGTTGACACATGCCTCATCCCCACCCAAAATAGAAAAGGCGGGGTGACAATACTGAATATCAGCTTCGTATGATGTAGGCCTCAGCTTGGCTGCAAGAATGTCATATTCTTCTTGTTCAACTAGTCTGGAAGAGGTTGGTGGTATGCGCTTGTTGAAATTTCTTTTTCAGGTCGTGCGCTTAATATAGTAAACGGTACTTGAGAATTATCTGATGACTGACATTTCCAGCATAAACCACTGTGCTCAAGCAACCTAAAATGGGAAAGCCGTTCCACGACAATTACTGGGAACTGCAGATCTGAGTAGCTGGTAGGATTAACAACTTGCTTCTCATAAGGCTCTGTAGTTCCAAGTATACACGGAACCGGTACATTATTGGCACTCTGGCTGCCATGACGGTCATCATGGCTTCAGCCTCTGGTCGCATTGGTATGGCCTTTGAACCATGTTAGCCCCAACAAGTTAGCTTGAGCTCAGGAGATTACGTTACCAATGTCAATGCGGCCCGTAAAAGCCTATTTTTGCACCATGTATGATGAAGATGGTAGCGGGGAAGCGAGTGGGGAAATGGAAGTTGGCGAGGGTGGCGCGCAATGGATCCGCCAAATATCAGAAGAGTTTGCGTAGGAATGATGGCAGATAGCATTCACATGTGTTAGGTCATGGCAGTGAAATATAACTGATTCTATCAGCTAGCCACTGTTTATAGCCACCGGGCAACACGACAGATAATTATACCCGACCTCTGACATAGGGAGACATGGAAGATTACTGTCCACTGTTTGGAACCTATGAGATCCAGTGTGTGACTTGTGAGCCCTAGGGAGCACTTGGGCTGCGATACCGTTCATTGGTGAGCATCATTCCACTGAGGAGTTTTGGTTCAAAACGAACTAGAGTGGAGGAAGAACAAATGCATCTCGATCCCAGCCCAAGAGAATGATCAATTGAGAAACCGAGAAAGAATTTAAAATGGTCAAAAGAAATGACAAAATTATTGATACAAATAATTGTGGCCCAATGAGGATTTTCCAATTGTAGATATATCTTCTTCGGTCAATTGCGGCCAACTGCATATTCACCCAGATGATGTAACCATCGGTTATTCGGCGAAAACCGGATTGGTTTCCTATTAGAGCGCGCAAGGTTCCCCTATATATTTTCTATAGAAATTGTGAAGAATCTCAAATGAATAAAACTAATTATGCAACGCAAGAGTGTTGGGATCATCCAACAACACGCGGCGTCCCACTAAGATGGTGATGAAGGGGGCAGTGTGTCGATGATGTTGGTCGTACGTATGAAATGCTCAAATGCAATTGCCATTTGGCCTATTTTTATTGGCAGGTGGTGTCAGCTTTTTGTTTTTCTCAACCATCGGACTCCGCCACAAGAAGAGCGTTTTATTATCGGCCGCTTAATTTATTCATGGGCTCGGGTTGTTGGCTGCACGAATGGCGCCAGAGCTGAATCTAACAAAATAGTAGCGTGAGGATCTTGCTGCAGTGACTCAGCCTCTCAGCTTTCTTTCTGCAAAATGGCTAGCCTTTTTAGTCAGAAATGAGTGTAAATAATAATGAGTGTTCACGTCAATACTGACAGGTTTTCTTTTCATTAGGACTTGACCTTTGTGGATTGTTTTAAAAAGTCCACAATATATACCCGTCAACTCAATTCCACCATGATGAATGTCAATTACAGCCTAGACGAGGACGTCTCCTTTATATTTATGGGGTCTAAAATGCGCATATTCCTCGTAGTTTTTGTCACTTACCTCCTAATTCAAAGATTGTTGAGATATCGAAATGTCCGCAAACTCGCCACTAAGCATGCGTAGCACCTGCAAGACCCTTGCAGCATGTGCTATAAAACAGCCCATGACAGTCTGCGCATCTCTCCACTCTACGGATTCTCCTTCAAGGTAACATTCTCGTTTCAAATGGCACTCATCACGAGCTATGGGATTCCAACTCGAACAAAGTTACTTACACAGGCTCAAAGACTGACAAATGATCGTACTACGGGCAAACGTACCGAGGATACGGCCATTTACATTTACAAATTCCTTGTAACTGGTATCGATCGCCAGCGGGGCCTGCATGCGCGACATGGGTCAAAAATATCCGATGGCGAACTGGTTTACTGTCTTTGCTTGCTAGTGTTGGAGCCGATCCGATGGATTGAAAAGTACCAGTGGAGACCAATGACAGAGTTTGAGCAAGTCGCATGGTTTATCTTCTGAAAGGAAATTGGATATCGTATGGGGATGAAAATAATCCCCGAGACACTTTCAGATCTGAAACGTTGTGCCAAAAAGTACCAAGAAGGGCACATGTATTACGCGGATACCAATCGAACATGTTATGAGGCAACCAAGAAGACGTTTTCCCGCACGTATGAAAAGCATCTTGAGGTCCATTATCCGGTCAAGAATAATAATAAAGATGATTGAGCATCCATCATTCCACTCGTATTACCTGTAAAGTGGAAAATACGACAGTAATTTCGTTTTTGCCAACTATTCACAATATCCACAGCTTACATCAGTCTTTGCTGCATGTAGCATGGTCGTGTGCTGAGTGCGAGGCTAGAATACGCAACAAATGAATCGATCGATGGGAAGGGAGTACCCGTGTTACTAGTTAGCTGATGATTTGTTTCACCCACGAATAAGGGGGAAATCTCTGTGGTGACGAAGCAATTTGAATTCGCTATCCCGCGATTTGCTGTCGTCATCACCGGGGCCGCGGGGCGTGTTGGGTGATGGACCCCACAATCCCACGCAGCGGATTAGACAATCGAGAACGATCGGATTTGAGTGGGATAGAATGTCGGCCCAAGATTGGCGCTATTATGTACAATTTCCTTGAACCGAGTTGCATACAGCTGGGGACGAATTTAGGCGAGTCCGGAGGAGTATCCTAAACTGATTCAGCATTACGGAATGTGGGTATGCAACGAGAACGCTGTCTTCACTCTGGTGGTTTCCAAATACATGCATGTCGGATTGATTCTTTTCTTTTGCTCTCATGCACTGCAAGTCGATTCCCCAATCAAGCCTGCCAAGCTGCAGCATGCTAGTTCCCCGACTGCCTACTTGGCTACTGCATCATGACGATTGTAGAATGAGCTGGCTGAATGGGTCCGAGTAGCACGCGCTTCTCGGATCTCGTTGCCGTCAATTGATGCTAGAAGACCCAGCAGCACGCTCAGGCTGCCGGGGGAGCATTGCACCATGAAGAGCCACATTTGCGAAGTCTGGAGACACCGAAAGTCGTGTTGGAAAGCGAATCTCAATCCCAGCTTGTCCCATAGGGCCATTCCGCGTCACCTCGTCTGTTGTAGCCGGAATACATATAGCCCAAGAGTAGCAAGCCCTATAATGGTCAATTATCAATAATTGATTGCGTTGACCGGTTCACCTTTCCCCTTGGAGACAAAGAAGCATGGCTTTCACAAGTTTCCTAAAGGGCGAGAAGCCCGATGCCTCGATTCGTGCCGATCCCGAGGCTAGCGAGTCCTCAGAGCCATCCATCATTCACGATGGAAGCCTTGCATATACCCGTACTCAGGCAGGAAATGGCTCCAAGGTCGCGTACCAAGAGGCTGTAGGTGCGCCCGTCGAAACCAATTCACCCTTGGGTTATCACGTCGGTTGGTTTACTGTCATCTTTGTCAATTAACATGTTGATCAGCACTGGAATCTTTTCAACGCGTACGTATTGATACCGAATCACCAGACTTGTTGAGCCTTTTCTAATGAGATAAGCTGCAAATATTCTTACCCGTACTGGATCAGTCGGGCTATCCCTTATCTTCTGGTTTATTGGATTTCTTATGGCTGCGACAGGCATCAGTGTATACTTGGAATTTGCAAGCTATTTTCCCAGTAGGAGTGGCTCAGAAGTAGTGTACCTAGAGCAGGCATATCCAAGACCAAAGTACTTGTTCCCAATTGCATTTGCTGTGCAGTCGGTCATCTTAAACTTTGGCAGCAGCAATGCCATTGGTGAGTCTACCTTGGGTTTTGTTAAGCATTTGATAATGACAGTCTAGTGTTTTCTGAATATGCCTGGAAGATCGGAAATCGCAACCCATCAGAGTGGCAAGAGAGAGGCGTCGCTGTGGCTGCATACACAATTGCTATTATTTGCGCTATTGCCAACAACAAATGGGCATACCGGGTTTCCAACATCATTGGCGTGCTGAAGCTCATTGTGCTTGTTTTGTAAGTATTCTGGATGATGATTGAACCTTTACTAACAATGTCCCTAGTATCAGCATCGCTGGGCTGGTCGTACTAGGCGGAAATATTCATCATATCAAGAATCCCACAGTCAATTTCAAGAATGCCTTCTCAGGAAATATACCCAACGGCTACGACTTTGCCAATGCTCTCGTGAGCGTTCAGTTTGGTTACGGAGGCTACAACAACGCATTTAACATGGTCAACGAGATTCAAAACCTTATCCCAACTCTAAGGAATAACACCAGCATTGCGCTCGTCATTGTTGCGGTGCTCTATCAGCTTGTGAACATTGCGTACTTTTCCGTTGTTCCCAAGGCCGAATTTGCATCAGCCAGCCAGACTGCAGCTACTCTCTTCTTCCAGAAACTATTCCGCAACGAACATGCCACTATCGCTCTAAACTTTTGCGTTATGCTGTCCGCTTTTGGAAACCTCTTGGCGACACTGATTGGCCAATCGCGAATGATTCGTGAAATCGGACGGTACGAACTGATATTCACGCGAAACATATTCAATACTAACTATGAAATGAAGCCAGGGAGTCTTGCCCTACCCTCGGTTCTGGGCCTCAACAAAACCATTCGGAACCCCTTTGGGACCTTGTCTTATCAACTGGTTCATGAAATTCATTATGATCGTTGCCCCCCCACAAGGTGATGCGTTCCAATTTGGTAAGTTTGGCCCCATTTTAAAGACCTAAACTGGGAGGCCTTTATAAAGCTGACACATTACAGTCGTCGACCTACAGAGCTACCCATCTGCCATCTTCATGGTGGCTATGACAGTAGGACTCTATGTTATCCGCTGGCGCCGCAAGCGTTCTGGTATCGGCCGCTCCGAGTTCCGTGCTTGGGATGCATCTGTTCTCTTCTTCTTGGCCTATCAGATCTTCATTCTAGTGATGCCATGGTGGCCTCCAACTGGTGGTGCCAATGGTGGTGATGTGAGCTTCTGGTATGCCACGTATTGTGTTGTTGGTATTGGCATGTAAGTTACGCCAGTCTCTCGGTCTTTTTTGGGGGGTGCTGATACGCTGACCTCAAACTTAGTATACTTCTCTGCGGAATTTACTACGTCGCATGGATATATGTTTTGCCAAGATTTGGTGGATACCAGATTAGGTCTGAGATGGTGGTGGTGGAGGATGGAGGAGCGAACACACTTCGTTTGGTTAAGGTTAAAAATGAGGACTTGGATGAGTGGGACACCACACATGACGAAGCTGGAAATCTGCGACAACGAGCAACAACTTATCAATATGATAGTTAGACTATCGGTAAAACCTGTGGGTTATAAATATCATACCTTGTTCTCCCAAAATAACCAAAGAACCCAATTTTGGCTGAAATTGCGTTCACTGATGTCTGGGCTATCATACTGAGATGATATAGATCGAATGCTTATATAAAAAAGAATGTCTCAATTAGCAAATTACTTGAAACTGTAGAGGTAGGTTTTGGCTTTTCCGTGCTATAGATGGACTGACTGTCTGAACATAACATTGATATCACCTCCTATCAGACAGCAATGTGGTCGGTTAATGTCCTTGCGGGTGGGTGCATGTGCCTGTTACTAGTCATTTGATTGGCTGCCCGGATAAATGGGAACAATCCCTCGTATTTCGTATTTCGTATTTCGTATCAGCCTGTAACGCGAGCAAGCTGGTCGGCTGTTACGCGCATCAACAACTGCTCGGAATGAATCCATTTTGTATCTTCTAATAAACAGTAAGCGAAACGGTGGATATTGGTATATTTTGCATTGACCGATAACCTACGCACCAGTGGCCATGGATCACCGCGTCCCATCCTCTCCTCCACAAAAGACGCTGCAAATCTACCGGCGCCTGGCGTTTGGTCGTAAATATCTGTTTGCGCCCTCCAGCACCGAAGAAGCGCAGTACTTCATTACAAACCCAGTACCGCACAAGCATGCTAGCAGTTGGAAACCCATATTTTACCGTGGCGACAATCCCAAGTACACGCCCTCGAGCAAGGCAATAGCCCGCATCCGCAGAACCAGTATGTGGAGCTCTTTTCGGATTCAGATGGGCGACGGTGTCGGAAAAGTACTCGAGAACAAGAAAAGAGTCAAGGACCGGAGGAGCTACGTCCAGGAACAAAAACGCAGGAAGTTCTTTCGGCTTAAAGCAAAGGCACCGAAAAAAGAGTTGGAGGAGGTGGAAGACGTCGATGGTTTAGTAGTGGAATTTAATATGCGCAGGGCTGGGTTTTTGAAGAGAACGCTCTACTGGGAGTTTGAAGGTGAGGAGTATCGCTGGTGTGGGACAAGAGCTTTCCTGCCTCGTTGGGCTCAGCGGTGGAAGGGTCTCTCGCATGACATGAAGGTATGACTTACTTGAGTAATCTGCTGTGATGTTCTAGATTTCAGCGCGGAACTAACCTTTTCGTGCAGCTAGTCAATTCCAGAAACGAAGTCATAGCAACAATCCAGAAAGATCGCTGGGTGTCATTGAAGGCTTCAGAGAAGTCCAGTGGTCCACCGAATAAGAAGAAGTCTTTGGTGGGAACCCTTCGAATATATTCAATTGCGCATGAAAAAGAGTCTTCATTTGACGTTCAGGGAGGCAAGGTAAATAATAGCACAATCCCTGCTCGTGCGGACGAGCCAAAGATGTGGAACATGGGCAAAGTGGAGGCAAAGGGCCTAACGTTGAACATGAATGGATCACACTCTGGCCATCTTATAGAGGAGGCTCTGGTATTGACTTCTTGGGTTGCGATAGAAGGGGAACACCGACTTCGTCACAAGATTATCGATGTGCTAGAGGAGATTGCGGAGGAGCTGCAAGAGTAAACACGTCATTGCAGCAATGACATTCGCCATGGAGGGGTGGGAAGCACTTTGCGGATATAGACGGCGGTGGCCTCACGGAGTGCATGTCCCCGAAGCCAGTCGAGTGACCTTAGTGTGGTGGTCAGCTTGTAAAATGGGCTTGCTAATCATGATCTGATTGGGGGAATCCACCGACCTTGACATTGAAGATATTTCTTCAGTGTTTCAAAGTATATATAGCCGAGCCCGAATGGCGCCAGGTATCGTAAAAAGGGCTGGGTGCCAAATTCCACCTCGTGTGATTGGCCGCATGCGACAAGAAATAGGCCCCCAAAAGACCATAGATGGGTAATGGGTAAATACATCAAGTCAGTATAAATAAGCAGCGATATAGCGGCATAGACAATGCCTCATCGTCAGCGCCGACTGCGACTGCTCGGGAACCCAGTGCATCTAGGGTTCAGTTCTGTCAACGTACACCCCCGGATGAAAGGCAAAGGCAGGTAGTGGGGATGAAAACAGAGAGTACACACCAATTGCTGTGCGGTATCTGGCTGTTGTTGTCAACCCTCTCCTATTACCCTCAATTTATCAAAGCGCTAAATGCCCGATCCGAGTTTCCATTTTTCGATGTAATCAAATCTGCCGATAGAATTATTGTTGTTGGCTTGACAGTAGGCAACCAAAAGGCCACGGCATCAGTGTGCGTCATGGTCGCAAACGCCACAAGTCAACAAAATGCCATTCCATCCGGCGATTCGGGCTTTAATGTAAACTGTTGCACATGGTACCGATCCTATCTGCAATTTCTTCCACTATAGCTATGGATATCACGACCAACTCCTCGGCCAGCCCATCAGCTTCTGGACAGACTCGCGTCGCAGCAGCAGCTAGAGGCAAAGAAATCACAGTACTAGATATATTCCAGAGGACCACAGACGAAATAACGGCTGCTAGAGTAAGAGAACTTGTTTCGGAAATGAATCGAGATAAAATTTGAAGGCCATGTGCAAATGCTGCCCCGACTCGGCGATCCAAACTATCCTGCAACATCAGTGATGGACGAATGGCTGAACCTCCACGTCAGAGTCGCCTGATTAGAAATAAGATAGTTGATATCCTGGCACATGAGGGAAATAAAGTTCGAAAATATATAGCGCTGTTAAGCAGGTGTCGGATTTGTCTGTGGCAGGCCTGAAGTGATTTAAGGCCCATCAACATCCGTAGCTGAATTAACGCCAAAGGCTAGTGAAGAGTTGAGTCAATATCTGACAGCTTGAATATTCCCAAGGCGTGGTATTATCAAGCAGACACAATGAAAGATATAAAAAAACTGTGTTATCGCAGATGGTGAAACTTGTAAGGCCTCGTTTGACAGCTATCCGTTAGATTTGACCTCACCTCAAAGAGGGAATGTTGCAGTTGGACAATATGCCAATCGATTATGCTAAATAAAAATTTACAATTGGAAGTCTAATCTTTCCAGCATTATACCGGATGTATCAACAACAACCGCCCATATGTTCTTTGAGAGCATAAGCTCGCCCCCCCCCCCCAGTAATTTATGCACGCTAAACCACCCCAAAACTCCACGCAAGCCACTTCTTTAAACGCACTGTGAGTAAAACTCATTGTGCTTGATACAGCTGAGTCCGGAAGCGCATTTGGTCGAACCGGAGTAGAAGCTGCCTCCACACTGAGCGTACTGGGCCACGACCTCGCCTTCACTGTCATCGGAAACTGGGTTAGCAGACTCGGACTCGGGCTCGGGGGTTTTAGAAGCGACGGCGACAGGGGTGGTCGCCTGCACCAGCTCCTGCTTCTGGACAGCCTGGGTGGGAGTGGTGACGGGGGTCGTGGCTGGGGTGGAGGAGGCGGAACCCACCGAGGTAGCGCTGCCGCTGGTTGAGGAGCCCCAGCTGTTCTTCTCGGCGAGCTTGTACCACCAGTTGCGAAACATCCAGCCGTCAAAGTCGGTTATTTCCATGGCGGATCCGGCAAGCATGATGAAGTTGGTGACACCAGTGGGAGTCCAGTCTATAGCCTTGTTAGCGCATTGAAACATGGCCAGGTTTCGGGTGTAACCAAATCATACCATAGACTAAAAACGGGTTAGCTATCAATAATCATCCAGGAAGGTATAAAGAAGACTTACAATCATCCAAACCGAACGTGTGGCCCATCTCGTGCAAAAGAATGTGGATGTTGCCGGAGTCAATATTGTTCATCAAGTACTCGCGCCCAATCTGCTGGCCCCAGGAATAGCCATATCCTCCGTCGAGGCCATCGGTGAGCCAGAGAGAGTGGTCGTAGTGGTGGTCGACTCCTCCGGTGCATGCACTGTAGTCACCATCCAGGTGAGCATCTCGTGCACAGCCAACGGCGCACATTGGGATGCCGTTAGCATCGAGGTCAGTGTAGACGTCAATACCGTCAGTGGAGCCCTCAAGGAGGCTCTTGTCCTTGACGGCCCAGCCTACAATGTTGACGGCAACCTCGGAGTAAGGAAATTCATCAAAGCCATAAACCCACTTGAACCACTTTTGATACTGCTGGTTGTAGACCTTGGCTATCTGAGTGCGCTGGGCAGCAGTTACGGTAGCTTTAGAGTCCCATCGAACGCAAATGTTCAGCTTTCCATTGTTGGCCATAATTTGGTCCCATCCCCAGTTGGTGTTGCTGAAAACACCGCCATCGTAGGTCTTCTCATAGTGCGCCCAAACCTCGCTCAGGGGAGTGTTCAGGTCGGACGGGGGGCTCCAAGTCGCACGCTTAGAAGGTCGGTTGTTGGCAACTCGGCTAAAGGCCGACTTCTTCACAGGCTGCGCAGAGTCCAGCTTTGCCCAGACGGAGGCATCGAGATCGGATATGGCGGCACCGGAAACGACAAGTCCGCCAAGGACAGCAGAAACGGTAGACAGACGCATGATGGATGAGTAATATAACATAAGAATAGTGACAGGATTGAAAAAAAAAGCTTTAAAGATAGACTGAAGTGAAAAAGAACCGACCTGTCGGAATAAAGAATGAAAGGCTTGAATTGACAATGAACCACGGAAGCCAAGAGCGAGGTCAAGTATATATACGACTATGAAAATCCAGTAGGATAGCCTTACTATTCATCACCAAGCCTCCACTCAATATTTCCCACCTATAGCAGCTGGGGGGCAATTCTATGTCCGCTTAGAACGACGTCAAACGGTAGAGTAGCATGGCTTGGATTAAGGATCTGGGCCCAGGGCGGCCCAATCCGTGAACACGAGCTAAACAGCAATGCCAAGAGTTTTTTAAGCTGACATTTTCTCGCATCTTGTCTTGCACGACTAGGACCTGTAACAGACGCGGTTAGGTCCCGGTCGACTCTCTAACGACTGATGGGGGATCCCTTTTAGTGGAGCGCAGGCCGGAACAGACGACGCCAGGCTAACCGAAGCAGGGAATGCGTCCGTATTTGCAAGGGAGGTGCCCCAGGGATTCAAAACTGATCCCCAAAACAATTCGACTTTTTCGGCTGCTGTTCCACGGCTGAGTGCAGAGTAGGAAATCTTGGGAGAAGAATGTCGGCTCATTTGGCCAAGGGATAGCGTTGCAGTCACGCAATCGCCAAAACATATTTTGTTCAAGGTTCATCCTAACGTGAATTGATCCCTTTTGGGCAAATGACAAGGGTTACTGGGCGGGAGAATATACTCCGTTGGTTCCTAGCGGGAGCACTCGCGCCGGATTCACCAGCAACCATAATCCATAAGTTTATTGACAGCACTTTTGGACGGACCCGTTCTTCCTCAATTTAACATCAATCTAAATCCTAAGATGACAGGACGAAAATTACGTACTCGTGACAAGGAACACCGATTCAACGCTTACAGACTCCCCAGAATGAATACAATGTACGACATGGTCAATCTGAGACAAACGCTCATTTCCTCTATCAATCTGCATAGGCATTCTACGCCGTCATTAAGTCCATTCATTTCCTTGCCAAATTCTTCACAATAGGTCCATTTTAACGAAATTTGACTTTTCACGACAAAACTTGACCAATTATGCATCGGAGATGTACAGCTGCCATTATCCATTGTATCTAATTAAAAAACCACACCCATCATCCACCAGCGAATAGAACTCTATCTTACACATCTCAGGGAAGGCATTTAACTTTGCCTTGTTTACGCACGCCAAGGGAACCCGCCGCGCTGCTCCCACCAGTTACCCCAAGAGGGAGCAGACTGGGTGCTGGAGACGGCAGCCTTAGCAGCAGCGGAGGTGACAGACGAGGCAGATGTGACATCTGGGGCAGAGGATGACTGAACAGGGATCGAGCTGGAGGCAACGACCTTGTCAAGAGCATGTGTAGCAGTGGAAACTGCGGCCGCTGTGGGGATTGAAGCTACGGACTTGACAGAGGCAGAGTTGGCCATCAAGGGGCTATAGGCGGCAACGCCCGGGTAGTATGAAGCTCGGAGCGTGGGGATGGGGATGGAGACTGTGAGACCCAGTCCAGCAGTGATCTCACCCTCCATGGTGGCGATGGAGTAATCACTGGCAGTGGAGATGGTCTGGGTGCTGGTGTAGGCAGTGGTGGCGGTTCCCTGGTTCAAGCACGCGCCGGATCCATAGGCGTTTTTGCACCAGTACTCAACAACGCGGCCAGCCTCGGTCCACACGTTGAAGTCCTTGACAACCATCTCCGTGCAAGGGACGGCCGACGGGCAGTTAAACTTGATGGGGCCCCGGTTCTTGCCGTTGGCGCAGGTTCCCTTCCAGCCAGCGAAGCTAAAGTTAGAGTACTGGACACCATCGCCGCTGATGGTGGACATGGAGGACCAGGTGGCGTCCAGGTCAAGAGTATAGGCGTTGAAGTGGCCGATGAAGTTGTTGAGAACAACGTTGGAAACAGTTCCGCTGCCTCCGTTGGACTTGAACATGTACATCTGGTTGGAGTTTTGGGTGTAGACGTTGTTGTACTTGACGTTCTTGATGTCTGTGAAGAGTCAGCGTCATCCGGAAGAATGACAGGACAAGGGGCTTACTAGTATCAGCACCCAGAGACCCCATAGCACAACCGCCAGACCAGTTGCAGAAGACGTTCTCAACCAGGATGTGGTTGGCAGGGCTCTTGACAGTAACACATTCGTCCTTGTTGCTCACTTCGATGTCGTGAAGCCAGATGTTGGTGCTCCACACACTAATACCGTCGAGACCACCGCGGTTAGCGCCGTGAATAACCATGTTGTAAACCTCTCCGTTGGTGCAGGTGTCCATGGCGAAGTGGAATTGGGGGGCTTTCACCGGTTAGTGTCAGGTCAGAAGGCAGGACGATGGATTAGCTACGCACAGTCAACGAGAGCCACATCGTGGATGGAAAAGTTGTTGACATCGTAGAATCGAAGAATACGGGGTCCGTATTTTTTGTCTGATACTGGTCAGTATTACTATCAACAGAACTCCTCGACGCATCTTATTCATACTTTTGTGGAACTCATATCCGTAGCCTTGGACAGCACCCTTGGAGTTGCTGCTATAGAACTCAAAGTCGGACATGTGCTGGAAGAAGATCATGTTGCCTGCATCGGTGCTGCTTCCATATTAGCCATAAATCCGGTGATCGGCAGTCTTGGCGGCTAACCCAATGCGATAGATGGTACCATCCAGTCGGAACGACATGGCATCGCCGGAGAGCTTCAGCCATGTACCCAATCCGTAGTCACCCTCGGGGATGTAAACCTCGCCCCCAGTGGTCTTGCAAGCAGCCCAGGCGTCGCTGATGGCCTTGCTGTTGTCCGTCGTAGCGCTGGCGACTCCACCATAATCCATAATGTTGCAGGTCTTCTTAGCGGCCTTGACGGCGCGGGCAGTGAGAGGGCCAACGGTGCCGCTCAGCTGCGCAGCAGCATGCAGGCCGAAAGCAGCCATGGCGATGAGTGCCGGCAATCCTAAACGAACCATTGTAATGAGTGGTGAAAGGTCAGTTGAGAAATGAACAAAGTAACAGCCGCAAGTCAATTGCAGCGACAAAACACACACAAAAAAAGAATGGACAGCACGAGGAACAAGCAAACACGACAGAGAAACGACTGGCTTGGCAAGGCAGGAACTACTTTTTATGATTTCACGTTGATCCAGGTGACGGGATCAGCCCCCGGGATCTAGGCAGTACCGGACTATAATCTGAACATCCTGCAAATCATGTTTGGGTAGGGCCGTTTCCAACTAATTGGGCTGATGGGCTTCCGATGGCAGGCTGCGGGGGTCTAAAACGTCGGTGTCCCTCGGGCGCCGGGAGCAAGGACGATGACAAGGGGCCAGGACACGTCAACCTGGTGTGTTTCACGGGCCACAAAAACTGCTGCCGGGAACCAAAAATCCACAAATGGCCATCGAGCACCCTGAAACAAGCGCTGGAAGGCCGCTAGAAAAAGGACCACTCTCATGTCGGTAACGGGCGAGCTAAGGGGAAACAGGCTGGATCGTCTAGAAAACGAGCAGCGATGTTCCGTTGGGGGGGAACGGAGTACACATGATGGGACGACAGCCTAACACATGCAGGTTCGACAATATATTCCAGAAGCCAAGTCAGTGTAGTAAAGATTATTGAGAAAGTATAACCGCTCTTTATACTGGCGGGTGATGCTGATTGGGTTAACACGCAGTTGATCAACCCCCCAGCATTATTAAGGTGCGACTTCGATTTTAGCGCGTTCAACTCTCCCTCTAACTATTGCGCTCCAGTTCTCGACATGGACAATTTTGCCACAAACGATTTAAATCTACGATACTCTGGGTTTCATCGCTAAAATGATTACATCCATGTCTAACTCTAACAGATTGGCCAACAAGTTGTTCGAGACTAGCAACAAACGCTGTGCCAGATTCGAAGCGAAATTTCAGCTGCAAGGTCCTCAGGATGAAAGATATCCACCTTATACGACCCGAAAATGCCGAACATCCGGAGCTGTGAGAGGCAGCCCTGTATTGAAAGCAAAGGAAGCAGGTATCTTGCTGTGTTTTTTTTTTTTTTTTTTTGGGGGGGGGGGGGTTGGAATGAGTATTTCAAAAAATGCACATCTCCCGTCCTTGGCATTGGTTAAATGACTTCACTATGTCAATTTGGTCTGGACCTGTGTTTCATGGCGCAACGGCCTCTAGTCTCCCGCGCAACTGCTCGCCAATTCCATGGCTTTAAACCCCCTTGATGCTTCTCAGCATTTGCAACATGGTTGAATAATCTTGGGGCCAGCAACTCGAGCCTTGCTACCATGTTGGTATGCTTCATGACGTTGGCCAGTGGTTTCCCGAAACCCTTGTGAGACTTTGACGCGGATCGGGTTACCACAGGGCTTGGCAATTCCGGTGTGTTGAATCACCGTATTGTTATCTTGTTACATTCCACCTTGTCGCATTCTGTGGGGCATTTTCTCCTTGCAACTCTGGCAATATCTAAAGAAGTTTCAAAGGTTTAGCAGGTCAAAAAGAGGACGCTTCGCTTTGAGATTGAAAAGGATATGTTTGACATGTTAATGCCGTGATAATTGTTCATGGGAGTACCAATACCATTTCTTTTCATGCATGTTTTTAACTGTTTAGTTAAAATCTACAGTTCAGCTCGATGTTTAACTTGCCAGCATTCCAGTTTCATACAAATGAAGATTACTTCCTATCTGGGAAGACCTCAGCTCAAGCATGCGCAATAACCAACACCAGATGACTCCATCTTCTTTGTCTTATTCAACGTACTCGGCACCACTCCCATATCCTGGAATACTCGTTCGAAACGATGCCGCCGACAACTGGCCGAGACAATTACTTCTGCACAGTTATCGATAATGGAAAACAAAGGTTGTAGATATGGTAGACGCTTTGGCTATAAAGGAAGACAATCGACGGCTGGAAGGATTATCACTCATCACTCTCAATCATACTCAACTCAACTCACATTCTTTTAAAACACACTCATTAATCACACACTCCTTCATTTCACTCATTAAAACTAATTTTTAAACCCTTCAAAATGAAGTTCAGCACTGTCATCCTCCCTTTCTTTGTCTCCTCCGCTCTTGCTCTGCCCGCTCAGCAGGTCAGCACTGATTTGGTTGTCCGCGAGCAGGCCGAGCAAACATGCATTCTCGACAGGCTCCTTGGACTTAGCAGCCCAACTAATGGTAAGCGTGATGAGGAGATTTTCGCACGCGGCACTCCCAAGGGCATCAACCTGAATGTTGGCGGATCCGTGATCGAACATCTCGTCGGCTTCTTGTCTACAGTTCTCAATGGACTTCTCACCAACTTGACACCCAAGAAGGCGTTCACTGCGCCTGGTTCAACTGGAAGCTTCCCTACCCTCGGGGGAGCTACTGGATCTACCGGGTCTGGCGGATCCAGCTCAAGCTTCCCCAGTATTCCCAAGATCGATAGCACCGATCTTCTAAAGCAGCTTAGCGGCTTTGCTGGTTTTACCGGCGGCAAGCGCGAGCTCGCTCAAGGTATGATGCGACATAACCACTACTATGGGGGTACAGAATTAACAAGATCTCTACAGGTAGTGTCTTCAGCGCTATGGAGAAGCTGGTGGCACAAATTGCCAAGGATATGCCCGAGGCCAAGGCCGCCAGCGTCAAGATTACCGAGGCTTTCAACGAACTCAACAGCATCGCTAAGAAGCAGGCTACTGCTGCTCTGAAGAAGCCTGCCGCCGAGAAGAAGCCTGCTTCCGAGAAGCAGCACTAAGTATCACTTAAAGTACGTGAGAGTACGACTGAGTACGATATCTCTTGTGTTTCACAAACGCAATAGAGAAGATAGCGAATAGCTAGGGGGTCCACGTGTTCTAGCCACCTTGTTATTAGCAGTATGCCTAGCTTAGGGTAGAAATAAACTCGAAAAAGTTTAAAATCATCGTCCTTAAATTTACTACAGTACCCATGTGGTATGTAAGCCTGTGAGGCTGCTAGAATTGGCGGCACATCAAACATTGCTTGAATTGCACTATGCCCCGTGTCGAGAATGTTGACAAATCAGATTTCCAAGAGCATTTACATTGTAGTTAGCTTTATTGGCTCTTTTATATTACTTAAACACAACAAAATAACATATATACGTAACACCGTCTATTGCCTGATCATTGATTTTTGCATTTCTCTTTCGATGTGTTTTCCACCAAGATGCGACTACCCTAGTGTCACAAAAGATGGCTGTCCCTTTGTGGACCGGTAGACCTCCCTTATATTATCACACCTAGCCAGTGACGCGCCCGTAGCGCCAGTATTTTCAGTCGCTCCAGGCCGCTGTGGATCACTGTTTGCGGCTCGTAGCCTTAGCCTGGCGCTACGAGCCGGATGGGCCGTTATATGGGTTAAATGGCCTATCTGAAGCCACTTTCAGCGCCCAATCTGCTTCAATACATCTCATTGTATCTTCAACTCTCATCCAAACCAAACTATGACATTCACAACCTGCTCAAACCGAACTTGTACAAATAATGCTGGGTCAATTATACACATTACTGGGAAAGGAATAGAAGCGACAAAAGTAAACTATTGTCCGGGATTGACAGCCAACTAACATAGAGCAAGTCCCAAGGGGGACTCGGAAGGCAACAAAAACAAACCCCTAATGGCAGAGGATCGTTTTGAACTTATAATGATTGTTTTAGTGACGATCATCCTCCATAGTGCCGCGAGATCTCCACATTGGATCACAGCAGCACCTGTGAAACATTGGAAGCGGATGTGTGCTAGTTTCTCAATAGTGCAGCCAGTAGAATCTCGCGAAGTGGTCAAACTACACGCGTTCCGTCACAGCCATGTCCGAAATGCGCAAGGTACTGATCACGGGCTGCTCCGGTGGCGGCATGGGAGCCGGCCTTGCCATTGCTTTTCACAATGCGGGGCTAGAAGTGTACGCGACGTCTCGAAATGAGGCCAAGATGGCAAACCTTGCAACCCTTGGCATCAAGACTATGGCACTCGATGTACTATCTGAATCGTCCATTGCGGAATGTGTAGCCAAAATACCGGGTCTCGATATCTGGGTCAACAACGCCGGCATCATGACGACAATGCCTGTTGCCGATTTGGACATTGCTGAGGCTAAGCGCATCTTCGACACCAACGTGTGGGCCCAGATTGCAATGACCCAGGCCTTTTTACCATTATTGATCAAGTCGTCGAATGCTTTGATTGTCAATCAATCTTCTGTTCAAGCGACAACGGCCATCCCATTCGAGGCTACCTACAGCGCGTCAAAGGCCGCCTTCTCAATGTTTTCCAGCACTTTGCGCCTGGAGCTGGAGCCTTTTAATGTTAAAGTTGTCGATTTGCGAACCGCCTTCGTTGCTACCAACCTCTACCAGAACATCAAGGCTGCTAACCTGCCATTACCAGAGGGATCTATTTATGAACCCGTGAAAGACATCATTGAGGGGACGATGGATCTATATCCGGGAGCTGGCCTACCGCTTCAGAAGTGGGCCAACGACGTTGTCAAGTGCTTGTTGAAGAAGAACCTACCGCTTCTGATCTGGAAGGGCGATGATGCATGGAAATATCGACTTGCGGTAAAGCTCCCCTTTGGATGGCTGGATAAGTCTGTTAAAAAATGGTCAGGACAGGACAGAGTCAACAAGCTCTTGCGTCAGTACAAATAGAAAGAGATCCGCCCATCGCTGGCGTAATGTTTTAGTGGCCTATAGCTGGTGGGCGAGATGTTGGGAGCAATTTCGATCAAAGATTAGTTTTGGACATAGTATATTTAGTACTGAGCATCGACGGATGGAATCAGACTGTTTGTTTCAGCCCGAGGTATCAAGCCTTTCCTCACCCTAAACACCAGGAGGTCAGAATATGTCAAATGTGTTTTAATGCCGAATATAAAAACCTTTGCCCAAATTAAGGTTACTAGAGACTAGTAAAACCATGTACTAGAGTCTACAGAAACTAACATAAATCAAAGTTGAATGTGCTAGGGTTAGGGTTAGGGTAGAATTAAAAAAAACGATTACTTGGGAATTACCAATACCCCCCCCCCGGTCAATACGTTGATTGTCAGAGGGTTATTGCTGTGATATAGTTTGCCTCGAACTAATATTTGAGGGTCAGTATTTGCATACTCCATGTTCAGCCCTGCTGTAAATGACGGGACCGATACTGTACTTCGGGATTATGAATGATCTGTGCTCGGCAAATAGTAACTTGGACCTCGCTCAGCAGCCTGTCAGTTTACTAAAAATGATCATCCTGTAGTAAAAGTCCCTTACCCTATCCCTTTGAGCGTAATAAGCGTACATTTGGGTGGAAAATAGGGAGTTTAGCACGTATACATGCAGAAGATTATGCATCGTAGAAGTTGGAAAGATGCATAGGGCCGACCGTGTCAAGTCACCTGCACAACAACCTTATTTGAATGGGCAAATCGTACGGCCAAAGCCGGCAGTCCCTAATAGATCAGCTGCCAATATGGACAGGGCCGCTTGTCTCATGATATATCATGACATGTGGCCATGTAAGCTTCCTCGTGTTGATGCTGTTTAATGGAGCAAAATTGCTCAGGCATTAAATGTAGAAGGGATCTGAATGGAATCGGTAAGCACCTACAAAAATAACGGCTTCCATCCAGGGCTAGGATTTAGTTGGACATGGCTCATTCCTGGCAGAAGAGCGTCTTAGGCACGTGATTCTGGGCGCAGCATAGATGCTGAATTCGGGCATGCAAATGGGCTCCCATTTCTTGGCTGGGCACATCCTGCGCCCCTTGCATGCAACCCCAACCTGGCGAAGCTCTCTGTGCCAAGCCGGTTGCCACATTCGAAACATGGCTGTAGGGGCTTAGGGCTTAGGGCTTAGGTGGACATGATATGCTATAATAGTCATAAATTCTTGGTCCAATTATAAGTAGAGGACCAATCGAAATGAGATACAAGAGATAAATTCGAATGCTGTGGTGCGACGGCTGTAATGCATGCTGACAACAACCCCACCTAGCTGAAAGTTGCTGAAACACCACTGCCACCTGGCACTGATCCATTCTTGCAGCTAAGAAACAAAGCCTCTCAAGAGTTATGCTTCATCTTATACACGTAAAACTTGTATTTGGCCTGGGGAATGTGCCACCCGTCTCTCGATATAATCTGTTTATGATTTCATGCTTGTTTAATGGGTGGCCACTAACACATGCCTATCGGAATCGATATTTCAGTGTTCCCGTCATACAAGACCAGCGCTGGGCTGATCATATTTGGGAAAGGAGCGGCATACAATGGATACCTAATTGCTTGGCGGTATGCATGGTGACTATAGGCTTCGCCAAGGACGATTATAAGTAAGCATGACGCCCCTGCCCTGTTTCTTCGTGTTGAGATCCATTCATACTTGTCATCATATTCACCCCAACAAAGAATGGCTGGCTCTCGTCACCATCTGTGTGACCCTTCGGATGAGGCACTTCAACTACAGTCACTATTCCCACATTCACAGACAACCACTTCTCTCACTAAGCCTGAAGACAGGCAGAACTGTTCAATCGACCAGAATGCGTTGGAAAATGAGTGCCAAGGCCATCTTGAACAGAATTCCGACCGAAACCAAGACCATGAGGATGAATACAACAGTCTTTCCAACTCGTCCAGGCCGGGAGGAATTTTAATTCAGAACATTCCTAATCATTTGAATGCTTTGAGATTTGGAGATGCTGATGGCGAAAAAATCAGGACAGAACCCCTTCGAGGGCCTGTTTATTTGAATTGGATCGTCGAGATTGCTATGCTTCTTCTGAGCGCCGGATTGCTTGTCGCTATTTGCCTTATACTCGACAAGTACAATGAGCAGGAAGTTCCAGATTGGAAAGATAGTGGAATCACCCTTAACGCGCTAATTGCCACACTTGCTACAATCGTTCGTGCCATTCTCGCCTGTATTGTCTTTGAGATCCTTGCCCAGCTTAAGTGGAATTGGATTTCTAATGGCTTTCGCCCCATGCAAGAATTTCAGCTATTCGACAGCGCTTCAAGGGGAATTTATGGCACCTTACGTCTTCTGCCAGTCATTACTTTTCATCAGCCTATAGCAATTGGGGCTATCCTGGTGGCCGTATTCTCCCTGGGCATTGGCCCGTTCGTGCAGCAAACAATGCAACCATATCAATGTCTTCGCCGCACAGAGTCATCTGGGCAGTCAGCAACTATTAGGGCTGCAAATACAATTAATGCTGCCGTTCTTGAACGTTATTACGGCAGATCGAACGATAACCTGTATCCCGGAATAGGGTTGAAGACGGCCATGCAAGATTCCTTAGTAAATCCGTCCACCGACTCCAACATACCATCTCTGTTTACTTGCACATCGGGGAACTGCACCTTTCCTACCTTCTCCGACAGATCCGAACAAATAAAAGACGAAGTTACTCATGCAAGTGTCGGGATATGCAGTCGATGTGTCGATGCATATGACTTTGTCCAGGGACCAAAATTTATCAAGGGTGATTTTGAATATCAAACGAAGGTACAGTTTGAGCTACCTGTCTACGGCGATTTGGAACATACGAAGAATGAGACACAAAAAATCGCCCTTGGAAGCCGCGACGACCAACATTATCTGGACCTCCGTACCATACCGAATCTCACATGGGCTGGCCGAGTGGCCTCGGATGACTTCCTAAATCGCGCCCGATGGTCAATAGCAAATTTTTCCATACTTGCGGCATCGCGAGATCACTGTGACCGTCTACCTGGTGGCAACTTCTCATGCCCAGGCTGCAAGAATGGTGCATCAAATGAAATCTGCAATCTTGCGAGGGGATGGATTTGGGGAGATCCTCCTGCGACTTCTCTTTCCTTAGATTATGTCGCCGCTGGTTGTATTCTCTATCCATGCATCAAGTATTACTCGGCCAAGGTCGAAAATGGAACCTTATCAGAACGGACAGTACGGGATGTTCCTCTGCGCCCACAGCCATTGACACCTGATGACCCGTACGTCATGTCCCCGAATAGTGATGAGCCTCCAAGGTGGAAGGGTGTGCAGCAGCCATGTTATGTCAATGGCACAATATATACTTCATCCAACATATCCCGGCCTAATCTAGACTCAAATTCAACAGCGACAGTTCAGTTTCACGCTGAAGACTGGGCAAATCTAAGCCCAGACAGCCGAGCCGATTACATCAATATTACGGCCCCGCTTGAGTGCATTTTTGAACTCCCATCAGGGCTTGTTCAATCCATCAGAACAGAATTAGGTCGTACCTTCAACGTCAGTTGCTCTATACCTAGGCTAGCGGAGCAATTAGAGTGTGGTGATGTAGAGTAACCTATTCAGCCCCTGCCGAAGGATTCATGCGCAATTCCTCCACATCTGTAACCACAATTGAAGAGAACGTTGAGTCATTAGCAATGCGAATTACGACTGAGATACGAAGGCTGGGCAGGGGAGGCTACGTGAATGCAAGTCCTATGGTGGAAGGAGAAGTGCTGGAAATTAGATCTTGTGTCAAGGTCATATGGAAGTGGCTTATTCTCCCGGTTGCGATGCTTGTTCTGTGCGCTGTCCTTCTGGCATGGATAATCATTCGAGATTCCCTTGCAAAAGACTCTACAACTTGGAAGTCTTCATTGCTTCCCTTGTTACTCAAAGATCTCCACGGGTTGGAAAGAATGGGCCTGCGAGGGGTAGAGAAAGTAGCCGAGGGACTGGAGCTCAAAATCACAAAGCATAAGCAAGGATAACCTTGGTGCTTTTATTCATAGTTTTGATTCTGAGCTATCAATACCATGTATTTTGTTTTGATGGAATAAGGATATCTTGATGACTACATATAAGTATCACGTACTGTGGATGATGGATCTGGTTTGGTCTTGGGGTTATGGTGATGAGTGCTGGCAGATTGATTGCCCGGACCCCAAGCCTAAATGACCGCTCCGACCTTACGAAACCATGGGAAGAAGCCACACGGCCACGGGCACTCG
Organism: Calonectria henricotiae; assembly: GCA_020623695.1. Classification (NCBI taxonomy): domain Eukaryota; kingdom Fungi; phylum Ascomycota; class Sordariomycetes; order Hypocreales; family Nectriaceae; genus Calonectria; species Calonectria henricotiae. The sequence goes on from JAHVYB010000027.1 coordinate 278,675, forward strand.
CTACAATAATAGATACAGGTAAATTTATATTGAGCACGGGTTGGACTAGCCTAACAACTTAGCAGTGAATTGTTGTTTTTCTTCTTTTTCCCCCCTCGACCATGGCTGGAAATAGCTGGATTACCCCATGCGAGGATGCTAGCGTGGATTTTTTGCATTATCTATTTGGCAAAAGTCCAAGCGTGATTAGACGGAAATCTTATTTTTCTAGTGCGACGGAGGAGCTAAGATTCAAGATTTTGCCCGTCGCAACTTAGTTATAAACCTCTTCTTTGTGGAAATACAATGGTGTTGATGAAGTACTAGACAGTAAGAATTCACTCTTCTTTGATAGCCATGAGTTTACGTGCGATGAAGTCATAACAAATGTATTGGATCTGGACGGCTCTCATATTTTTAACATTGCCTATAGGCAACCACGCCCAACTAGTGTCCATTGAGATTGAGAAAGGGGTTTGGTCCGTGAACGGTGCGCCCTACGAGCCAATTTGTCGGTTTGAGCTCGGGACTCCGGAATCGCCGGCCATGTTTCAAATGCCAAACCTTGACCGCTGCGCGCTCAAATAATCTGCCGAATATAAATTGAATGGCATCGGCAAGTTAGTTTAAGCTGGTTGACTTGTACTCTACTCAACCAAATTACTCAAAAAATTGTTAATTACCAAAATCAAACATGAAGTTCACAGCCGTCCTCCTTGCTGCTGGCATTGCCAGCGTTCAGGCCATCACCCTTCTCAGAGAGACCCAGTTGTGCAGGTACCAAAAGCTCCGTGAACCTGCCTGGCACCATTGCAACATTATGAATGGTGGCCGAGACCCCTACAAGGATTCCGACTGTGACATGCCTTGTGCTCGAGCAGGCCTAAATGAAGTGGGCAAATTTGTACATGTCAGCAACAACTGGGGAGAAGACCGATGCGCTCTTCAATGTTATATCAAGTAATGGAACGGTAAGATCATGTGTCTTTTTACCTCCTTAAACTGAGCTAATTTGACTAGAAATGTGAGGAATTCTACGTGGTAAGAAAATAGCGCTTTAATGTTGGCCTTGGAAATATAGAATTAGACCATGACTCCATCCTAAGCATATGGACCAGGCGTTGTGAATAGATATCAACTAGATTTAATAGACACTGAATCGATTTCTTCACATTTTTGGCTTCTATAGTGTTATTTTCTAGAGATGCCACTGACGGGCGATGCTCGTTTCATCCGGGAGCAAAATACTGTATGATAAAATGTTGAACTGATACCTGAAATCAGACAGTAATGGAATCCATTGAGATCCATGCATATGTAGAGTAATGCTGAAGCCCAATCCATTAAGACGCTTCGTGTAAACCCCACTAAGAACCCGCATCGGGCGCGTGCAATATGCCTGTTCCAGTTGCGAGACTACCTCGGTGACGATGCCTCCCATCTCTAGCACACTCACTCCGCCCACGTTATTTATAGGTAAAATCACTCCATTGACGTCGCCCACAACGATCATTTCAACTTGGCGGTCCGCAGCAGGGGTCTTTTTCACCACGCTGATGTTGAGGATGTCACCCGTGTAGTTCATGACAATCACAATGACTCTATGCGTTTCATCCACGCGTGACATGATGGCGGTGCGCATCTGGAAATTGGCATTGTAGTTGTCATTGTCGTTTGTGGCGCGACCGAGGGATTTGTGAGGGTGACGGCCCGCAAGAGGCGTTGGGACTGGTCGGGTCGTTAAAAAACTGCTTGGTTGAGATTCTCATGTTTACACAACTAAGGGAGATTGAGTGAATGAAAAAGCCACTGGGAAATAAGACAAAGCAGTCCAGATAAGAAAAAGCCTCCAAGAACTTTTGGTAAGTGGTTAAATAGAGGAACAAGGGTTGTGAAGAGGGTTCCGCCCCAAAAATTTGTAGAGAACTAGAATATCAACTAAGAAAAAGACATCACATGGGATTTTGAAATGCTTCATCATGTTTCCTATACTGTACAGCTCCCGTTGTTCCTGTACAGTTACTGCAGTGAGTGATTCACTAGCGCTAGACATGGGCTCCTAGCAGACTTCTCATTGGCGCGGATGGGGAGGGGGGATTCTTGTTTACGGAGAGCTTGGTCCATGGTCTACCAAATGCTATCGTCTTGGACACACTTGGGTCCACGTGCTTTTCTTAGCTTTGGAAATCGACCAATGCCATCGGGACCTTTATAGTTTAGTTCGTGTCAGAGTCCGGGTGTTCTAGATTGGTGTAGACAGATGCAGTGTTGCCGAAAGAAAATCCCCCATGGCCGAGTTGAGTCTTGTGGATAAATTCAAGGGAAAGATTAGCAAACGCTTCTAGTCTCCATACAGCCATTGAGATGATTATCAGAATTCGACAGCTTTGATGTCAATGTATTTCAGGGCCTGCAAAGCCCATTTACTTGTCAATTGTGCTAAATGGGTGTTTAAAGTAATGATCTACAGAGTAGAACATGGATCGAAAGTAAGTAGAGGCTGGGCCGTAAAGGAGCCTATTTGCAGTGACGCACACAAACCAAATTACTATAGATAGTGACAGTCTAGCATTCCGAAATTCCAGACAAGTTCTAGGTAAAACGGGTGATAACCCCCTTGGGGAAAAGACTGCTTGGTTGGACATGAATGAGAGTTAGTGCAGCTTGGCCCGTCTTCGCTCGCGTGAATGCACTGTTTGCGTTTTAAATCTTCGACCAACGCAAAAGTACCGCAGCAGCAATGACTGGCAGAACACTAACCAACTCTCCGAGGCCTGCATACTGTGGGAGAATTCTAGCATTGACAAACGCTCCAGCGGCAAGGAGCACCGCAAAGGTGTTGTACACGAAGCTCCACCCAAAGTTGAACTTGATGCGGTTCACGGCCTTCTGGCTGACATTGATCATTGTGAGAACCCCGGCGAGAGAAGGGCGCATGAGAACCACGTCTGCAGCAGACTGCGCAACATCAGTGCCCTCATTCATGTGTACCCCGATTGTGGCTTGAGCAAGGGCGACAGCGTCGTTTGTACCGTCACCGCAAAACACCACGATTGGCTTCTTGCGGTCCGTTTCATTTCCCAGAAGCACTTGGATATAATCCTTCTTGTCGCCAGGAGAGCTTCGGGAACGGACCTTGTCGCATGGGATGTTCAACTTCGATGCCAATTTCTGAACTGCTCCATCATCATCGCCAGAAACGACGTGAACCGATACACCACGTTTTTGCAAATCCTCAACTGTTTGGGCGGCATCAGCTCGCAGCTCATCTTCGAGACCAAACACCGCCTTCAGCTCATTGTCAATCGTGAAGCAAAACACAGTGTAGCCTTGAGCGAGCATCATCTGAACATTCTCATGTTCCGTCAGATTAAGCCAGCGGGAGTTTCCTGCTCGTAGTATCCTGCCACCCAAAGTTGCTTCGATACCTTTGCCACTGACACTCTTGATTCCGGATACCGCAGCTACCTTGATCAGGCTGTCTGCGAAATGGGCACTAATGGCGGTCGAAACCGGGTGTCGACTGTTCTCAATGAGACCGAGAAGAATCGGGATACTAGCTTCATCAATGCACTCCCTAGCCACAACCGAGAGCTTACCACGGGTCAAAGTACCAGTCTTATCGAAAACAACATGTGCCGCCTTATGAGCGACTTCGATAGCATCTGCTGATTTGAAGATGATGCCCCGCTCAGCTGCAACTCCGCTTCCAATTACAATAACCATTGGAACTGCCAATCCGATGGCACAAGGGCACGATACAATGAGAACAGTGATAGCGTAGGTGATGGCGTTGATGGTAGCTTCAGATCCACCATGTCCTCGAACAGCCACGCCAACCGCAACCCATATGACAAATGTAATTATTGTCAGGGTGACGACGACAGGGACAAAGTAGGTTGCCACCCTGTCTGCCAAATCTTGTAACTTGGGTTTCGAGAGCTTGGCTTCATCAACCATGGCCGCAATGGCCTGGATCGTATTTTCACTCTGCAAGCGGTCCAGACGAACCGTCATAACTCCGGGGCCATTGATGGACCCGGCAATCACAATAGACTTGGGGTATTTCTCGACTAATCTAGACTCGCCAGTGATCATTGATTCGTCCACTTCGGAGGATCCCGTGACAACGGTGCCATCAGTGGGAACTTTTGTGTCCGGAAGCAACTTGAACATATCCCCATATTGAAGAGTTCGTGCGTCAATCTCGCGAACAGTCCCGTTCTCTTGATCAATGAGCATAGCCGTCGGTGCCTGCAGCGACCTGATGGAAATAGACTCGACGGCCCTCTGACGAGCGAGAGCTGCCACCCATCGGCCAACCATGATTAAGGTTACTAGCAGGGTGCTAGTCTCGAAGAATTGTCCAGTCGACAACGGCCTTCCAGCAATGTGGTACGCAAAGGAAACCACGGAAAAGATGTAAGCCGCGCTGGTACTCAACACGATCAAAAGATCCATTTCAATGACCCTGGAGAAGAGAAAAGCCTTTAAGGCTTTTGGGTAGAAAGGGCCTGCCACAACGACCTGAACAATTGTAGCCAACGCGAGAGATGCTGAAGAGTAGGCCACCTCTCTTTCGGGGATCGGAGCCCATGCCATTACTAGAACAGGAATTGTCAAAACGGCAGATAAAAGGGTCGTATATCCGACATGTCTGACATGCTTGCTGCCTGCCTCCAGGGAAATATCACCACGAGGAGGCGCAAGTTCCACGGGAGGACCCCAGATTTTCTCGGCCAGATCTCGAGCCCCGACTACCCTCGGGTCAAACGTGGCTCGGACCGTGGTCTTGTCTACCAGCACCATATCTGTCACCCCTTCTGGCCACGTTTGGCTGATGAACTTTGAAGTATCACCGGGCACAATGAGATCCAAGTATGAGCCATTACTTTGAACCTTTTCACACTTGAATTCAGTCTTCCGTTCTAAATGTTTCATGACTTCCTCAACTGAGCCTAGACGCAGATCAATGTTGAACTCTGCGCGAGAGAGAACTAGGCTTGTTTTGAGGTTTTTGACGGCTGGGACGGTGGCAAGAGTTCGGTTGAGCTTGGTCTCGCAGCCGGTGCAAGTCATGCCGGAAATGCTCAAGACGACATGCTCGTTACCGGTCGCCTGATTCTCGATATCGGTGGCGGGATCAACTAGTATCTCTTCAATCTCCATTCCAGTATCTGGCGCGTCAGAGGCGCAACAGTCATCGGCACAGGAGCCTTGGGCGCTTTTTGGTTGCTCTTCGGCACAGCAAGAGTCGGCGCAAGATTCCTTGTTGCATCCATCGGTCGGGTTTTTGGTCAGGTTTGCTGGCTTACAGCAAGAACTAGAGCAACATGGTACAGCCATCTTGTCAACAGGAACTTTCTCTTCCTTCTCGCAACATGCTGCCGCGCAGCCGTCGTTCGAGGGCCGCAAAACAGGCTTGACCTCCGAGCAGCACGAGTCACTGCAGCCACCTTTAGGCTTAACAGGCTCATTTTTGGTGCAGCAGGATCCAGAGCATTTATTCTGTGCAGGAAGCGGGTCTCCAATGGGGATCTTCGAGCAACACCCGTCGATAGAATTCTTTTTGACCACGGACTTCTTCGGTTGCTTGCCTTTGGTGCAGCATGATTTAGCACAGCCGCTCTTTACTGCCGATTCCTTGTCCGGTTTCTTCTCTGGGCAGCAGGAATCGACCTGTGAATTCTTCACAGAATCGACCTTGACAAGTTCATCCTTGGCGCAGCAAGGTAGGGCACATTTAGCTTTGGCCGGCGGCTTGACGGCGGTCCCACCGTCCGAGCAGCAAGAATCGTTACAGTTGCCCTTGGGCGCAGTATTCTTGCCATTCGTACCGTCTGCGCTCGGCTTGGGACAGGTAATATTGACAGAAAGCCCCCTGGCCGACCTGTTGCTGTCACCAGAGCCCTTTCGAAGTCGGAGGCGGTTCTGAGCAGCCCGGTCAGATCCGACCGAGGTGGAACTGCGGTGCGAGTCGAGCGAAGGGCGATTGGGAGTCTCGCAGCATGACTCTTGACCAAGAGCAATGAGGGTGCGGCAGAGACATCCCAGAGCCTGGAGCGTGGCACTGTATCGATCGAGGGCGGAAAGACTATGCTGGCTGCAAGCCTTGCCGTCAGCCGCGCCATTACACCCGGAGCCGGGATTAGCGTAATCATTCTCGTCTGTGTATGCAATAGTTAGCGGTGGTTGGTGCGCTCGCGGTATCGCTGTCCTGTCTTGGTACTCACGGCTCGTTTGCGTCTTGGCGCCAATTACAGACGTGGCACTCAGCTTGCACTCGCGCATAGCGATGCGGTCAAGACACGACGTGTCGCAACAAGGGGATATCTTGCCGCGGCAGCAATCGGGTGCGTCATCATCAGACTTGGTTTCATCGCCAGCGCATGCCCCGGAGGCACAGCAGTCATCCACAGGGACAGGTTTTTGTTCCTGCAGGGACACGGTCTCAGAAACGTCCCCGCCATCACCATCATCACAGCACTTGTCCTTGCAGCTACCGACCTCGTCGCTTTGAACCACGACGGGGGCGGCGACAGCCTCGGGGGCCGGAGCCGGTGGGCCGCAACAATCACAACCCATGGTTGAGTCAGCGTATATTTCGATTTGGATTCTGTCAGAAGGATACAATTGAGGTATTCAGGCGATGAAGTACCAGAAGACGGCAGAGGGGTTCCATCTCACTGGCATAATTTATTAGTCCACCTTGTAATTAAGCATCAGAAGCCGCTTTCCCCAGATAGGCATGCCGCTGATCGGATCGGGCCGGCTACCCAACTAGAAATTACGGAATGGACGAACGTTGCCCCGCAGGCTGGCGAGTGGCCACCTCCCACGGAAGACATTCGAGGAACAATGGGTGGGTAAAAGAGGGGAATAAAGCCATTGCACTGAGTCTATGAGTTGCTGGTCTTGCCACAATACATGATTACTTTGATCCACATGCCCACCCTACGTGCTCGTCTGGGAAACCTCTAGGTTAGCTCGAAGGGAATCATTTAACCCACTACTTCAGAGACTATGACATGGTTCTTTTCTTTTCTTTTCCAATGTTACACTATAAAATCAGGAGATGGGTATTTTTTAAATATGTTGCATATAAATGTCTGTAGCTTGCTCTTCTCTCATAATTTCTGTCCTACGTTGCATACTAACAATTCAGAATAAGGAGAACATCTTATTCCTAGAGGTAAATTGATACACAGAGGCCTAAACCACAAACACCTCAACACTCGTCAGCAGTTTAATCCAACTATGATTAAAGAAGGTGAAGTTGATACAGACCTAACTTCAGTTGTCTAAGGGGATAATTGTGGATATTTATATTGATAGAGATGCTATAAGAAGGGTGAAAGCTCCTCCTGAGTGATGTGCGCTACATGTTAAGACCCGCTAACAAACCACAATGTTCCTGCCTCTAGCTTTCGAATAACAGTCAATGCTATCGAGCCTTGTCAGGTACAGAGAAAGCCCCAAATGGCGTCGTGAGACACACTAATTACTTACTTCTGGAACACAAGGCTTTTCATAAACCTCTCTCGCCCCTGGAGCCTAACGAATTATCAGATGAATAGGTATTGGATTTATACGGAGATCATTGCACTTCGGTCTCAGATGGACAAATTTACGGTATAGACAATTACCTTCTTATGGTCAGGCGATGACTTTTAAAGCTTACATGAACTCTCGATAAGCGTATATGCTTATGTGGATGTAGTGCACAATTATGTAGTGGTTAGAGTCCACGCCCTCTCTGGTTATGATCCAGGCCCAAGTGTTACGAGGTCCAGCTAACTTAACAAGAAGACATTTAAATTCGAATTTTAAATGAATTAGCATGAGCCATTTTATAAGGAGTGCCAGAGTATTCTGAGGTTGGGGGAAAAAAGTCGTTAGCAAATCAGGAACTGCTCGGAGTAGAGAGTTGTAGAGTTTCCCTACCGTACAATCAAATGTGTCGCAGATTGATCTACCTCTGTAGTTCTAAGAATTTTATTAATTGGATGACGATATAACATATGGACTGAAAAGCATTCTAACTTGTACGGTGCAAGGGTACAGATCATCCTTCCGCGAAAATATTGCAGAGAAACTAATCATTGCAGTGCTCCTTGGGAGACTAAGTCAAAGCTGTCACTTACAGGGGACATATTTCATATGTAAATTAATCCTAAAGATACTCTGCATCATGATCACTAATCTATATATCGTATCAGTTGAGTCTCTAATTGTGCTGAAGCTGCTGATAATGCACCTAGCGTCTACCTTCTGCCACATACGACCATAGCTCTCAGAAAATACGGGATCCCGTCCGCTCTCCCATAGTCAAGCTGAGAAGCGGTGAATTAGTACTCGGGTCGGTGACGACCGGGGAATCCTCGCTGTTGTATGTTTTTTGCCCTACGCAGTGTAGTCTGTCTTTTTACTCCCCAATGCCATCCTCTCTCTCCTTTTCAGTAGTTCAAAATACATATCACATGGACGGAAGACATGTTGTTGTCCGTTGCTAACAAGCGAAATGCCAAAGACTGCGCCCTTATAGCTTAGCGTCAAATGCAACTGCAGGTTTTGCAAAGGTCCCACATATAGAAAGATGAATATGTTACAGTGGGGGAACAAAAATAAGGATATAATCCGATTTTTACACCAAAATAATACTATTTCAAGAGCGAAATAAAATATAATATAACTTTATTAGAATTATAAATAACATTGCAAGAGATATTCCTAATGACCTTGTTTTGTGGGGCATTTGGCAAACTCCAGTTAATGCCAACACTTGTGCAGTTGACGTAGGCGACATATTGTCAAAGCTTAGAGAGTTTGCCAGCCAGGTGGGCTCCAATCGGCGCCGTACTGTCGGGAAAGAAAGTTGTGAAATTTATCCATCTTTACTCACAACGCGGCTCACATTCTTGGTGATTTCCAGTTTTGTTCATGGAAGATAAAATCCAGATCAGATATTCAACACCCTGGTCGTTAGTTTCTGGCAGATTCAAGTGACACCACCGGACGCTTGGCTTAACGGGGCCTTGCAGATTCACCAAAATACAATGTTAAGAGCCCATTATATATCCCTTCCACAAGGTCACCTGCTACTTGATAAAAACTCGTTGAAATTTATTTTCCTAGCAGTGGCAAAGCGAATCTGCCCGAGGCAACCAACAATTTCCCTCAGTTCATCTTAGTGACTGCTACCAGAGACTATTCCTTGCCACATGGTCATTTGTTCCATCAATTAAATATCCCCATTTCTTCAAGAACCACTCTGATGCTTCCCAAATTCTTGAATCCCACGTCGCAGCTTTTGAATGGTCATTTGGTGTCTGGGTTGGTTCCCAACACCAAACACCATCATTCATGAGATCGAGGGTAAAGTCGTCCTGATCAACAAGTGGTTGCTCATGAGATATAGTAGTAATAAAGTTGGACCGAAAGTTTGGCCATGGTACCAGATCAAAGCGAGGGTGATGATGAACGGTTAACTGGGCCATCGTAGGGGCAAGATTAGGCATGGCATTTTCCAACCAAGAAAAATAGGCATCTCTCCGATATTCATTGGTGAAGTATTCTTGTTCCTTGCTTTTGTATCTCAGAATTGGAGACCTGGAGTCGCCATTCATCAATTCATCAATAGAAACACCAAGGCAAGATGCATTCATGATAATCGCTACCGTGCAGTAGACTTTAGAGAATGTGGGCAATATTCTTGACGGCGGATTTTTTCTTAGTTGATTGAGTATTTTTAGCGAGTGAACCTTGGCATCAGACTCAGATGGGAGATTCAATTTCGTAATTAACGTGATGCCAGCCGTTATGACTTGCTTAAAGTTGATGTTCCCCAATGACGACTTGATACAATGTATCCAATCCTGCGCTGGTATGAAACTCGCATGTTTTAAGAGCTCTGGGTTAACAGCATATCCCAGAATAATGTGCCCATACTTTACAATGTCTGAAAGACAAAAGCCTTCCCTTGACACGATCCGCGTAAAGTATTCATTTTGAGTCGAGGTACAAAGGTAAAGGCAAGAATAAATATTAGAGCTGGACAAGCCAGCCTCTACGGTCTCCGAATTACATTCGCTTTTCGCTCTGGAATTGGCCAGATCAATTTTTGAGTGAAAGAAAGTGGCCTCATCACAATAATCATTTATGGAGGCGTAAAATATGGAGCCTGTGTACTGTGGTTTTCGTAGCCTCAAAGCTGCCTCAGCAGCACGTTGTTCAAGCCTGCGACGTGTTTGTTTCTGTCTGCGCCCTGATACCAAGTCATATGTTAGTATTGAGGATCCACAACGTGGAAGCATATATATAATTCTAGAATTACGGTAATTGCGTTGTGCCGTTGCATTTTTCCATTTGCGTATTCTGTCCAAAAAGGCTGAAGGGTCCTCGGATGCCATAGCGCAATAGGTTAGATAGACAGAAGTACATAGGAAGAAATCCAATCACGCTCTCCGTATCGTAGAGGCTCGATAAATCCGAACAGCTTACTCCGTAGTTAGTGTCTCCTCAAATTAAACCGGACCGTGCTGCTACCAATAAATAGTAGGCTATTATCGAAAAACCAATAGAAGCTCATTGTATTTGCTTTTGCTTTGGTAAGCTCCGGCTAGGGATGACATTGGAGGCGCTAATGTGTTTGTGCGTGCAGAATGGTAGTGTTCGTACAGCTTCATCACCTATGCGCATAACTCACCATCGATAAGTAATTGTTTGATCAACTAGCCATAGTGGTATTGATTGAACTGAGAGAGTCCTTCTGCACGCACACACACATTTTGCTGGGTGCACACACAAAGCTGTTTTGTAAGGGCTCAAGGGGAATCCCATGGAAACCTTGGAGCAATAAATTTACAGATACACAAAACATGTAAATGGAAATTTTATTTATTTATTATTTCTATTTTAAATAGTCGTCAGCTTGAGGACATGTCAAGCCACATTGATATCGTCGCACAGACATCAGCCTTTTGACCTCGACCAGCTTGCTGTGGGTCGCGAAAGGATTCTTGTGAGGATCAAATCATATCTGGCCACAAAACGGGTTAGCCCAGCGGGATGGACAGCAGGGCCCCAGCCACTCCCTCCACATCAGGACCAAGCTGAGTGCTACAATAACAAGCAGATCACCACCCCTGGATTCCCAAGCGTATTGTAACTGACCCTGACAGGCTTCAACTTACTCACCATGGCTCCACGAAAGGTGCTTATGGTCACCAACTCGGAGCTGGGGCAGGCCAACGTCTTCATGGCCACCACTCATGAATTGCTTGAACGGGATCCCAACGTTGAAGTGCACTTTGTATCCTTCGCGCCTCTGGAGGGAACCATGCACAAAATACTCGCCCCACCAAGTGGGAGCAAAAGAACCGTCAAGTTTCATCGGCTTTCTGGCCGTCCAATGCTGCAATGTCTCAATGACGACCAAGATGTTGCGAACCGTCTATTCCACGTGTCCTCGCTGAAGCCAGGTTGGCGACACTCCCCCATGGCGATGCGCTTTGTAGTAAGGAAAATATTCATGTCCTGGACGGCGGAGGAGTTTTCCACCATCTTCGAAGAGATCTGTAGTCTCATTCGGTCACTGGAACCTGATGTTGTTCTCGTTGACCCACTCATGGTACCTGGCTTGACTGCTGGTAAACACATGAAAAGTCGCTTGCCTAAGCACTTTACACTGGCGGTTCTCTCTCCCCTTTCACTCAAAGATTTTGTACACCACTTTGAGCCGTGGGGAGCTGTACTGTGGAAATGGCCCGTCATCGGCTCCGGAATTCCGATGCCAGCCCCATGGTCAAAAATCCCTCTCAACATTTTCCTCCTCTTCTACTTTATTTTCGTCCTGATCACGGACAAAATAACCCGTACAAAGGTTTCCAGGATTCGCCATCTTACAAAATGCCCAGAGCTCGAAATCGTCACCAATGCTTCTTTGGTTCACAGCGGCCTGGATGGCTTTGACAAGATGCTCGTCGCATCGCGCCCAGAAGTTGACTTTCCTGACCTCGACCTCATCAGCCCCCCCAAGAAGTTCATGGACAAGATTGCTGCCTGCGGACCGATTCATTTGCCCCTCACAACTGTCGATGACGATTTGGCCGCCTGGCTCAAGCTGGGACCAGTGATCTACATCAATTTTGGAACACATCTTCTCACGTCAGATACCGAGGCTTTTGACATGGCGCTCTCGTTGAAGGCTGTAATGAATAAAGCCTCCTCGCCGGAGAGCAACATTCAGAACCTACAGATTCTATGGAAGCTCAAGAAAGATTTATCACAGAGCGGGGATTTTAATATTGGACCTGGCTCGGCATTCTACAGCGTCCTAGGCGATGAGGTCAAGGAAGGGCGGGTACGAATTGTCGATTGGTTGTCGTCAGAGCCCAGTTGCATTCTAAATAGTAGAAATGTCATCTGCTCAATTAATCATGGAGGCGCCAATTCATTTTATGAAGCGGTGAGGTAATCATTACGACCATCCTATTTTCAATCTGATCATGTGCTAATCATTGATAGTGCCGGTGTCCCACAAGTGGTCCTTCCAAGTTGGTTGGACTGTTACGATTTCGCCAATCGCGCCGAGCGTCTCGGGATAGGACGATGGGGAAGCAAGGAGGGATGTCCTAGATGGAAGTTCCCAGAGCTCGCATACGCTTTGATAGATGTTTCCGTGGAAAACAACAGCTTGTACACTGCCAGATGTAGGATGATAGCTGATGCTTGCAACAAGAATGGAGGTGGAAGGGTCATTGCTGCAGAGGAGCTTTTGGAATTACTAAATTAGGAAAATTAGCATTGTCTTGTTATTTTACACTTTGAATTTCATTAGTTTATGGATCTAGATTATTGCTTCGTGGCCATGTCTTAGTTGTAGACTAAATTGTTGCAAGGACACTCAATCCAAGAATAATTTCAACACAACATTAATGGTGAGGATTTCTGTTTGGACACATATTGTTTTTCTATGCATACGCATAGAAGATCTTTAGAAAACTTATAAAACGCCCATTAAAATAGCTTCGTGTCCAAAAATAACAAGAAATATGTATAGGAATATGAATCATTTTAATACTTTGGTAGGAGTCCCTCCAAAGATGTGTGAAATATGAGGTTGAACTTTTTATCCAACTCATCTATCCTATCTCATTCCTCAACATCGCTCATGTCACTGGTTGCGCCATCTTTAATCTCTGCGATATGCTGGGAAACAAGTACTTGCGCCGGATATACCACAACCTCATCGTCCCCCTTTCCGTCATCGTCGCCTTTCTGGACGACCAGAGGAAAATATACGAGACTCACATTGGAATTTTGAGCCTCAAGATCTTCCTGGCTGAGGTCAGTCTCCAAAGTATTGACCATCAGCGACGCATTGAACCCGATGACCTGTGCTAACTCGCCCTTGTCATCATACTCTGGCTGAAGAGGTGGCAACATCATAAACTCTGCAAGCTGGCATCGCATCTGTATAGAAATATCAACCATTTCCACCATAACTTCATGTAGCTGTGATCGGAGTTCCTCTTCCAGATGGCTAGGCGGCGGCAGAAGCCTGGTAAAAAATTGAAAAACCTGCTGCGTGACTGCCTCAGTGTTCGAATCTCTCCAGGATGGAAATACCTCCTCTGTGGTCAACAATGCCAGCGTCACAGCTCTCCATCGTCGCACAATCTCCACCTCTGTATTTCCGGTGAGGGACTTTTCAAATCCCTTCAGTTTGCGTCGCGTAGCTTGATCTATACCAAAAAGATACCTTGTAAAGATATATTCCCAAATCATGCCAACTGCAACGCAGATAAACACATGTCGGCGCTTCACACGATCCTTCAGGAATTCATCAATGTTGGTTCCATCTAAAATTGCGGTCTCAAGTCGGTACGTGATGCTTTCATCGTTGATGTCTGCTTTCAAACGACAGAGACGGATATCGGAGGCTTTGGAAAAGCGGTGAACCCAAGCCTTTATCAAGTCAAATAGTTTTTGACAATGCATTTCAAAATAGCCTGCATCATGAATATCAAGACATTCGAAATTTTCCGAAGAAACGGCGAGAATATGCTTTTTCCTTGCCTCACAATCCACTGAATCTTTGTTTTCCTTTAAGATGGAATATGCTTGTATGTCACTCAGGACTTTAGTCATCTTAGGCCCAAACGATGGTGGGAGGTCCGACGCAACCAGGTTGACCTCTTCTTCCTCGGTGTCCGACCTTTCCTCGTGGTCTGACCCTTGTACTCTCTCTGATTCTTTGGGTGCAAGAGCCTCGAAATCGGGCATATTATCCCCAAGCTTATCGATAACCTCACGAGCCTTTTCGAGTTGATGAGCCTCAAAATGCAGCGCACCCACAAGACATTCCATCCCGAATTCCACAGTGTCCATTTCATAAAGAAACCAGCCGAGCGCATGAATACAATATATTACTCGTGGGATGTTCCTTTTTTCGACCAGATCCATTAGCTCAAAATGGTATCTCTTTGGAAGCATAATATCGTCAAGATATCGGAGGAATATGGTAGCGTTTGATGTGTGTCGAGTTAGACGCCTATGATCTCGTATTATGTTGAAGTTGCTCGCGGGGCTGAGGGCCTGGGCTAGCTCCGCAAGTATCACACCATCAGACAATGCCTGATCCAATTCAAAGATGACTGGGAATCGCATTCCAATGACGCGTTCGATCCACACTTTCGCCTCGCCCATATGGCAGAGATAGTTGAAAGCTGGGATTAGGTCTGACTGGACTCGTAATGACATCCCATACTTTTGCTTTGTTACTTTTATGTGTTCACTTGTAGCCTTCTTTTGCATGGACTTCGGAGAAGAGAGTACCCAATCCCAATCAGTGTCGTAGTCATCTGATTCAACATCGGGGATGTCCTCTTCACCCGGGCCATCTCCAAACCGAGTGGGGTATTGCGTTCTTGCTACTCCATCTGAGGGCACCTGTAATTGTCCTTGGGGCTGCCGCAGGACTCTACCTGCCATCATTCCTTGGTCTTTGAGCATTCGGATGCAATCTTGGTGCTGTGTGGGTGCTCTTTGAAAGTATGCTTGAATGGATATTCTGTCATACATCTGGTTGAATTCATTATTCTTCGAGATACTGGAATATATCTCTTTATTTTTTGGATTTCCCTCATTAGTGTTTCTTATGATATCTTCAACAACGAGGCGCTTGAATTTAGATTCAAACTGCAATAATGAAAATTGATACCTCTTGTCTGTATCATTTTGGTAAAGGTCTTCTTGGGCTCGCTCCAGTTGACGTTGGATGACAAGAGGGCAATTTGCCTTCTTATACAGGACAGATTCTGTTGTTTCGTCCAAATTTCGGATTTTTTGCCGGGCCTTCTGTTGCGATATGCCATCCTTCACAGTGACCTGGACTTTCTCCCAGCTTGGTCGCGTAGGATCACCCTCATCATCAACCTCATTTGAATCAGCTATTTTTACAAGTCGAACAATGACAACAGTGGACAAACGTGCCCGGGCCTCTGCCTCGGTGATAACTCCTGCTCTTGAGACATGTGTTTCGTTGTCAATTTCCATTTGATCATGCTTGGAGATCAAAGAGTGCTCATCATCAGATATCTCATCATCTGTTGGCGCGGGGAGAGGTAGTATAAGGTTTGACTTTATACGCTCTGTTTCAAGATTGTCTGATAAGGCTGTACTTGACTTGGAAACACCAGGTTCCTGAACGTCACTGCCGATTATGATATCAAGAAAGCTCAAGTCAATCAAATGACTCTTACCTTTCTTGGGCTTGAATTCAATATCGCCAACCTTTTCCACGGTGCGTTTTGCTTCGGTGTAACAATCCATAGCGGCATTATCGCAAGTGGCTAGAGTGTTCAACAAGGCACTTTTGCTCTGAGAGGTAATGTCTAACTCGGGGCCGTTCTTGAATAAGGTATTTCTAGTAAACAGCGTAAGACCTTGAAGCAGTCTATGGAACTCTGGCAGCGAGGTTGGGTATTCAGTATTGGAGTGTTGATGAATATTGTCAGAAACCTCAACTAGCATAATACCAGACACAATTAATTGCTTGATCTCAAAGGCTATTTGCGGGTGTGAGAGTGTTGTGGTAACCAGGCGAGTTTTGAATAGGTCGAAAAAAGAGTGGAACATTTCAAATGTCCGAGTCAAGCGTCTTGATGCTGGTTGGTGGAAATCTGTGTTTAGAATCTTCATTATATTGGATGGACTTTCGTCAATGGAGTCCTTGGAATGTTCGTTGCGCAAATTAGGAAAGCTTTTCACTGTTAGTTATATCCTGTGTCAAAAGAACGTGGCCAACTTGCCCGAAATGTGTCGTCCAAGCTTGTATCAGCTCTAGGATGGCATTGAACTTGAATTCCGAAGTTGCAGAAACAGCGAATTCTTCCTCTGGAATGGAAGAAAGGGTAATATTCCTGTACCCTTTAATAGTTGTAGACCTTAATCTTTCCGTCGTATGTAAACTGGCGATTTTAATCTCCTCGTCTGCATCAAGTTCCTCGACAATCTGCATAAACTCCGTATGGATGCTAGCATACGGCCAAACCTGTTCGTAATGTGTATCATGGTAAGTGAGGGACTCTTTTGAGTTTGGTATATGGGTCGTATTGATGAATATAATGCCCTTGAGACGACGGCTCAGGTTCCTCGAGTATGGGAAATCCCTCATAATTTGAAAAATCTTCTTGCACAATAAACCACCGTCGGAATGGGCAACCAGAATAAGGCCTTGATTTGGGTTGGTTGATGATTTCCAACCATTCACGAAAATATTGGCCCATTCTTTTAATAATTCGATAATTCGGGTGGGTTCTGACCGAACCAACGGGGCATCATAACCCCATGCCAACAGTCGTGCACTGGGTAGTTTCGGCGCAAGAAATTGCAATGGCCACGGTTCAGGGGATCCAGGAACGACCCAAGTGTTGTCTCGATTTCCAATAAAGCCGTGGATGAAGCAAATGTCAACACCTGCTCCAAAATGATGCTTATCGTCTTGACTGGAGTGTTCAGCAAGTTTGGTATCATAGAGGTCATACCAAACTTTGAATCCCTTCTGAAAAGCACCAACAGAACTCTCAGGCTCTGTTATATGGGCACGAGAGTGATCCGGATTGGCTTCATTCATAACCGTACTTCTGAGCCTACTTGCTAAAACCTGAAAGTTTGGTTGTGTAATACTTTCAGGGAGAAAACCCCAGTCTACGGACGCGTCGAGGAGCGGAGGTTCACCCGAAAACTCGTATTCATCCACTCTTCGTGCTCCATTGTCAAGGATCTCTGTTTCTGGAATTTCGTGAAAAGATTCTAGGTTTCGGTTTATGATAGAGGTCCGAGAAATCTTTGCATCATTTTTGTCGTCAATATCGAATGACTCTGTTGTGCTGTTTTTATCGCCAGTATCCTCCTCTACAAATGAAAGAGAGAGAAAAGCAAGTGACTTGAGATGAATTGCAATATGCTGTGAAAGTTTTTCCCTCACCCGTGGCTCTAGGTCACTCGGGATACATCCACAAAATGGACAGACAAAGGGGTCTCTGGTAGCGATTCTTCGGTTGCGTCTGGCTCGCCCCTCAAGCTTAGATTTACTAAGTTCATTGCCATGTTCGTTGCTTAGATGTTTAACAAAAGGGTCTATCGAATCAAATTCGAGAGGCGTATCATGACCAACGTCGCAGTACCATTGTTCGGTATGAATCTTGTCCGACCATGTTATCGAATGCCGTGTCTGCATGTGATCTAGCCAGTCTCGACGTCTGGCAAAGAAGCGAGGTGGATCTCTACATTCTTCTGAAATACACACATATGGCTCCAAATCATGATCAACGTGCGCCCTATGGAATTGTTAATTCAACCTCAGCGCCAAGGGGTGGATAAGTGTAGGACTTACTCCCAGGCTTCCTTTGTCAAGTCCGACTCCTCAAGCGGATCACCACAGAGATGACAAATATGGTATTTTTGATCGCTGTTCAGCTCAGGCCTTTTTGGATAGTAGAAACTCTCCCCTCGGTCATCCTTGATAGTCCAACCTTGACTCATGATGGATCCTGATGGCTTTATCATTGTCTTTGTAACCTTGCTGGCAACTGATGGCGATAAGACGGATGGAAGAGTTTCCGGTACCATCGCCCTCGACTTGAAGTCCACTCTTGGGTGGTTATTGCTATTGTCTGGCTCATCGCTTCCATCTTCCGAGAAAATGGCTTGATCAGCATCATCTGTAGGCATGTTTGGCCCATGTCTCTCAAATGCCAATTTTTGATTGTGCCTTTTTAGATACAGCAAAGAGGCTCCGCGTTGATAAATAGAGGCTCCGAGCTGGTTGCACAAACTCTGTCTCGCGTTGGGATACCTAGCTCTGACAAGTAAACAACAGAGGGATATGGCATTTTCGTTGTTGGTCCCGTTTTTCGGGGCCTGCATTCGTCTGGATGAGCGGCGGATGGCTACTGCTAAGATAAGAAGCCGGTCAATCGCAGCTTCTGCTGCAGACAGTCCAAGCACATCTAGTGCATCGTCTACATCATCAGCCTCGGAGCCTTGCGAGTTTTGTGACTCTGGGTTGCTATTTGACTCTACAACTAGTTCTGTGACAAGCTTAGAAAATTATGGCAGAAAAAGAGGAGATGCACTGTTTACCCCACTGTAGGTTTCTCTTAACCATATCAACAAGCTCGAGAACTATACCTTTTATCTTGTTGTGGTTGTCCAGACGGGCGTCTAATGAAGCCTTGGGCGCTGCGTAAACCCCCACGTATGCTACCCAGAGGCCAAAGCGCCCTCGAAGCTCTTCCACCAGGATGAACCGCTCGCTTTCATTCTCGATCGAAATGAGAAGCTGTTGGAAGAGCTCGGAGCAGGTCCGAGCCGCATCATAGATTGACGAGCCTGCGATATGGCCCTTATCAGCCATCTTTGAGTGAGGCGCAAACTCGCCAATCTTTTGCTGGGTACGGAGATGTGAGGATTTTGGCAGTGTTGTATCCACGCAGACAAGGGTCTAGTGGGCTTACCTCACATGATCACGCGGCATTTCCTTGTGGCAGCCCCGCCTATTTGGTTGCGGCTGAGATCATGTTCCACTGAGCCTGATGAACGACTTGACTCGAACGAAGATTTTAACCATCATTTCTTTGTAGCCTGGAATCGTCGGTGAGTTGCTGCTACTGCATGGCAATTCCATTATTATGGGCCGTCTCGCCGACGAAGATGCGGAGTCTCTCGAACTCTTCTTTGCGGTCCTCCCCGCTTTCATAGAAGCATTGCCGCCACGGCCGAGCTCACAGCCAGCCACTAGCCGGAAGAAAGAGGCCCTGAAAAATGTGGTTTCTATTCTGAGATTTGAAGTGCAGGAAATGCAGCAGGTGTTGACACGGGCTCGGGCCGAGTATGAGCTTAGTGATGACCACCTCGCACAAGCTTCCGAAGCACTGGAAGACGTTCTATTGTGCCTGGAAAGACTTATTATTGCGGACTTGGAGAATGATTCTGTAGGTTTCAAATATAAACAGTTAATTGATTGAAGAGCATTGAATTTAACAGACTCTATAGGATTCGGAAAGCAAATTCCCTCGATTAGTAATGTTTCGAGATCAGGTAATAAGTGGTTATCACGACTCTTCACTTAACTTCACGACCGACTTCCCTACAGAAACACTCAGTATGATATCATATGGCCAGGAAGCTGTTCATTTACGCTGGACCATTCGTGCAGCAAAGGTTTTCAACACCACGATGAGAAACACATTTGATTCCATGTTGGTTGAAATGGAATCTCAAATGCCACAGGTATTTCAGCAATACTATGAACCAGAAAACGACTCCAACAACCGGGATAAAGCTCTGAAAGAAATATATGACGCCCAAAAGATGTGCGAAACAACAAAATCCTTATTCAAAATCCTCGCTGAGAAGCACGCGGGGTGTCCCGCACCCCACCGAGCGCACGTACACCTGACCGGATTCTCTCAACCAGAAATTGATATGATCATGTCTCTATGTGCTGAAAATGAATTGAAAAAGTCTAAAAAGTGGCATCAAGTGTTTTGGACCAGCAAGGCTCCGCCAGATGCTCGCATGGAACCGTTCCAAAACAGTATCTGCTCCGCGTTGAAAAGATCGCGAAAGTTTAAGAACATTCTCCGAATCCACGTTCATGAAGATGGAACCTGGAAGTGCTCAAACGTCTCCACCGCCGATCGAATGCAACGTTATACAGAACCACCCGAGCTCACACTAGAGCAGCTTCTCAGTGCCAAACAAAATACTTCCGGGGGGAAGCTAAGGAAGAAAGACAAGCTTGATCTGGCGCTGAGCATTTCTCGGTCTTTACTTTATTTATCAGGCAGCCCGTTATTGCAAGGGAAGTGGAGCGTTGAAGAAATTTATATTACGCAATCTATGGACAAAGAACGTTCAGATGGAATAAACACCAAGCCCTACATTGTTGGAGAACTCGCCGAACAATGTACCTCGCAACAACCACAGAACTCTTCGACGAACAGCCGGTTTGTACTTGATCTCGGCATTCTGCTCTGGCAGCTTTTATTTGGTCGCAAGGTCATTATTGAACCTGAAGACGAGGAATCTGACGATGAGGATGGCCCAAGCCTATCTCTTTTCAACGCGTTGAATCGTGAGTATGGCAACTCACAAGAACTGTTCGTTGAGAAGCCATGCCTAGACATAATCGCAAATTGTCTCAATCTATATCCGCTATACGAACTAGACGAGCAGGCATTCCGAGAAAAGATGTATTGGGATGTTGTTGCAACTTTGGAAAATTACCTAGAGTCTTTTTATAAGTCTCAGGTGCCCCCACCTGATGCTGAACGAGTGATGAAAAAGCCTCCACAGCCACAGCATGCTTTTGTGAAGAGCGAGATTGAGCTTAGCAGTTTTTCGAGTCTCAACCTTCGTACGAAAACTTTGGGGAGAAAAGAATCATTAATTAAAGATGTGCGTCTACCAAATATCAAGGAACATTCAGCCACATTACAACCAAATATCAATAGATCCAGTCTTTTGGAATACTCCGGCAATGTAAGTTATGTGAAAGACGTTATTACATAACTAGAGATACATGGACTAATATCCACTTCTTAGATCAAAGACAGCCACACATGGCTGGACAAATTTGACCTGCTAAACAAACGGTTAAAGTCACTCGAAAAGGCAGAAAGACCACCTGTTAAAATTGCCGTGCTTGACACGGGCTGTGATATTAATGAAGAATACTTTGATGGTCCAGGAGTTGGCCAAGACGAACGGATAGAAGGTCACTGGATTGACTACGTGGCGGGATCAAACAACATGATTGACGAAGACCCCAACAAGCATGGCACCGCGATGCTGACACTATTACTCCGCCTTCTACCAGACGCCGAGATATTTGTTGCACGTGTAGCAAAGAATACGGATGACTTGGCTTTGGCGGAAGGCAGAATTACCGAGGTGAATAAGTTTAAATGTCCAGGAATGACTTGAACTAATGGAGTGCAGGCAATCCGCCACGCTGCAGTAGAGTGGGATGTTGACATAATATCCTTCTCATTCGGGTTTACTAATTCGGTCTCCTCCATAGAGCACGCTATATCATATGCGGAGCAGCTCAAGGGCGGCAAGATTCTCTTTTTTGCTGCTGCCAACAACCAAGGGCGAAATGAGAAGGAAATGTTTCCGGCCTGGTGCGAGTCTGTCATATCCGTCCGCGGAACGAGCCATGACGGCTCATTTATTTCACGCTATAACCCGGACACTTGGTCTCATAACCGAGGACAAGAGCTCTACGGAACTATTAGTGAACGAGTACCGTGCGATTGGGTCTCGGGAAAAATGGTCAAGTCGGGCTGCTCAGTTGCAACGCCAATCGTTGCAGCCATTGCGGCCACCATAATTTGGTTTGTCGGCTGCAAGGCGGCAAGCTTTGACGAAATAGAAGATGTAGAAGGACTTATTCGTACCCGGAGAGGAATGTTGTCTGTATTCAACGTCATGACAGAGACACAGGAGCAGCACAGGCGGTACCTTGCTCCTTGGCAGTTGTTTGATGGAGATGGAAGCGGCGTTGCCAAGGTACATGCCATAGGCTATGCGTTATCGCGACTTCCAAGGCAACGACTAAGATTATTGCCATGAATTGTTAAAGAATCATCGTTAATCTCATCACTTTGCATGTACATGTTGAACAATCATGCGAGTTATTATCACACATATATTTCTAATGTAATATTGCACCAAGGCAATAATAATCTCTAGATCTTTGAATCGGAACTAAATCTGGACGTTTATCGATCTCTATAAACTATATTTACCGATCCAATGTCGGTTACTTGCACCTCCAGTTTTTCTACTTCCTTATTTTGTTCGCTCAGGTCCTCCGCATCTACTACGCCTCGTTCAAACTCCACAGTCCCTTCATCTTCATCACTGCCCTCGGGCTCATCTCCCTCAAGCAGTGCACCCGTTCGATAATCGCTCGTAACAATTTTCTGATCCCGTGTCCAGGATTTAGGTTTAATCATCATCAGCTGGTAGGCGAAAATTATATCGCCATCTGATTCAGACTGTCCAGAAACCCACGTTTTCGATGACGCGCCTACACTCGTGCCAATAGATGCAGACTGCGCGAGACTTCCCGTTGCCTCTGCCACTAGATCCGTCGAATGGCTTTCCACGCCAAACATGCTGAACCCCCGAGCAATCTTAAGGCCAGTGACCAAGTAGACTGGTTTATGAAGAAGCCTACCGGGCTTCATGATATTCCTAACCTTGGGATTCTTGCATAGGATACCGATGTATTCGTCCGAAGGTTCCTCCTTCAATGTCACTGTGTCTAGTGATTGCATTTTATACTGTGCGTTCTTCACATGTGTATGAGTAGCTCCAACTTTGAGGGCGATCTTGTCATGAAAAATGGCCCAAATACAAAGACTGAGGCTGTTTACGCCAAAGCTTTGTACTCTCTCAACAGAGAGTTGGTAGTTGGTTTCGCTCGTGGCTTCTGTTTGCAAGGGCTTTTCAGTATCTGCCCTGACGAGAGCGCGGTGAGGCATGAGTGGATCAACAATGACATTGCCGATCTCAATCCTCCCGCCCGGGCGGAATGACCAGTTGGGGGCGAGTAAGTATGTGGGATATTGAATGGTACCCATGATTGCCTATTTTCCTGTTTTTGCTGGAGAGAAGAGGGGAGGTCCATATCCTGACTGAACATGGAACGCGCTAGGAAAGACTTGTTCGTTGCTGACTGGACGATTTGAAACGGGTCCCGTGGTCGAGGCATGACCGCTAAACCCAAATAGTTCGACTGTAAGGAATAAATGTCGCATTAAGCCATGTAATGTGTGAAATGCTTGAACTAGTTATCCAATGCCAATAGACTTTAGTATACTCAACAAAGGCAGCCCGCCAACCTCGGCGGAATCGGATTAACGTCCATCGACCTAAAGCACTTAGAATGGCAAGAAGCAATTCCGCAGTGTATGATTGCGCCATCCGATACGATACTATGGTGGCAGCCAAAGTACCCTCTCACCGCCTCGGAGTATTGAAGGCAATAGTGTAGGGGGAACCAGAGA
Organism: Calonectria henricotiae; assembly: GCA_020623695.1. Lineage (NCBI taxonomy): Eukaryota > Fungi > Ascomycota > Sordariomycetes > Hypocreales > Nectriaceae > Calonectria > Calonectria henricotiae. Next base: position 302,242 of record JAHVYB010000027.1, read on the forward strand.
GGCACAATGTGCCGATTTGACGATGGATGGTTTGTGTAATTATTTGTGAATTGTGAATCCATATCCCATATTTCGATTCTTGATTGCTCGCAGGGCACGGCGAATACCTGGTTGTCTGGCGAAATGCCTATTTCTGGATTATAATTAGCACTTTGAAAAGTCTTGATGCAGTGACCATCCTCCAAATCCCAGAGCGATATTTCGTGTTTGTCCAGCCAAAGGATTTTTCGGTTGTCTAAAGTGGCATACAAGATATTTTGGATATGTCGGGGTGTGAGAGTGCGGATGCAAGCGACAGTGGATGTATCCCACATGCTGATTGACCAGTCTGAGCCCCATAATATGTTTCAATTAATAAAGTTGTATACTTTTATTGGTATTATAAAAATAGTAAAACCTTTTATTTTTACTTTCTAGTGGAATTTCTTACTAATAAAGCTCTTACTAGGGTTAATAATTACTTAGTTGGGTAGTTTAATATATATATTAGTTTATAATTTTAAAGGTTTTTATATGATTAGTATTATAATATTAATTAGGATACCAGCTAAAGCTCTAGCAAACTCAACCAAATCGACGACGCAAGCATTAGCTGTTCAAGAAGCACTTCTATCCTGCAGGCTTCTTTTCATGACGGAAGAGTTATGTTTCTTTATATGCCCAAGGAATGTTGTCGGGCGTGATGACATGATGCTAGAGCACTCCACAGAGAAGCCAGCCGTCCTTTTTCAGATGTTCCACTTCATCAATATCCTATTCTGCATTGGGGACCTCTCTGGTGGCGTTTGAAAGATTGGATAGATTCATTAGTTGAGTTCATGAGAGCAACCAACAGCAAATCGGGGATTTGGTCTAGGGGTATGACGTTTGTTTTGCATTAAATCGAATGCAAAGGTCTACAAAAGGTCGGGGGTTCAATTCCCTCAATCTCCACTACCGATTCAAAGCTCATCCAACAGGATGGGTCTTCTTTTTTTGCTGTCCAGACAGAGACCATGGTTTACGATTAATTAGTAAATGCAATTGGAATTTGCCAATTTACCTACCTACCTTGCTTTGTTTGACCCTCTCCCAGATTCGTTAAGATTGGCTTTGACGGAACTGAGGCGGAACTAATGCGCTGCCCCAGTGGAGTCTCATCTTGCTCCAATCGCCGCCTTGATAACCAACCGTAACTGTGCAACCCAGTCAGCAAGCAGTAGGCAGAGTGGTAACTAGATTTAAAATTCAAGAATATGGCTATTATCGGACCGGCAGGGAGCCCTTGTGATATTATATATGTTGAATAGTTCTTTCTGTATCTCTTCAATTATGGTCAATGGCTTTTGAATCGGGGACTTGCAGGCTAAAATTGGAGAAGAAACAAACATGCGCCATCCTCAATGTAGCAGTAGTTAATTAAGTATCAAGCCCAGAGAACATTGGGTGAGCCAAGTCGCTTTAGAGGTTCAAGCACTGTAGTGTTGTGTGTTGGTAGCCGTTCTCAAAAATTATCTATGCAACAGATAAGTCAGACATCCTGATTCTACGACGATGATTTAATCCGTTGTTCAAGTCGCAATTGATTGAGGTGATGAATTCGGGAGCCAGGGCTTCGCAGCGTATGTTACGAACGTGCGCGAATGGAAATGGTGGTGGAATATTATGAATGGAAACGCTGACCCTAGCAGTTTACTCCACGTCAGAGAGCGGATGCAACTTAGGGAATTAGATCTCCTAGAGGTTTTGACACCGACGGCAACCCAAGCACGAGGTTTTTCCTCTAACAGATTGTTGTATTGTAGCCAGGTAGCAGTAGATAGAGGCAATACAAAGAAATGGAAATATTATGAATGGGATTGATAATTGTGAATTTAAGTATAGTTTAAAATAAAATAATAGAGAGAAACAACAGTTATTATATAGCGCCAGTATAATGATTAGGTTTTGAGATTCAGTACGCCGTAACACATCCGCTGCAACCCTTGGGCAAAATACGGCAACAGGTGATGAAGAGAAGATAAGCTCAGCCATGAAGAATAAATAATCTAAATAAAACTGGTACTCGGATTATTTTAACCCTGTTGTTTGCAGACAGAGAAATACCAACTATAGCAATGATGTAGCAAAGTGTAATGAGCGTTGTTGGTGACGGAAATGACTTCAATATCGATATGCTATGCTAAAATCAACCTGACACGAAATAAGTTTCCGTAAAAATCCCACCACGTATATGTGGCAAAGAAACATTTACAATTTAAGAGAGAGGGATCTCAATCTTCAATTTAGTCAGCCGCACCGCTGCATCTGCGGAGCCGATGCGGAATTGACGCGCTGCTCCAATGTGGAACCTGATCTCGATCCCTCGTGCATCACCACGACTATCACGCAGTAGTGGCGCGCGATGATGCCTGATTGGGCTAATCTGATCAGACAAGACTGATTTTACAGCTTAGACCGACACAAGCAGTTTGCCAAGGAAATTCCCACCGACGAGGCGCAAAGCACTCGACCGTATGCTGCCAACGCAGCAATAAAATAAGTGGCTATGCTTGACGGATGTCGGGATGCACACGAATATACGGTGGTTGGGGCGTACACGAATAGCGCGTCCAGTAAACCTCTCTCGGTATTTCATTCACCGACGATCCGATTATAGACGTACAAATTTATCCGTTCCTCTCTCATTGATTGAAGACTACCTGTCGGGAGCCGTCATGTGGTCTCTGAGCGCTGTGCTGTTACTTGTGGCTGGTTTCAATCACGTATCTGTGGCCGATGCAAAACCCGATTGCAAATGTTTTCCCGGAGACGAGTGCTGGCCTACAAAGAGGGAATGGGCACGCTTCAACGACACGGTTGGCGGACGCTTGGTTGCTACCGTCCCACTGGGTTCTCCTTGTCATGACCCCACGTACAATTTTGAAGAATGTGAAAGGCTGAAGAATACATGGCTTACTTCCACGGTCCAGTAAGTCAATTTCAAGTCAATTGTCAAATGAGATGAGATTGAGCTACACAATAACAATCTAGTAGTCGCTAATGCGTCAGCAGTGAAACGTCTTCTTCGTCAGTAATGGCACCCCTTTTTGCCAATCAGAGCTGCGATCCTTTCCAGCCCAGAGACAGTGGGTGCACACTGGGGAACTATGTTAGGTATTCCGTTAATGCCACTGGGTCATCTGATATCATCGCAGCACTCAGGTTTGCTGAGCAAAAGAACGTGCGGTTCGTCATCAGGAATACCGGACATGACTACCTTGGTCGGTCTACCGGCGCCGGAGCGATATCCGTGTGGACTCATCATCTCAAAAGCGTAGAAATTTTGGACTGGTCGGATTCTGATTACAAAGGAAAGGCTCTTAAGCTTGGGGCTGGCGTGCAGGGGTACGAGGCCCTCGAAACCGCCCATGCAGCCGGGCTTGCTGTTGTCACGGGAGAATGCCCCTCGGTCGGTCTCGCGGGTGGTTATACACAGGGTGGCGGCCATTCTGCACTCAGTACATCCTTTGGCCTCGCGGCGGACAACACGCTCGAATTTGAAGTCGTCATCCCTACCGGCAAGCTATTGAAAGCATCAAGGAAACGAAATCGCGACCTCTACTGGGCTCTGAGTGGTGGTGGAGGGGGCACCTATGGCGTCGTGGTTTCGATGACGGTACGGGCACATCCCGATAGCAGGGTCAGCGGCGCCAGGTTTCTTGTGGAACCCCCACAAGACAGACCGGGACTGATTTACGGCATCATTGATGCATTTCATGCCGCCCTCCCTGACATTGTGAACTCGGGGGTTATGATCATTTACTTCTTCTCGAACTCCTCGCTCCAAGTTCCAGCAATGACGGCATACAACAAAACGCGAGCCGAGGCTGAGGAGATTCTCCAGCCCCTCGCCAAATCCCTTTCAGTCATGAATATCACATTCCAGCCGAATATAACCGAATTCCCCAGCTACTACTACCACTACCAAAACTATTGGGGCCCACTGCCTGCAGGAAACATCCAGGTCGGCACCCAGCTATTTGGTGGACGGCTCGTACCCCGCTCCAAACTGCCTGACTTTTCACCAACAGCGCGCCGTCTCGCTGACATGGGTGTCACTTTTATCGGCGTTGGTCTCAATGTTACCGAGTTTGGTGGCAATGGTGCTAACTCTGTCCTCCCCCAATGGCGAGAGTCTATCGTCCAGGCTTCTCTGACATTGCCATGGGATTTCAACGCCCCCTGGGAGGATATGTTGATGGAGCAGCAGAGGATGACCAACGAAATCCAGCCAGTGATTGAAGCGGCGACGCCAGGAGCAGGAGCTTACATGAACGAAGCCGACTTTCAGCAAAGCGATTGGCAGGGCAATTTTTTCGGGGGAAATTATAACGAGCTGCTATCCATCAAGCGAAAGTATGATCCCAAAGGGCTGCTGTATGCAACAGCTGCAGTGGGTAGTGAAGCTTGGACAATCAAGGATGGAGGCCGGATGTGCAGAGAAACAAATGGACTCAGAAGAAGACCCCATACGTCAGACCTGGGCACACTATTATAATTATAGTGAAAGACGTATTGTGTTATAACTATGTACACACTTTTCGCTCTCCATTTCATAGTGATCGCATTCGTTGATAACCAATCTCAATTGTGACACTTGGTAGCGGGGGATGCCTCGGGTTAGATACGTATCAGTTCTCCCATCATGCTAATACACATACTACTTGTTCGCAAAACAAAAACCGAAAAAAAGAATAATAGGAAACGTGCGACACATTGTTTCAAGGCTTCTGCTACATGTGTCAGGAACGGAAAATCTCTTGCGATCCCCAACTTTGAAAATAGCACATACTGAATAATAAGCTTTTTACACGTCCATTATTTTGACTCACGGGTATCAATCCCGGCCGAGGCTCGGGTACATATTTTCCATGCGGCCAGTTTAGTTTCCATACTTTCAATAGTTGGTCTTATCTTTGACTGGATGGTACAGGAGTGATTCGCGCTATAGTAACCATGGAGAGAATTGCACCTTGTTGGGGACTTGAAATTATCCACCATAGTGATTATAGATGATATGCTGTGGCCATGGAATGGTTCTGTAACCCGAGGTCTTAGAATACTGTTGCTTTTCATTTCTTTGATCAGGGTGCCTAGTAGAGTTGCGGAGCATTCGAAAGAGCATTCTGCCTCATTCTCCAATCTTTCGACCGTGTTATACAGGAATGAAAAGACTTCGTCGAGATGTTCCCTTCTTTGTTGATTTATATCATCTACAATATCCACATATTAGACGGACAGTAGAATTAAATCGGATAGCTTACCCAATAGATGTGTTGGTATCGGAATATCTATCATATGAATAGGGGTTTTAGAATGTTGGACCATGAGCCTTGCCATATCCTGAAAGATGCTATTCTGTGAGAACACCCAGGAGTCGAATAATCAAATTTCGGACTCTTTACTAGGTTGGGTCGGAATTTCCGGTTTCAGTTTCTCGAGCCACATTTCAACGAATAATTCTAGTGGTTCGTGACATTTGTAATAGTCGACAATGAGGGCCAGATTTGCTACTGTTTCTAAGTCGAGAGACCTTGGAACGTCCCGATGGTGGTTGTGAATGATATTGAGTAATATGGTCATGGCATGACAATCCCAACCTCTGGCTTTGATTTGACGAACCCCATGCTTATCCGTCTGACTTTCTGCCCATGGTCCGCGCAACATGACACGAAATACCGGCGAGACTAGAGCCAAATGCTGGGAAGAAACCCGCATCTTGACAGTGGTTTCAACACCGGGGTCATGGTCGTCTGAGTTGGAGGTGGATTTGGGAGCACTCTTGCATGTGACGGCTAGAGAGCGTGCCATCTGTAGAGATCCTTCTTCGATTCCCAGTGACAGAGCTTCTTCTGAGGGCGGATGTATCGGGGGAGGGGTTGGGTTTGGCACGGTTCCTCGTGTCTTCTTTTTCTTTTTCTTATGTTTTGTCGATGGCGGAATCCAAATTAATGCATCACTGTGCCAATCAAAGCAGGATCGACCAATATCCGCGATCAACGCCACATCGCCATCTGGATCGAATTCGTAGGTTGATGACTTCATATTGTACTGGCTCGGAACAATACCATCAGTCAATCAGCCGAAAAGGCGTCATTGCTGACGCTTAATTATTTGGTAGCAATATATATATATATGTTGGGCATCAATGCATTTTTGAAGCCACGTGACCCATCGGCCAATGTGACTTTAATCGCATTCATTAATCTGATGGGATACGCAGAACGGAACATCCCTTTTATTTAGATTTATACAAGTCATATTTCCTGGTCCCAGTCCAGTCTAACCATACTCCTAGACATAAAGTCAGCCGGGATCTATTATTGCCCCCTTGACTTCGGTTTTCGGTTATTCTTAAGAGCCTTCCATGGCTATTCTTTATTACTAAATGGATCCATCCAATGTGAAGGCTGTACGCGGTGATCGCAAACCTTGCTGGGACGCGCGGAAACCGTCCGGATGCATGCCCGTATATTTGGATGGAAGCCCCTCCGATGACGGTGCATAATCTAGCACTTGTATCAAGCCCTCATTTTGTTCATCAAGTAGCACAATTGTGGCTGAGACATCAAAGTCCGTCCCGATTCAGACGCGAGGCCGCGGTCGCCTGTTTACCCTTCTAGGTAACCTAAACATCTATGCAGGGTATAAATACGTCGGCCGTTGTGCGTATCGTTTTTCTATTATGGAAAGAATCGCCTACCTTAAGCATGAAATATCTGGTCCTTGGAAATATATAATGGCTAATCTTATTCCACAACTGTGTCTGTATAGTTGCTAGCGGGACAGTGCTACACGCGCGACGAGCCATTTTCTCCTTTACTACTTGCCCGCTCATGATCCAACCCACCGTGGCAGGTATTTTGCACGACTTTAAACTCCCAAAGCATGAACACTTGAAGTTTCATCATCTGAAGCAAGATATGATCATTATACCATTCAATCTGTGGTGCACGCCGTCGATAGTTACGTCGAAATCCACCATTCCTGTGGTCAATGAAATAGGTTTCGTTGCATTAATTTTTTCAAATACTCGTGTAATATTATCGCTATCCCAACTGCATGCTCTCATTCCTTTTCATCCCCTTTCGGGGTTTGCTGGCCGCTCCCTGACGTTTCCTCCGCCTCGTGGACAATTGTCCTATTTCCACTACTCTTAAAAGACGGCGAACCAGTCAAGTCTTGGTAAATGAATTTGGCAGTTCGGATAAGGGTTCTTCGCCCCTCGAAAACGGGGAACAGGCCGACGGCGAAGAAGGAGCAGAAGATCCAAAAGATTCCAACAACGACCCAGCCGGTGAAGAATTGCTTTGAGAAGATGTAGCCCGATCCGTACATGGGAAGGGGCCAGAGAACAAGGAAAGCAATGGTCTAAAAGCCCAGAGTTAGCCGCATGTGATGAGAATTGGAGTGCGGGATAGAATACTTACCATGACGACGGTGACGGTTTTGCTAATCTTTCCAGCTCTGAGAAGCTTCTTCTGCTCCTCTTCTTGCTGCGAAGTCTGGGAATGGGCCTCTGTAGAGCCCTCCAGGTCCCCGGTGGCACCAGCATCATAGTCATCAGCCTTTCGTATCTCCATCATGCTCTTCCAGTCGTAATTCTGGGGGCCAAATGCGTAGGTGAGGATCGGCACAAAGATCAGAGGGGATAGAAGCGCAGTCACGTTGCCTGCAAGCATGGGATTGTTGGATCCGGTGCAGGTAACATCGAGGGCGCCACACTCCTTCTTAGCCGTCACCAACCAGGCGACGAGGGCGACGGCAAGACCTAAAATTGGCGACAAACTGGCGGCCCACTTGTTTTGCTTGTCCCAGATCAGTGTCAGGGTTGCGGGCAGCACGGCAGACGAGATGATGCAGCCCATCATGAGATACAGATAGCCCATTGAGATACCAGCGTACCACAGACCAACAGAGAAGCTTGAGATGAAGATGGCGTATGCGATGACTGTGCAGTGCGAAATGTAGATGAGTGACTTGCCGCTAGCATCGGGCTTGATGTAGGTTCGGTAGAAATCGTAGGTGAAAATGGACGACACGGCAACGAGTTCTGCAGAGGTGGCACTGGTCACGGCCATGAAAATGATGAGAAGAGTGGCGACGGCGCCTCCTTTTCCAAGGAGAGCGACAGCTGCGTACGGCAGCACAAGACCCTCACTAACTGCAGCATCGGACATGCGGCCGGGGTAGGTTGGGAACAGAGCGTTGTTCTCCAGCGAGAGAGCGGCCAGTCCCATGGTTGTCGCGGTGAGCCACGGGATGGCAAACCAGGACAGGCCACCGATGAGGTAGCCGGGGAGTGCATGGACCGGTGATGCGGCAATGGCCTTGTTGTAATATCCGTTGTCGAGGAAAACAGTGCCAAAGTTGCCAACAATGTTGATGACAAAGAAGATGGCGCCCTCCTTTGACCGCATCGTCAGGTAGCTTCCCTGTGCGTTTCCATCGACGGGGTGTCGCTCGGCAGCGGCGACAAGCGCATCGTAGACGGCGCCAGGCGAGCCCAGCGTATCAGACGAGCCGTACGTGGTCAAGGCGAACAGGATGATGATGATGAGGAGAATAAAGGTGTGCACCCAATCGGTCAGGAATGTGGCTTTGAGGCCGCCCACCAGCGTGTAAAGCACCACGCCAAGCGGCAAAAGATAGATGGCGGCGATTGTATGCATTCCGGTCAAGGCGGACACCGTCGCAGAGCCGCCGACAATCAGCATCAGAGACACCAAGATGTTGGTGACCAGGCCAAACACCATGAAGACGACGTGGGCCATGGTTCCGTATCTGGCGCGAATCACCTCGAGAAATGTATGCGCGTTCGGGGCACGGCGCTTGAGCTCAATGGCCAGCGTCGCAAACAGCAGGATCTGGACCGTGGCGCCCGAGGCGTACCAGAAGGGCCCGCTCACGCCGTAGCGGTAGCACACGCCCGACGACTGGAGCAGAGTTGCGGCCCACGTCCACGACGACACGACGGCCGACCCCACGAGGCCCGACTTGACGGTGCGGCCGGCCGTGTTGAACATTTCCGACGTCTGGAGCTCCGAGTTGTACCGGCGCAGGATGAATGTCGTCAGGATCATGCCTGTGAGCCAGAGGCAAAAACGCCGTTAGACAAACCGGGTGCTCTTCATCGCATCGGGAACCAAGGCACTCTTACCAAAGGCAAAGGCAAAGCCCAGCCCGAGCACGATTCCGTACCCATAGCTCACGTCGAGCGCTATGGTGGCTCCCATGGCTGCAGGAGATTATTGCCAAGCTACGAGGGAGGGGGTTGGTCTTTGCTGGTTGCTGTGGTTGTGGTTCGTCACAGCAGGGCCAAGGTCCGATGATCTGGCTGTTTCAGAGGCAAGACAAGACAAGACAAGACAAGACAAGACAAGACAAGACAAGACAAGAGACGAGCGACACACTTGCATGCCAAGCAGCCCGGCATCTTGGCAGGGCTGGAGTAGATACATATAGCAAACTCAATGATACCGACAACCTGGTGGCCAAGCTACGTCGCGTGTGCTGCGACAATCCAGCCTCTCTCTCGATGCTTATCAAACGACATATTCTTGCTCCCAGACAGCCGCATACCGTTGCACAGTTGAAGGTTTGGGAGATAAGGCTGCCCACAGAGCCAATGGCGCTGCCGCCTTTGGCCTTGTTCCGTGGCCAGGGCCCTGCAGCCAGAAGCCGGGTGCGTGTGCAGCCGGCGGCCATGTCAGCCGGCGGCGCTCAGACCAGTCACTGACGGTGCCGAATTTAGGGGTGGTCAGCGCTGCAACGGGGGCCACGGGGGCGGGGAGACAGCAACTCGTGGGGAGCAAGACGGCAGATCAGAGATAAAGGCCGTGTGCCATGTGGCGGGCCATTGAATTGGGCTTGCATCAGTCTGCCATTTCCTCGGGGTGGGAGCCACAAACGCTTCTTCAAAGGCCAATTACCCTCATCTCTCATCTCTCATCTCTCACCTCTCACCAGTGACCAACTCCATTGGCGTAATTCGCATTGCTCCTGTGTATTCTCCCTTATCACAGCCGAACGACACCCACAAGACACGCCCCGATAACAAAACAAGTGGGCCTCCAGCCCTAGCGAACGTCAAAAGAAGTACTCACCCACCTCGGGATTTTGTTTTGGTTCGTCTTCAATCGAAGGAGCCGGCGGGGTAGCCACATGCGGCCGTGTGGGATGACGGTGTTTCTGAGAGGCCCCATTATCTCTTCATTCGCAAACCGTTTGTCGGGATCGATAAGGAGATAGAAGTTGCCATTACATGATGAGATCGCCCTGATTGTGGCCAATGGCCGTCTACCGATGTCCATTCTCCATCGGCCCTAGCGGCGTTTGTTATTTGTTGAACGCAAGACCCGCCATTTGAATCAGCCAGTCAAAAGCCGCACTAGAGACGAAGCTAGCTCTGGCCAGACCGTCCATTTAACGCCTAATATATGTATATTCTAGAGGGGAACTTTTTGGAAAATTAAACATGAAAATTCGAGCTAAAATTAAACCATTATGTGACCCGTAGGGGACTGTGTACGCTTTACTTTGATCTTAACCGTGTTACTTGTCGGCTTCCTACCGGGTATGTGGGCATCAAGCCACTACGATAATGTTTGGTGAACTCGATTCCCATCACGGAATGGAAATATCGCCATTGTTTATGCTGACATGGTCATTTATTTGTTATATTCTGGTTTGTCGACAATGGTTCATCATCTGCCAAGTATTGGTTGGTCTATACCTACAAAATCATGGGACAACCCGAGACTCCGACATGATTGTGTTAAAGTGTGGAGTGCGCACTTTGGTAAATGCTTGGAATGTTGATGTAGAGTTGGCTGTTTATATACACCAAAATGAGCAAGTCTATCGAATTAATGCCTTATCAGTACCATATTACCAACAAATAATAGATACTCCCATTTTTAGCAGCATCAATTGCCGTCCATCACGGCAGTTTATCCAAGTGGGACCTAGGTGTGCCGCTCGGAGTGGGTCTCACCAAAACACCATCGTCAACTCCCCACTCACACATACTCAAGATGAAATATCTCTTCCACAGATATCGAAGCGTGATTGGTTTAGTGGTAAAATTCTCCGTTGCCATCCGAGCAACGTCGGGGAGCCCTGGGTTCGATTCCCAGATCACGCACTCGACACTTCTTTTTGCCAATGTTTCCTTCCGTATGCTCAGTGCGACTGGGATACCGAAGCATCTTGATCACATTCCCCTTCACTTTCAACATTCAACAAGCGTGATTGGTTTAGTGGTAAAATTCTCCGTTGCCATCCGTGTAACGTCGGGGAGCCCTGGGTTCGATTCCCAGATCACGCATTGAACCTTCTTTTTGGCTTTGGCCTTGTGTGGTTGACGAAACTCTAAAACGTATACCTTTTTTTTTTTGGGCTTGTGAGCGAATTAAGCATGTTCACAATTTCTCACATGACTATATAGAGGAGGGCATAAATATAGAACGAGTATGTTTTCTCTGGACCAAGGACTAACAGAATATATCCCAGAATAACTGCACAACTCTTAGATGAAATGAAGATAGTGTGGAATAGGAAAGTTGCATACAGGTCGAGTATTTCATGGGTGTCACAGCGACTGAATTTACTGCGAGATGTTGGACTACAGCCCCCTCGTTTACATGACAAAATAATTTTTAGAATGACTATGAAATTTTGTGGTATGCCCATGGAAATGGTCGACAAGTAATTTTCTCGTAATTGTTTTTAGTATAAATTCGACCAATGACATGTACCAATTTGATTGGCAACAGGTTACGCATTTATTCAAAGCACTAAACAAAACCAAGGAAATGAAGCTCTCTCAATTTAGTCAACCTCGATCCTCATCTAAGCTACAAGTGTCGCGTTCCATTTAAATCTCAATATGGCTGAGCACTCCTTTAGCCAACCGGTAATCAGCATACACATTGCCAATTAGGCCCGTGAGAGTCAATCTTGCCAGCGCAATTTGCGTCTCTTCGTGTCCTTCTCCGCTGTAGATTAGACCTTCCTGTTGGAGGAATCGTAAAACACAAGTGTGACCATAAATATCCCAGTAATCTCGAATCATGGATATCTTCAGTCCACATCCATTTTGTAGGTACAGAGAACTAGCCGGTTCAGAATGGGGGAAAATAGTTTTCCAGATGCGCCTGAGACGTGTGGTTTCTCCAAGATACACTCTATCTCGCTTCAATAGCTTCGTTCGTTGGTAAACCTCTATTCCATCAACTTTTTTCTTGCCTTCTGACTCGCATTTGTTGTCTAAAATATGATAATCACGAGAAGAAACGGTATCAAAGGTATGATAACAAATAGGACAGTAAAGTGGCTTCTTATGACAGTGGCCGAGGTGGCTAAGCAATGCTTCAACAGATTGAAAGTCATGGCACACCAAACAGTCCCGGTACTTTACTGGGTCGATGACATAGAATGGACAGGCCAAGTGAAAGTATCCGGTCGGGCTTGATATACCCATCAACTCGTCTTCGGCAATACTTTTCTCGCCGCATTTCGGTTGCAATGGCCAAGTTGATGTCCGCACTCGTTTGCGAGGTGGTAGTCTGTCATCTGGTGGTGCTACATATAGTACAGAGGACATCCATTCTTGGGCCTCGTTATATGAAAATTCCAATAGGCCTTCTGTGATTTTTTGTAGTTGATCATCGCTCAATCCACTTGCAGCCAGAACACTGGCGTCGTCGCATTCGTTCTCGGAGGATTCATCGCCGTCAACAGTAGATTCAGACTTGGTATCATCATCCAAACTATCATCTTCCGAAGATGACGAGGAATAGCAATCTTGTATAGCGGCGTCACTCATGGGTTTGATCTGGATATTCTGGAAGCAATCGGTAGATGTTGTCCGATCAGACAAACTGCGTTTGATCCCAACCAGTGAGGATCTCTTCGGTTGGCAGCATGGCTCACCGATCGAGTGGTTGCTCAACTGTTGAAGGGATGCATTATTAGCCTGCTTTGGACCGAAATTTGAGCCCTGATTTGAAGACCTATGATGAGTCTGTTCCCCTCGTGCTGGTATAATGTATCGACGTGTCATGATTTCGCAAGTGATGCGAACCTCAATGTGCATGAATAAAAGAATGATGTGGAATCAGCTGGGGAAACTGGTTGGTGAGCGACTTTTAAGATTTGTAATTTCAAATTCTCCGAATTCATCTTGCTGCGCATGCTGACAGGGGTGAGACAAATAAGGCGAGCGGAGTGTTTTGATGTCAACACAACTGTGTCGTAAGGCTACAGGGACAACTTTCAAATTCCAATGCAACGATACAGGGACAGTCACACTTATGTGGGGTGTCATCAAGAGAATCCTGACGCTTTTATTGCCTCAATTCATCCAAGCAAGCACATTTGCAACCGCTCCTAGAATGGGGAGATGAAAATTCAACCATGGTTGGTTCAGCTGGTGCAGAGGATCTTAGCCATGGCTGGCGCAAGTCATTTGAAACAAGCCACATTGGCGTAACCTCGATTCTTGCCAACAAAGAAAGACATGAGAAGATGGTGCGACTTCTTTTTCCTCATGTGCCACAGCTGCATTTGCACAAGCCGTATGCAAGAATAAGCGGCGTGACGGTGCGGGGCCGCAGAAACTTGTCGCGGTTCGCTGCGAGAGGCACAGAGAGACCCTGTGTTACATCGTGGACAGATACCTGCATGTGAAATGACGTGTGTGCTCCTGATTCGTTAATAGTTTCAAATCTGCTGTCATCCACCTTTTTTGGCCACTGATGCCAATATCTCTCTCATAGCTATTGACGTAATGTTCCTATTACCCATTCTTCTTTTTACAACGATGTTGAAGCACACCACACTCAGGCGTAATATATTCTTCGAGGACACCGACTATACATATGATGAGCACTGCAGAAGCACTAATAATGACGTCGAAAGGTTAAATTATCTCAACATACTGAAACCTGATCATAGCGAGCGTGATCATAAGTGCTACTATGTGGGCATGCCGCCACTGCTGTGCATCAGTCCGGGTGTTCTGAATTGCCATTACTCAAGCCTGGCGGTATTCGAGCGTAACGTACCTGTGCAGACTCGGCTTCAGCTTTCACCTATCTAAATTGTTTATGTTTACAACCACAGTGTTCTAATGCACAGCGTTTCCTTATTCTTCATAAAAATCACAGGCGTGTCGATATTAACTGCTAGTAATACACGCATTCCGGACACGAATGGTTATTAAGAATGTTGACAAGATTCATTGGTAAACCTGACTGATTTTTATCTCACCCAAGAATCAAATCAACATCGGAAAGTTCATAATTCTCCCACGCTTCTTTTTCCACATACCCAAAGCCTCTTCTATAGGCTATCCCACTTTCCCATTTTACCCAAAGCACACCATAAAATTCTTGATATTTCAAAAAGCCAGTCTTTTCAATTGAAAGTGACCTCAAGCGTCGACAAATAGCTACAAGCTCAATTGTGAAATTGGGCTCGTGGCTCTCGGGGAAATAGGAAGCCTCCTCGTCACTGGGGAGCTGAAGAACACCACATGTGTTATCAGAATTGTCCACTAGTATTAGGTGGCAATCCACAGTAATGTCAGTCATCAGGTCTGTAGGCATAAGCTTATCATCGCGGTGGGCACGAAACCAGCCCCTCTTTGTCTTGCACGATACAAACTGATCTTGCCTGGCATTAACCATCATCTTAGTTTGTGTGCCTGCGTTAATCGGAAACGGACGCCAGTAGTAATCATTGGGAAAGTCGGTGTGTCTATAGACATTCTTTCCTGTAACTCCCCAGGGAATTATAGGGGTATGATCTGTTTCCAAGCACTGTGGCTGGTCCGTGTGATAGTCAATAATCTTATAACGGAAGCCTCCTGTAACGTCCTGGAGTTTAGCAGGGATGTTGTTTGTGTCCAAGTGCTTCGGATGGTCAAACTGCTCTTCTATCCATCCCTCCCTAAGGGATGGAGAGCCACCTTTCCGTGAATGGTGCTCTAACCAACATGAATCAATGCTTTCCCTCGTGTTAGAGTTAGGGGTAGCATGACTATACCACCGAGTGATGGGTAACGTTATCCATCTAGGGATAAACTCATGGCTACCGGGAAACCTGTCTGGTGCATTCGACACACGAAAGTCTTCTTCGTTTTCTTGTAGCCTCAACCAACTCCCTTTCCAGCCAATCCAAGACCAAGATGGCAGTTTAGAGTCTGGAAGCAGTGAGTTAGATCGGGTGGAACGCTCCAGTCGTTGGAGACCTTGACTTCTTGAGCTATTTATTATGCCCTTGCCGAAATGACCACCCCACATCAGAGATGCTTCGAAACAAACTTTTGGTACGCCAAACAAAAAGCCGCCTTTGAAAGAGGGACTGATGACTCTTAAGAGGCCGGCTATCCCTGGAAGGGCATCTTCGGGGTATTTCAACTCCAGGTCATTATATTGGCGTATCAACTGGGATAGTTCTCCGAGGTCTGGCTGCCCTCTTCGGATGTTTGGAAAATCGTTCATGTTGATGTTTTCTTCTCCTGAATTAGTATTCATTTCTGGAAGATCTTCATGCCAACTTGCGCATTTACAACTCCAGTGAATCTGCTGCTTTCCAAAAACCAGACGTCGTCGTGACATGAAGTACTCCTGAAACGTCCACCCTCTGTGAAAATACTCGGACCCGTATAGCGCAGGGCCAAAAGCTAGTACAGGCAGGTCTCTAACTACAATCTCCAAAGGCTCCACCGGTTTGAAAGTATTTTTCAGATTGCGAGGCCCCGAGCAGCCTTTGAGACCGCGCAATCCTTGCAAAGCATCTCCATCCGTGGCAACAATGACGAGCTTCGCGGACGCATAAATCGCCCCCATGAGTTGAAGTTGATTCGCTAGGTGACTCTCGTCCTTTTGAACTATGCACACAGCATCCACCCATAAGTAGCGCTCGCCTATTGCTTGGACAACGTGTATTGCATCTCTTATAGTCGGTACATTGACCACACCAGACCGGCATAAGCCGCCTGGCTTCGTTAGTTGATCTAAATCCCTAGATTGTTTACTAGCGACGTTGCCCCATCGATAACTAAGGGCGACAAAATCTGGTATTGTCTCGCCACGAACCAAGGAGTTATTTTTGGTATCAATCACCCAATCTGGCAACACTTTTTTATCAGAGTTGTGGTCTGGGCAACTCGAACCATGTTCGGCAATGCATCGATTCATCCACAGCTTGGCAAGTCGCAGATCAACCCAGAGTGGGTTTAATGCTGTTGCAAAGGGTTCGCGGACCTTCTCCTGCGGCTTACGCAGCAGTAATTCATAAGATTTTCGTGGGCGGCGTTTATAATCCAAAATTTCGACTTTAGGACAGAAGCCATGCTGCCGACTGAATCTAAGGCGGGTTGGGTCGTAGGAACGATGAATATGGTTCCTTTCCAGGTCCTTGGACTGTCGTTCTAGGTACAAATCGATAATCCAACTCAGAAATGGTTTGTGGGCTTCGCACTTGTCCTCCATCTGCATGTTATGGACATTACGGGCCCGTGGATTGTCCCAAACCATAATGCTAAGCTCTGGCTCCAAGTCTAAGAACAGTTTTTTCAGGGCATAGCATATGTGACAAGTATCTTGAGGTAAACCTGGAAAGTCGGAGTTGTTGTAGAATGGAAATATGAATGACATTGTTGGGTAATTAACAAATAGTTATTGTATAGTTTCAGAATTTGTGTATAACAATGTGCGAGGGAGTAAAGAGTAGAGGTTCGCGGTCCGCGTAAAGCTTTCTGCTTATTAAAAGAAGGGGTTGGTTATAGCTGCGCCACGAAGACCGGGAACAGTACCCGTTGTTATTATGGGACGGGACACATGGCGCTAAATCTTCACTTCTGCTATGTATTATCTACTAAAGCGATCACACTAAGCCATGGGTGAGCACGGGGTGATTAGCCCCGGATCTGGTGCCCACAAAAGCGGTAACAAGTTTCCTTGAGGTTTGCATGTTGTAACAAGTAGATTAACGGAATCGCATCTGACATTCAAATTAATTCAACTAGCAACTAGAGACCATTGTAATTACATAGAGTTTCAAGTTACCATGAAAATCTGAATGACCCAAATGATACCATGACTATACAACCTGTCCTTGCTGCAAATCACACAACTTTCATTTTATTTTTCATATTTATAGGACAATGGCGTGGTGGGGGGGGGGGCTCCAAATATTCCCTCGGGCTTCCGTATCTTTGAGTATGCCTCTTATACGCATGCCCTCCACCGTGCAACGGTTATTGGTCTCTGAGTTTGTTCATTACGGCCACTGTCAATAGGTGGGTAGGAGTCTTCATTATGCACAACTTCATTGTTTTGGCCTGTGTCGCAGTCCAGGTTTCCTTCTCGCCAGAGGAACTTCACTACATTGAAGTGGATGGAAAAAAACACTAGTCAAAGTCTGTTTATTGTTATGATGAAGTTGGAAATGATACCACTTTTCACCACATGCAGACCATTTTTCATCTGGGATTATCCTTGTTTTGATAGCATCACTTTTGATGACCATCGGGATTGTGGGAACAGGATTTAGACGCCACCCAATCACCATTCCATCGGCAGGCAGCGGCAGTTCAGCGATCGCCGTCACTTGGTATCATACTGATAGTATGCCGCAGCCTCAAACACCGCCGTTACCCCTGAAGTGGGGTGTAATGCAGGAGCCTGGCAAGCAAGGGACAAGGCATTGCAGCTTGCCCAATAGTGATTTGAAGAATCCGGTCCTGTGGCAGAATATGCCTAATGACGTGGAATGATGAAACTGAACAATTAAAGTCAATCTGTTTTTGGGCATTAGTAGTTTATATAGAGCAGACGGCATTCAAGTGACTTGGTTGTAGTCAGATATATGAGGTGAATTCTATCATTATATAAGTGGTAAATCCCATCCGTTTAACTTGGTTATATTTATTTATTAATTTCCTTCAAGTGAAACCTGAGTTACACTCACTCATATTTATCTTTGAAGGCACTATTTAATTTCAACTGCTGCCGTCTTAATTCGTTGAATAGCCAAGCTACCCATTGCCAAAGCCGATATAACCAACAGGTTGCTATGCTCTCTGTAAGTTTAGCATTATATATCTCCAGAGCAGCAACCCGTTCATTGAGGGAAGCGTTCAGGGCTCGCTCAAATTGGAGTTCCCTTTCGTGTCGTAGTAATAAGACATTCTTCCCCCGTGGTTCTGATGGCGATTCTTCCAGAAAATATTCCGCAGGATCTTCCAGATCCTCCGCAACATACCCTGATTCATCCACGAAATCTCCCATCTCATCGTCCACCTCGTCATCCACGAAATCCGGCACTTTCTCCGCTAAAAATTCAACTTCCTCTGCAAAAGTCCCCGTATCCTCTGTAAAAGTCCCCGTATCCTCGTCAAAATAGTCTTCTTCGTCCGCAATATTCCCCGTGTCTTCGTCGGAATATTCCTCTTCATCCGAAAACGCTCCCGCGTCCAATGTTTGCGGTTTTAGGTTAATTATATCCATGGCCAGCGAAGTCCAGTTCCCTTGTAAACTCTTAATCTCAGCCCGTAAAACCTGGTTTTGTCTCAGAGCGTCCTCTCTATCCTCCTCGCAATATTCCATTTCCAACGTTAGCTTCTCCATTTCTGCTTTTAATGCAGATTCCGATTTATAAAATACGTTGATGGCGGAACGGAAAGACTGGTTTTCCGCATTAAGCGCGGCCTTTTCAGCATCGTCGGCGTCTGATTTCTTCTTTAATGCTTCCACTTGTGCCAGCAACGAGTATACATCTCTGGCCGCTCTTCTCTGTGCTTCTTGAATGTCACCCCCCAAAATTTGCTGCACTTCCAAGCTTATTGAAGGCTGAATGTTCCAGTACGTGTAATCGTTTTTAGCCCCCAGTGTGCTATCGTATGTCCAGTCAACAAGGCTCTGGCTGGTCTGTTGCCAATAGAGGTTGCTTAAATTACTAACATCTGTATTAGTAACTCGAAAAAAGTCCATGGAGTTGTTCAGATTCCCCCTGGCTTCATGTCCAGGCACACTCAGCAAGGCCTACTCACCTGAGTTTTGGGCGGGAACCCTTGCGAGAGTGGGTGGTATCGTTGTAAGGCCAGGGCCAAACTGACTGATCTTCTAGACTCATTTTGAGGCGCGGAAATGAAGCGTTAAATGCAAAGATTTGCGATAATAACCGAACTTCCAAGTCAAAAATGGCGACCGTGGTTGGTCATGATTTAAGATGTTCTAGCAAAATGCACGATCAGGGGGCGGAAGCGGTACATTTAGGACACACAAGTTGCAAATTCATCCTAGCGCCCTGTGTCCAAATTGAATCAGTTAGACCCACCGGGTGACGCTAATGTGGCCACACGGTTTGATATTGGACAATTCGAACCTGTAGATATCGTGTGGTGGGGAAAAGCGGTGAAGCCCTTGTCCTCGCTAGTTAATTCACGCGGACTACGTGGCACCTGGATGTTGCTGTCCCGTGCAAATCGACGGTAAGAACCAGCCCACAATCCGAACCCGCCATTGCACACCGGCTCACCTGCTCACCTGACCTGTCCCAACAGCCCTCAAGCTGCCAACACAGTCTCTTGGTATGGAGTCGCTCCCTTTGAGAGCCGGCCTTTGAACCAGGCGTAAACAGCTACCAGAGCACCCGGAACAAGACCGTCCCGCAGCACCGTCCCGCAGCACGTACACAGGCAGACTGCCTCACGGTTTATGGAAACCTACAAACCTACCCCGTACTGTCCGTGCTGTTGAGCTCCGTTATACGGGGCTTGCGTTCGCGCCATGGGCTGATTGAGGTGACCATCCAGTTTGGGCATAGCGTATGTGATCATCCTTCCTTGCAAAGCGCTCACCGCCTACGAAAGCCAACATAAACGCAAACCCTCGACAGTCTGTATACTGCGGAGGCGGTACAGGAGGTACCTCCGGATAAACTTCAAACAGTCTAATGGTATCCGTGTAGTTGTTATTATCCGGGACGAAAGAAGACCCAACGGCTACAGAGCCTACAGGGTTGATGGCAGTAGAGATTGTCTTTAAGAGCGCTTGGATTGTAAATGTGGGTGGGTGGCTGGGGGCACACGCCCCACCTGTTCTTGCGGACGGACTCTCCCCCACGTGCGTGCACCGTCCGTTCTGGGATTTTCGTATTATTTCACTATCATTCGCTGGGGGTGAGTTGAGAATTCAAGAGGGAGTCCGTGAATAGACATGCGGTGCCAAATATTCGAGGGTATTTGCTGCATGAGTTCAAACGATTGATTGATCATGGTTCAGCCTAATAGAGTTGGGAGCAGAAGAAACTCCGAAAAGCATCTCCACTCTGAGATGGGCTAGGGATGGATACAGGGTTCCTGGAATAATTAGCTTCATACATCTTTGCGTGGAGATTTGAAACACTATTGAGAGTGAATGAGCTTGAATGAGATTTAAATTTAAACCCATTCAACTTCTTCTTCTTTTACAACAGAAACAATGAGAGGTGATCAAATCTGCTGCGAGTCAGAGCCAAGAGACTCTTGGATGTATTTTGTGCATGCGCTACCCTGGAGATCCACAACATAGATTGCGCGTGTTTCACCAAACCTAACCGAGAGGCACGTGCTAACAGATCCCGGATTCGCTAATGAATTCGGATAATGATCCTCGATCTAACCGGGGATCGGGTCATATGAGCACAGGCATTAAGCTAACTGGGTTCAAATCGTTAATACATGGGTCTTTGAGTCTTTTTTTATTATATTTTATTTTTATTTTTAATCTTTTTCATTCTCCCCCTCATTCCTAATCGCTCCTCTGATGCTGCCCCACTTGAGACATTTAATAGCATTAATGTGGTTGGACAAATAGGATAAAGTCTACGGCTGTCCTAGTCGGCAGTACGCCATCAACCAGCCTTGATATGACTTTTGGTCTATTTGTTCGTGCTACTTTGGTACTGATTGATGCGACCAAGAGTGGGGGAAGACGCAGCCGGATCGATTAGCCTTAACACGAGAGATCAATTTAGATATCTTTATACTTGAAGCTAGCATTCAACCGAAGAGAAAAAAAATATTCACAATCATGAAGGTTGGTCATGGTTTTCTGAAATTCTAGACCATCTCTTAATACCCTAGCCACACATGCCGTTTGAACTGTATTTCTCAATCAACCACGAGCTAACATCCTGAAGAGACACCCCAGTGAGCTCACATATGCACCGTTGAGTGAATGTGTCGCATAGCGTATATCTACCAATGTCACTAGTACCTTGTTGTAGGGTACCTTGCACTTTTGCTAGTGGTGTAGCGGTGTTTACTTTGTGACAGAATGCGTGAAGCGATATATCATGCGCTAAACTACAGCAGTCACGACAGGACATCCTTACCAAGATTAACATGGATACCTTGGAAATATTCCTAGGAACGAACTGTCTTATTCTGGCCACTAAACGTCAGCACATATCCCCTAGCATCATTTCACAATGGTGGAATTCTTTCTCTAGCTGCGAGCACTCTCTTTTCCGTCTGTTCCATCACCTGTTAGTTAAATCCGAGGATACGAAGCTAACCAAGTAGGTGTCTCATGTGACTTTGAAATGTCTCAGCATATTTACTGAGACCTAATGTCTGCGTCATGGAGAGGTTTCTACCAGCTGCTCGGGATGATATGATCCACCTGCGGTGACAAATTAATTACGAATTTTCATCGAAGAGTATGCCTTCTCCAAATTTCGACATGGCTAATTCATTCTTTGACAAATTTTCTGCATAGCTCTCTAT
Source organism: Calonectria henricotiae (assembly GCA_020623695.1). Classification (NCBI taxonomy): domain Eukaryota; kingdom Fungi; phylum Ascomycota; class Sordariomycetes; order Hypocreales; family Nectriaceae; genus Calonectria; species Calonectria henricotiae. The sequence continues at coordinate 324,047 of JAHVYB010000027.1, forward strand.
CGGATAGAATATCCGACAAAGGCAGTGTAATGAGTCAATGAATGTGTCATGCTATTGGTGATTGCGCACGTAGGCCGAGATAATCACAGTAATCACATGCATATCTCAGACCATACGTTCTATTGAGACCAGCTAAAGCGTGGCTATGTCACCATAGATGTCTATTCGAACATGGACGACATTCCTCAACCCAGCTGTTAGTTGGGCCGAAGCAACACACACAGTGCGCTAAAACGCCCCAAGTTTCTCGTGTCCTCGTAATGGACTGCATTACATCTTTCCGCTTAGATTATGCTCTAAGCCACTTCTCTGATGAAACACATCACACGGGTGAAGTTTTATGATGGCATCAATTTGTGCTGTTAGCTAGCCTTGGTTCAGCAATGGTGCAATGGGGTCAGTCCAGTATTATGCTATCGGAAGCTAATGTCAGATAAAGCACCATAAATGGTACCGGTAGTCTATGATGTCATCCTCACAGGCCCGAAAACATCCAACCTATATACCTTAGGTGCGTATATCTCAATCATAAATAGAGCACACATTGACCCAGACAAAGCAAGACACCCTGAGACAAAGATGGCAAAATAGACTGCTTCCACAGGTCTAGTAACGAGTGAGGGATTGGGCAACGACCGCTTGTTAGTCTCTTTGCCCGTTAATTTTCCCACTTGTGGGATATGCTTGAACTCCAACTTGGATCCACCATTTAGCCCAGCGTTGCTTTCAATCACAGCCTGATGTAACATGTCGCGAAAAAAACGGACCACTGCGTCGTCGATAGTCAAACTACTCTTCTGAATGAGGGCAAGCACTCTCACTAGTCAACAATGGCCCACAATGGCCCTTGAAGCGTGTGTAAGGGAACCAGCCAGGTTGAACGAGGCATAGAGAGTCACATAATTTATCGCCGTTCAGCACCCGGCTCCCGGAATCAATAAAGAAAGTCGAAAAATTAAATGGTGGCAGGTCTTTGAGACATTCAACAAAGTTGTGACTGACGATTGGTGGTGTTGGTGTGACGTGCAATTGGTGGATGAGCATACTTTCCATGGCAGCAGCCTTGGCTTTGGGAACGGACGCAAAATATTCGTACAGTGTTCCGAGAATATATGCGAGATATCAAAAAAGCGCAATGTAATCTGAAATCTCCTGTTCATTGGGATATACGCTCATGGCAGGTAGCTGAAGCCACATGTGGTTGCAGGCAGCCGTGGTGGCAGAATGGATGGAGTCCAGCTTGTTGACTGGCACGCCAAACTTTTGAACATCATAATAATCAGGCTTGGTACTAGCTAGCTTCATGATCCGCTCTCGGACGCATGGGTGAAGCAAGCGAACGCGAATTGAGGTTGTGTGCCCCTCCCATCAGGTTTCACAGCATCTTGTGATTTTGTGACTTGCAACTTGCAAGACAAATTGAAATGTCTCCAGAAACCTTCTCAGTAACACACGGGTTGAGAAACCACCTGTTCGAATTAGCACTTCGACTACGCTGGATGCAGCTGAGTTCTCGCCCATGGAGCCTTGGAGCGCGAAGCCCATAAGGTTCGCTGTGGCGTACTGATAAAAGAATTCTGGCCTTGATCGATTTGGGCCCAGTCCCCTCACTCTGGCACTGTAAGCACCTCCTTCCACAGCTTAGAGAGAGTTTTGTCATGCTTGTGATGGTCCCGAAGAAGTGCACAAAGGTCAATTATCCCACCCCGGGTGCCTCTACTTTCCTGTATTTGGGTTTTGGTGATTTCTTGCAATGTTCTGACGGCTTGACTACCAAGCTCATCACACTCGTATCACAGGAGATCAGTTACTTCCCGAGGAAGATGAAGACTAGTCCATTCGAACTTGTAGTTGCCGAATTTGAAGTGCGTCATTGAGGATGCGCTCCCCAGAGACTTTGGGGTGAAACAAAGATATTGTCATGGGATGAATGTGATGGGGAAGCACTCTGATAAATAAACAAAGCATGTCTTGACAAGTACAGTACCAAGATATGGTATGGTGAATGGCTGCACTACGACGTCATTCCTGCAAGCCTTGGAGGCTGTGGCCATTGTACAGGATCATTATGCAAAAAATCTGTCACTTATTGAATGCGTTATTTTCACAAAAAGTCGAGCAACCGGCGAGGCGCCAACATTCTGACAAGTTCAGAAGTATGCTGTGCATCACATCAGATGCAGTTAGTGTGCCACCAAGCGAATGGAGCGTTGACGGTCTTGGCTGGCAAGACTCGGTAGATGCCGCGCCACTATTTTCTCAGTGTAAGGCGCCTTGAAAAAGCCACCTATGGCAAGATATTCAGTACTGTCCTTCTTTAAATATAAATTGCCAATCAAAGGACGGGTCCCGGCAACCTGGTACCCGGCGGCTTTCATGGGAGTGAACACCAATGCTTGAATTAGTTAGCAGTGGCTGCCTGAACATGGAGCTGATTTTTAGTCGGGTTTAGAACTCTCCACTGGAATCCAAGTTAGCTTGAACATCGGCATTTGAAATCACGGTGTGAATCAACCGCTAATTCTAACTAGCAAGAAAGGTTTCACCTTTGGACCTTGTTGTTTGGTTTCTCTCTTTCATTCTCGGTCGGCGAATCAAAATATAAATAGCAAGGCTTCCCTCAATAGAAGCAGAAATAAAAATTACGACAAATTTCACAGAAATGGAGGCAATTACCCTTATATTCATAATGTTTTGTGCTTGGCTTTGTGCCTACTTCTTTTCCAGGGTCTTTCCCAAGAAGGCTGATTCTAGCACTAAAAAAGCACAATCAATCAACAGCACATCGGATTACATCGATGTAATTCTGCCTGACATGTTCCAGTCGTTTTTGCGGCACCCACCCAAGCTCAATCCGCATTATGAGGCCGTCAAACCTGAGTCGGAGAATTGGTTATCTCAGTAATGTCACATATCCCATTCCGCCGTTTTCTTTATTAACCAATAATAAGATTCTGCTCGTACGGCCCGGAAATGAAAAAGAGAATCGAGATTTGCAGCTTTTCTTACTTTTGTGCAATTTCAGCACCCTTCGCTCCCCGGACTGAATTCCGTACATTGTGTGATTGGGGAAATTGGGTATGCATAGGACCGAAAGCTTTTTACGTCCTGCGCTAATCGAATCGGAACCAAGGTGTTTGCATACGACGATAGTATGTCCACGTGAAACATGTACTCCTATTCGGTTCTAATCTGAAACTCTCAGTGTTTGACGAAGGTCATCTGAAAGATCGACCCGTGGAAGCGTCAAAGGTTATGGACAGTCTTATGGCTCTCATGGATGAAAAAAAGTACGACGGATCGAAAATGAAGATTGTTGAAGTGCATGATACCGTTGTGCAGAGAATGGCAACAGTGAGATACTCCCCCCTTTCAAAGCCAGACAGGCATACTGACCACTCGATAGAAATGCTCACTCGGTAAAGGATTACACCATGCCATTATTCGTCTTGCTAATAATAGTAGGTCTCCAAAAGCGATTTGCTTCCGGTATGCGTGCGTACTGTTTGGGCGCATTGAAGCAAGTCCGTAGTATAGAGGGTAAAGAAGTCCCGACACTGGAAGAGATGGTGCTCACACGACGTGAATCGGCCGGTGTGACGCCGGTGTTTAACTTAGTGGAGTATGCACACGATCTGAAGATTCCGGATGAAGTTTTTGAAGACCCAAACATGAAAGAACTCGAGACACTAGGCACAGACCTGGTCTCCATGTATGCTCACTTTCGAACAAAATGCAACTTGGCAATCTGACATTCTGCAGTGCTAACGATATTCTCTCATACAAAAAAGAAGAGGCAAGAATCATTGCTTGATGTGATGAGTATTCAAACTAACACGAGTCAGGCTGATGGTGTCCCACATAACATGGTGGCTGCCTGTAGGAGACACGGAATGTCTGCACAAGAAGCATTTGATGCAGTGGGTACACTTCTTAGCCAACGCTTTCAGAGATGGGAGGTAGTTGAAAAGAATGTCCCCAGCTGGGGAGAAAAAGTGGATATAGATATCCGCCGTTACATTGAGGGAATCAAATCAGTCGTCAAAGCCAATACAAACTGGGGGTAAGGAGAACCGAAATTCAATGCGTCCATGCGATGGCAACTGACATGTTTACTTTTAGCTTCGACACCAAAAGATATTGGGGCCCTAACGGTCCTGAGGTCAGGCGTACCCGAAAGATTCAAGTTCTTGCGCGGCCTCCCTACATGTGCAACAAGGAGAATGTTTGAATCTGGTATGGTTTTGGTCTTTTTTGAATTGGGATTTGTGGTCAATTTTGGTTAGAATGCATAGCTGAGGACAGAAACAATAAGACTTACCACCAACCAGGTATTAATAAACATGTAATCAGTCACATACACCGGTATGGAATGAGAGTAGTTTGATATCATCTTGAAAGTGGTTACGCATCTCGAAATGCATTTTATAGTGGCTCGCTGGGCAATGCATCTGTTTATGCAATAGTGAAAAAAATTGAGGTAGTATTCCGTTAATCTCCAGTCCGGTAAACCAAAAACAACCAGGTTTTACGGCACCGGCAGGCCTGTCGAACAAGAAACGAAAGGCCTGCCGCTCGCTCTGAATACAATAGAATTCTGCACTGTTCATTATGATTATATTCATATTGCTGCATACTAGTGGAGAAAACTTTGAGTAGGGATTTTTAACAGAGAAAAAAGTATCTTTCAAACCTCGGTTGATTCTCAAACCTTAACCCATTTATCAATAAGGAAGCCACACCCATGTAATACTAAAATTTCCCTCAGTCTTTTAAATACCAGCGAGACTCAGGATATCTGTATCACCAATACGAATATGACATAAAATTGGCATCTGTCCAACATCAAGCGACAACATATACTTTACATTATATCATTTCCTAGCATGGCCCAGACAGCTTGCTGCATTTGAAGCCGGAGGGGAGATCTGACAAAATCTGCCATGATGACTTCCTTTAAACCCCAGGTTCATGTCATGAACCTTGGATTATACCGACACGGGGCTATCTAACCAAATGGCAAAGGTTATCGCAGATATACACCAGGGGCAGCGAGAATTTCCGACAAGTGTATTGGGTGTTGCAAAACGTCGCTTCTCAGCGACAGCCACGGCTATTTCCTTTTTCAAACCCACTCCACTAAAATCTCTAGATAGGATTTGAAATATTGTCATCATTGAAGATGGCGATGTTAGACTTTTCCATGAGTGCTATGCGCAAGGAATAATCCCCTTTTATGACGAGAATCCTTATCTTCGGATTGAACGACATATATATCTATGGAAAACGGGGTTTCAGGAACATTCTATGACTGATTGGGAAATATCTCCTACTTTTCATGAGACCTCAAGCAATAAGCCTTCGGTGGAAGTATGGGTTGCTGGAACATTTATCCTAACCTCAACGGGGATGCCTACAAACTTCATGGATACGGTGTTAGATGGCAGCCCAGCACTTGGGGCATGCTCGAATATATTCCAAACTATTATTCAATGTGATATTGCTTTGCTGCACGCCCTGAAAAACATACTGTCGGACAAGATTGAGGTTGGCGATAATTATCATGGTTTTGGGGGCGACTTGATACTTAGCATGCAACAACTGTTCCATGGACTAGACAGCTTACGTTGTAACTTTAACCGAAGCGACATGTGGGATGCTGTTTCAATTTGTGATGAATGGTCCTCGTTGAACTCCAATGACTGGGATTTTTGTGTGGGGAGACCGCGTTGCGGTATCATATGAATCTATGCTTCCGATTTCACAGTGTCACGACCTTCTGAGCTAAAACTTTTAAACCAGGGTGGAGGTGAGAAATAGTGGAGTAAGCTATAATCAACGACTTTACCCCACAAGAAAATCTCACCAAAGGAAAAAAATTTAGAGCCATGGCTTTTGAGGAGTAACTTGCTTGCCAGTTTTTCAACTGAGATGGTATAATGTCTGTTCAAATAAGGGCCAAACCAACCCCACAACCATTATATTATCCGATCAACTACAACAACTATCATTTACAAATGAAAGAATTGATGGTATTGCGACAAAAGCGTCTGCCACATAAGGGCAAGATTCAACCGTGGTGAAAAGTAAATTGACAAGCTCCGGCTCCTAGTTGGTGGTCAATCCACTAAATTTTGACAATTGGATTTGATTTAAAATGCCTACTGCCTAATAACTGGCAGTCATTGAGTTAATTGGGATATCCGACCAAGGGCCCACTAGGGCTAGTATAAATACTGGCAATGTCCCTGAGCAAGATACGGCTAAAAATAATAATCAGACGTTAAAAAAAAAGATGTGAGCATTGGAAGATTGTGCTTTCTATTTTACACTGTCGGGTTCAATATCTAGGGCATCAGAGCACTCATGATTCTGGAATTGAAATATGATCCCCCCTTGTTATCCGGACAAGAAAGACCTGGTTCATAACGCTAGTAAAACAGCCATCGCATGTTTGTGCGCTTCATTGAAAAAGGAAATGGACACTCATAAACCCCACCCAGCCCCGCTGGTCCCCGACTCCTTACCACGGGTATTTTCTTATTTCATCCTCCTTCTCCACCTCCAGGCCTTCAGCAAGCTGCTTCTCATGCTCCTTGTCGAGGTACTCTAGTAGCACATCGCCGTACTTGTCCCTTCCCTTGTAAACCGACACGGGGCCGTCCCAACTGCGGATAGCACTCGCAAGTCGGCCGGGAACGTAGGGCTCAGCGGCCATATCGGTGACGGGCATGAAGTAGGTGCGGATTGAGAAGCAAATGGCGCCAGTCTTGGGCAGTCTGCGAAGAGATTGCCTCTCGGAGCGGAACCAGTGGTTCTGAATAGGCCTGTTCTTCTCGGCCGTGGCCCAGCTGACAAATTCGTTGTCCTCATTGCCAATGCTCCAGCTCCAGGCAAGCGCGTCATCGACCTGGATGAAGTAGTTGTTGCGGGTGTAGAATTGCTCACACTTGAGGCGGTTGAAGAACTTGAGCATGCCGGATTCTAGCTTCTCCTTGTAGTGGGGCACATCTCCGTGGTAGTGGATTTCGGACAGCGACATGCCGTACTTGTCAGACAGTCTCCAGAAACCAGCCAGGAGAATGGCTCCGGCGAGGAGATAGTACTGTCCGTCTGGTCGCTCAATCAGAATGGCCAGGTCGTCTTGCACGAGTTTGGCACAGATGGCCATCGGGTCCTCGCGCATAGGCGTCTCCACAATGTTGAACGACTCGCCGGACCATAGGTTGTCAATCCCCACAGCGGTTCGTCTGAACATGGTGGGGTATCGAGCAGGCAAATAGTCTGTCAACTCCTGTAGGAGTTCCATGACAGCTGGGTAGGCATCGGGGTGAGTCCCCACGCATTTGCTGCCACGCTCCTCAATACGGCGTACCTTTTCGGCATGGTATTTGGGGAACTGGTTGTCCAGCTCAATCCACTCCTGGGGTTGGATTTGGCGGAGGCCCATGGTCACGTTGTACTTTGGCCCATATCGAAATGCACGATAGGGCAAAGGCTTTGTAGTTTCGACCGACCAGTTCGGGTATGGGCTCGGAATAGGGGATTTGTATGGGTTATTCGGTGCGGAGGCTTTGGGGGGCACGATGATTTTGCTGGGTTGTTGTGAGGAGCGAAGAACGCGTAGCGACAGATTGTCTGTTCGTCGCAGGTAATACAACACAGTTGACGAGATAAAGAGCAAGAGTGCGGGAATGAGCAAGTCCTTGTGCTCAAGGACGAGGGTAACTAGTGGTGCCATGGTAAATTAAAATAGGGGGAAGCAAATTCAACAAAGTAATGGTGAACTAGAAGTCATAATATTGAAAGCAAACAATAAGAATTTCTCAAAGATATCGGCGGTGCGATGATAGTTATCTACAAGTTGGCCATGGTGTCTCACTTCCAAACCTGGAACAACGTTCTCCCAAACCTAAACGATAACAACTATGTACATTTCCGTCTATCTTGATAGTATCACGCGGATGGTCGACCTGCTTTTTGATAAGATAACCGGCTAATCACTGTTAGTGATGTAAATGTCATTGGGGGGTGTCTACCCCGCAATCTATCTCGATGCGTTCCGGGAACCATGCCCATTTTGGGACATGGAACGCGCGCCATCATCATTTGTGGGGTTGCGTCTCACATGCCGGCAATAGACAAGCCCAATGCTAGGCTCGTCTTGGAAATATTCAAAGGTCCGGCAACAATGTCGAGAATGAGTAGCAGGAGGCGGTGCACAGTGCTGATTAGAGGGCCAAGCTGTGGATATGACTTGGGGAAGGTGTCGGCTATTATAGACTGAATCTCATATTTGCAGCGGGATGGGATGTCTATATGAGGGGTGATGCCTCTCGTTCTGATCCCATGAGCATCATCACACATCACATTCATACATCTCTGAACACACTTCAATCATCAACCTTCAATCCTCAACCGCACTCTTACCTCCACCCACCAAACCTAAAACAACACCACCAATAATCATCATGCCTCTCGCAATGGAGTACCACCCCCAGGCCCAGTCCAAGTACGAGATTCCTCTGCTGTCTGGCGACAATGCCTTCCTCGGTGACGTCGTCTCCAGCGACAAGATCAACTCCGACAAGCCCATCTCTGCGGGTTTCTTCCGCCTCAAGAAGGGAGAGCCCTTGACATACACCTACACCTTTGACGAGATGAAGATCATCCTCGAGGGCGACTACACCATCACCGACGAGACCGGAAAGAGTGTCACTGCCTCTCCCGGTGACGTCTTCTTCTTCCCCGCCGGAGCCACCATCAACTTCACCACAACCGACTATGGTCTGGCCTTTTTCGTTGGTCAGAGGAAGAAGATCTAATTGCAAATGGAATGGAATGGAATCGGGCCATATCTTGAAAAATATGACAATTAAATAGACAAATAAAAATGCCCGAGGGCAAATGACTAAAGCATGCTTCTCCGCTCGCAATGTGATGTGCCGCAAAGTTTATAGAAATTTGACGAGAATGCAAAAAGCTTCATAATGATTTTATACATTAGTCATAATATATGGTACAAGGCAAAAATTATCGGCTTCTCCAAAGAGGCATCCATTGCGCCCGGAACTTTTTTTTTTTTATCTTGATTCATCCAAACATGGTCCGTAGATTGCTGTCCTCCATGACGTCAACCCAGTGAACCTTTGTGCAACCTGGTATTTCGTTGTCATACGCATCCCACACAGCCCGGATAAGCTTCTTGGCCACTTTGACCGGCTTTGGCGGCAGGCTATTTTCCAGAATATTGAGCCTCCCCATGATGAAGTGGCGCGCATTGCTGATGTCGAGCGACAGCTGAGATATTAGGCCTGGGCCAAGGGCTGTGGACTGCGAAATCCCAACCCCGTTTGAGGATTGGAAGGGATTGGAACTGTCAGAGAAGGGTCGGAACTGCTGATCCATAGAATGCAGACCAGAATTCCATGGAAGGTCAAGCAGGTCAAACGGCGCACTCGTGTCATACCGAAGGCCAGTGCTGGCGGAAATATAAAGCAACGGCTGGATGGCCCGGCTTCCGGATGAAGGTGGGACGTGTTCCATAACTCTCACCAGGCGCAGGCTGAGCGGGATGATCCACTCCTCCCATGTAGCATTCCCGCCGTAGAGCGTTGTAGAATTGATCGGAAGCCTCAACGATACCAGGTCGGGGAACGTTTGGTATAGATGCAGCAATGCGGCAAGTTGGTAGGCCTCTGCAATCTTTGCAAGGTGGAAATAGGGTGTCTTGTGGTCTCCCGTGTCATCTGACTGGGGCACTGATGGGAATTCCAGCTCCAGCAGCTTCTCCTCGAGCTTTTTTGCCTCGTTCATCTCCACAAAATCCAGGTTAATACCGGTTCCTTCATGCGTCCTTTCCCTGAGGGCATGGCGGTACCTTCTGCACAATCGAATCGACCTTGTGAACAAGCGAGACGTGGCGGTAGAAATTCCGGTCCACGGGTGGATGTAGGTGTCTATACCCCTCTTGCCTACAGCTTGATTGCACTCGTTTTCACCGTCTGCTTCTGTCTGACTGAGTTCATCGGGCACATCAATGTCTGTTACCACTGCGAGAAGCATCTCGCAATAAGCCAGACATTTGTTGAAGAAGGATAGCATTTCAGTATCCTTTTCATAAAATGGGGGAAGCCGTCCATTGAGGCGCTCGAGAAGTAACCTTGCCTCTCTAAAGAAGGGCAGTCCCAGTTGGTTGGTGTCAACCCAGCATACCGATGTTCCAACACAAAACAGAGAGAAGAGAAGGCCAACTGGGATCGTATCCAAGTAAACTCGACTCTTGACGGTCCGGACCTCGGCCTGGATGGATTCTATTGCAGTTTGTAAAAGTCTCGTCGCAGGTTGCCTCATGTGCGGCATCCTGGTCGACAGGAACGCAGCTGACATGCTCTGCAGAGAGCTAAATACTGACCGTGACTCATGCCATAGCTCCGCGGCCAGCTTGCGGTTGAGGTTTACAGGCGAGTCAAACCCTGACCAGGCCGGACATACCCTCTCAAACCAGTTTGTAATGAGGAGCGACGAAGTGTCTGTGAACGGTGCCGTCATGAACAATGGCACGTCGGGGAGAAACCCGGCAGACATGAGGGCCGAGTCGGCAATATCATACTCCGGGTCCAAAGAGACGCCACCCACCACACCCGATGGTCTCCTCCTTGGGCTTGCGCTACCGGCGTCAATCAGAGGGGGGAGGTCCAAGGAGCCAAATTCGCTTGCCACGTCGATTGATGGCGGGCCGGTGTCGTCGAATACCTGGTCGTCTGTTCCGCTTGAACTGGACGGGAGACTCGCCGAGGCGCTCACTTCGCTTGCGATGGATTCGCTATCACGCCGGTTGCGAGGGACAGCCGCTCTAGGCTCTCTTGTGGAAACCGCCGCATTGCTATTGTCCACAATGCTCGAATCATCGGGGACATCCTGGAATGTGGCTGAAGCCGAAGCATTCGAGTCGGGCTGATGTTTAAAGGACCACTTAAACTCCCTCCAGTACCCCCCACATTTTATCCCTTTCCGAGTGCATCTCAGGCATTCCGGCCTCGTCTCGTCGCATTTCGTCTTATACAACGTTAGCTGGGTTCCCTGGCATAGACCGCGGGAAGGGCCTGAGCCGTACGTGTTTGGCCTTGCAGGTGAGACACCCTGCACGTGACCGGGGATTGGTTCCGGCCCGTGACTTGAAGGTGGCAACGCCCTCGCCGGCCTTGTTTCTTTTCCTGTTGGGCATAATTGGGTCCTATGCGGGGGTGCGGGTTGAGGTGGGATTGGGTATCGAGAGGGAGGTTCACGGGGCGTAGAAGATGAATGGAGGCAGTGAGAAGATGATGTTATTTTTATGTCTCAGCTCGTTGCCAAATGGGATGGGTGCAAATCGCGACGATCCTTCATAAGCGGTAGCCAAAGCCGACCTGGGGTTGGAGATTTATTATATGGTGGGCGAGGAGGCTCAGACTGTGGAATACGTGGAAAATGCGGGGAAATGCATAGCTTGCCGACTTGCAGGACCGCTATCTCGACTATGCCTGATTGAGACGGGCGAGGCCAGCAAGTGGTCGTACCTGGGGCTGATAAGCAACCGGAGTTCGTTCGTCGATCGGCATCTAGGCGCTCAAGGGGAGCCGACTGGGGCAAAGTCTAATGGGGCTAATATCACTGGTGGCTTAGGGCAGGAATCACGTCCCACGGGCGACTGCTGAAGCAATTCAGGGTGCAACCCGGAGCTCAGCAGTGCCTGGCCGATAAGCCGGGACGCCATGTCCGGGCCTGTCTTGGATGGTGTCACGGTCTGTTTCACCATTTTCTCCCAGGTTTTGGCGGCAGGCTGGAGGGGAGCGGCGATCCCACGGTGGCAAGGCGAGGGAAGTGTGTGTGAAGCTAGGCTCGGCTTCTGGTCGCAAAGTAGGGCACGCCTCACCACCACCTAGTCATTTCCGGGAGAGATACGGATGCAAGAGGGGAAATGTTCGTGATCAGTGCGCGCAGGAGCTGTGCCTCTTTTAATACAATCTGCCGGCTTCGAATTCCATCAATCCAAACAAGGTTAAAAATAAAAATAAAAACCCCAGCGCGACGAGATTCGCTCAGCAATCCAATGTCCGGACTCAATCTGGTCCCCCAGCATGTCGCGGGGTCGTTGTCGAGGTGTCGCATCGAGGGCGGAGTTGAGCGCTGTATCACAGAGCCACGGCTCCTACGCCGACAACTCCGAAGCCACCGAGAGGGTAACGTCGGTCGCAAGCCGGGGAGATGCCGTGACGCACATCTCTTCTGCGCGCATATAAACCGAGAGACAACCCCCGGCCCTCGATTGGTGTTGTGGTTGAATCATTGATCGTCCAGAGTGCAGCAACCAGGAGTTGTGCCGTGGGACTTGGCGACAACGGGTTGAGCCCTGATTCCAATGCGTGACATTGTCTCAGCCTGACCGCCTGGGATGAACATCCTTCACAAAGTGTTGTAGGGGAGGGGGAGGGGGAGGGGAGGGCATTAAGTTCAACTACGCATCATCACTTAGTTACACGAGCAGTCTTGTTGGAAGCTCTCTACGCTCTTTTCCCAGCTCCGCATGTTCATGATGCCCAGCAGCAGCATAAGACCTTGATCGCTGTGGTAAGTGGCAATGTCACGTCGGTGGAAACGCGCAGCCCAATGCTGACTCTTGACTGACGCGCCCTGTGCGGCACCGTACATACATGTCATGTCTCCCCTCATACGTGTCAAACCGTCGTCTCTTCTCTGCGCAACCCCCACCCCCGTGACCAAAAGATAGACATCTGACCACACATCTTTGTTTGCCATCTTTTCGATGAAGCCCGCACTGCCCGGGCCATCCCAGTGCATCCATCTGAGTGCGCCGGGAAAGCAAACCCGATTCGGATTAGTGGGCGATAAGACACCCTTGCTGGAGTGTGGGGAAGAGATAATTGGCAATGAGGCTATCAGCTGGTTGTTTGTGGCTAACCCTGAAGAACCCTGAAATCTTGGAATGAATGATGCCCGGAGGCCAGGGCCAGGTGGAAGTTTCAAAGCTGATAAAGGCAAATATTCACTGCGTCAAAGCGAGAGGTGTGATGCAATAAGCGGCCCTTGGCGGTGGTCCGCGGGTACCACATCATGCAAAAAAGATGAGATCTGAGAGCTGCACTACTACCCATAACCGGCAGGTGGCTGTCCTATAACCTCCCGTGGCCGCACACCTAATTTGATTTCAGTCTGCACATGACCGCATTTTGCTTCGTAATAGCTATTCTCTTTTCCCGGTGCGGCATGCCACACCACACCAGCCAATTGAGATGTCCTCCAGGCCAAATGCAACTTGCCAGTACATGTCTCATTGCGATGATGCATCGAGGCCAATTCCACGTTCGTTTTTGTGTCACGGATCCGCATTGGGCCTGATTTTACCCCTCGTGGGGGCATGGATTACCCACCACGGCTCTAGGGCATATGCGAGAGATGCTCAATGGAGAAATATGAGGCAACGTCGATGAAAACCGTTACCCCATGCCTAGTTAGTTAGTTGGTCATGTCACCGGCATGGACAGCTTGATTGGGGCATCTGTGGGGTGGAATATGGAGTCCAAATTTACAACATTTGACTAAAGTCAAGCTCATCGGCCCGGGCCATTTTGATGGCAGCTCCTTATACCTGATGACGTATCAAAGAAGTGGAGGAGGAAATATGCCAAAATAATGTATTCATAATGTAAACTGCTCAATTGGCCCATACGATGCTGTCAAAGTCGCATGCATGGCAAGTCATCCAAACACACAATTCTTGTGCGCCATCCTTAGTTGATTCTCCATTTCCTCTTCCAATCCTTGAAGAAAGGACTGTCTTCCAGGGTGTGGTGTTTCCAGTCCTTCTCAATCAAACCCTTCTCTATTTGCTCCTTCTCATACGCTTCCATTGTAGGTTTGACGACGTGCTCCGTATGCCACGAACTCTTATATTTCATGAGATTCTCTTTTCCCTCACAATAAATCTTCAAAACTATAGATGGGATGTATGGTTCATCGCGGAATTCGGTAATCGGGGTGAACAAGGCCTTGAAGCTAAAGACGATGCCGCCGGATAGAGGTAATCTTCGGAGCGTTTGCCAGTCAACTCGGAGGTAGAGGTGCTCGGGTTTGAGATTTGGGTTTTGAAATTCGCGATTATTGAATTCGGGAGTATTTGCCTGCAGGTATAGTGGTTGTCCAACCTCAACACCCCATGATCCCCTCTGGATGGGGCTGTTGGTGGGCATCTTTGTAAAATATCTACAACAAGTTAGTTGTGCATCTGATTTGCTCGTCTTCCAGGGGCCATGAACCTATCCATGCTGAACTGCATCTTTTCCTTGTAATCTGGGACGGGTTTGTGGATTCCTGGCAGACCGAGCCCCATCTTTTCGCCGAGGTTCCACCCGACTGACGAACAAATGACACCTGCTCTGAGACAGTAGCGGCCTGTTTCTGGATCTCGTAAGGTGATGCCAAAATCTTCGGGCACATGATTGAGAAGAACAACGAGTGGGTGTGTCTTATTAAGGTCTTGTTCGATGCCAAGAATGCGGTTCACAAACATGTTTCCCTTCACTTCGAACTGTCTCGGATATCGGGCGCAGAGAAATTGCAGAACCATTTCCATTAGCTCTTTGCATGCGAGTTCAGAACCTGGTAATGCTTGGAGCAGATCCTTTCCATGTTGTTTGTAGAGCTCTTGTCGTTGGGCAATTCTTTCGCGATACGTGCTTTCCAGTTCGATCCAAAAATCCGGCTCCATTTTTGTAAGGGCTTTATTTAAATTATTAGCTTGAAAATGGAAATTTTACCTGTCACCTACACATGGTTTGGTGATAGGACCAGCGGAATGGTCGATATGGCCTTGCCGAAGCCTTGTCGATGTCGAAATTCTCGAGGGGGGAGGGCAATGGAACACCGGACAGAGCGGCGTAGTCCGGGAAATCACACATGTCCCGTATCTCACTCACGCGAAATCCAGTAAAGACATGACTCGATGGTTTCGCATCACGGTAACTCTCGTCAATTTTAAGGATAGAAGCCTTTGGCGACTTGGATAAATCCACAGTGTTTCCGAAACCAGCGGGAGGAGGGGGAAATACGTTCACATAGTCTGCATTGGAGAGGTTTTTCGACTTTTCTGGCTTGGGTGCTGAGAATAATTGGAGGAGACGACTGGGAATCTTTTGCTTGTGAAGCAATAAATGGAAAACAACTGAAAATGCGCCTACAGACAAAAAGACGGCCAGCAGAGTCGGACCCTTGCTGAGCTGGACGATATCAGAAAGAGCAGGCATGGCGGCCAATGTTGAAGAGGCGAGTTGAATTTACACCGTGTCAGGTGGAAATGCGGAGTTGGAGAAGGCCATACCATTTGTAGTCGGTGGCCAGGTACTTTATACATTCGCCACGTCCAAGGTGGCTTGATTCCCCTAAAAGATGGTCTCGTATGATCTGCAGCCACCCAAATACCGAGTAGATATAAACCTTGTCTCCGTGAAAAATGCTTATCCGTCTATTGGGACCTAACAAGGCCAATGTTGGAGTAAGAGCGTCATGCCCGTGATGCCTCTTACTCACTTCGGTTAAGGATGGCGGATAGGAACGCGGGGTAGGCGTACCGTGGAAGTACTGTTGATCAACCACACAAGACGCTGGTGACCGAGATAAAACATGGGCATCGAGAAGTCGTAGATAGCCAATCTGACCAGCCTATTGGATGAACTAACCGCATCTGGGTAATCTTAGAGCAAGGGATGGACCCCGCTTTTGGGTCGTGGTGATAAGGACTTGCATCGAGGTGCATTGAGGATGGTGCATTGAGGATGGTGCCCAGGTTGTTCGAAGAGGGCGAAACTGGTTGTAGTTGACAATGATACCAACGCGGCGTCTGCAGCAACCATTGTCTTGATAGAGAGTCCATGAGCTTTGACGGACAAGAATTGTACTACCATTATGTGCCATTTTCATCACTAAAAGTGGGAGTAGTTATCTTTGCAGATGATTTACACTCCAGATTATCAAGCAACACCTTTGCTTGATAAACGCAAAATAACGCACAATCATAAAATTATGGAAATTTAATCATATTATGCCACCATTCAAATGGTTCGATTACATGGTACTCATATCTATGCTGTTTAACTTCGCTGACGAGCTTCTTACTCAAAATGTATTGATTTTAACGCATCCACTCATATTGCAACTGTCATAACTACACACTTTCGTACCATTATTACATAGTTGTAGGTTCTCATCGACCTCGTGATACAACCCGCATAGTGATCACAGGCACGAGAGTAGTCCGCCGTATAGACACGGTCCCCAATCTCCCATGAAAACTCATCCGAATAGAGGTCGTCTGTCTTTGGATCACAGAAACCTAAAAGTATCAGTCTGGGCACATACCTAGATGAACCGAACATTTGTGGAAGTTGGCTTCAGATGTCACCGGCTGCATATGTATTCTGCCCTGCAACTTTTGGGCTTGGCTGTTCCTACTAATAATTCGCCTAGGAGATAAATAACTGATTCAGATCCAGTAGCCATTCTGGCTTGGCTGAACCACAGAGAAAACATGGGAAGAGGCTACTGACCGAGCCAAAAATGGTGCTTCGGGAGGTTGTTGCAGCTCGACATATCCTGATCAGGTGTAATCACGCAGAGATATATGGTTATGCCTTATGCTCAGGTTTAAGTGCGCTGCATTAGTTGTATGAAATCTGTCCGGAATTGCAAGCTCTAATCTACTCGATGGTTTACCTCATTAGGGGCGAAATATTCCAGCCTCGACACGAAACCCATCACCCAATCAGATTTTCTCGAAACATTCGACCTTTAATTGAGCTGTTGGAGGTATATCACACCTTCAAAGCTACTGTGCGCTATGACAAGGTCTATCTATGCCTTGCTGGCATGAGCTCCGACTACCTCGGTGCAGCAGGATTATCGGCTAATTACAAGATACCATGGGGAAAATTCTTCCCATGATTATTTAAATCATTCCGCTCTGAAAAGGTTTCTGTGGACACTTGGGAGGATAAGGAGATGCCGGTTGTTAGGGGCACGGCTTACGTCCTTAGCGAAGTGGAGTTCGTCTCGTGGAAAGAGACACCTGGGAAGATGAACAGACCACGGTCATTGTTTGAGAAGAGACCCCAAGCCGTTTGAAGAGCGGATGGGTAATCGAGTATCGCTGGATCCTGTAGGCTTCCGTAAACCCTATCTAGATAGGAGACATGGTCTGTCTTGTACAAGGAACGTTGAGACCAACAATTATCCTGTTGCATGATTATGCATCCATTATAATGATTCCAGTTACATCTGCAAAAAGGCCATAGTTCTTGAAAGATATCATGACTTGGACTGATCTTTTAAGGTCCATAATAGACTTTCCATTTTGTTTTGTGCTGGTCTGGGACTGGGATATGCATCTGGTCCCGCCGAAAGACGGATGAGATTTTAAATCCTATATGAGCAGAAGAGTATAAATGCAGTCAAATGCAGACCTGGAAGATCGCCAGGATAAGGAATCATGTTGCACAACATTGGACTATTGTTGAAATTCATGAAATGATATGGAGAAGCAGATAGAAATCTCAAACGTGTACTAGACAGCTTCTAGAATGCATCGAGGTGCCTCGAGAGCCGCAAATAATCTCACTAACGTATGGTAAGTTCAGAAGAGACATGAAGAAGCTGGAATTGGTTTTAAATTCACTTATTAAATGTGAATGACCGCTGTGGGTGGCGGCAACGAGAGGGTATTGGGCCACTGTCAAATTGTTACTCGATATCACACAGGTCGACCCAGTCGTCAAAACCCCATTTGGCGAAACTCGTTTGTGTCTGGTCGTAATTAAGGGATATGACGAAGTCGCCAAGTTCTTAATTGACACTAGTAATTTTGATCTAGGCTCTGTGGATAATAATGGCAAAACACCACTATCATGGGCAGCAAAAGAAGGTCAAAAAGAGATAGTCAAACTACGCCCTGATGTTGGCAAAGTTCATCCGGATCCTAAGAATTGGAAAAATAAATCTGCATTGCTACATGTTGTAAGAAATGACCATGAGGAGGCCACGAACCACTCCGTGATATTGACAAGGTTGACACAAACTCTAAGGATCGAGATGGTAAAACATTGTTGTCATATAAAACAAAGGACGGCTATAAAGGGGGTATTAGGTTGCTCCTTGACAGTGGCAAAATTGAATTGGACTCTAAAGACCGATTTGGAGAAAGAATCCTTGGGATGCATGCAGGAGGGGGGCCTCGAAATAATTTACGCCAAAGGTCTCACTACTCAAGCCGGCGCTGTTATAGATACGTACAGAATCTTATTGACCGCAAGGCCAGCAGAAACTTTCTAAAGTTGAGATTGTTCTAGCATATAAGCATATATCACTTCGTTACGCTTACGCTATACGGAAATTAAATCGACTTAGCAAAGGACAAAACAAGGTCGAACGCTTCTCAAACTCCCTTCCCAACAACAACATTCTATCTCACAACATCATCAATCTCTTTTGGTCTCCTCAACAGGAGGCTCGCTAGCTTTGGATGAATCCGAGCCTCTTGCAACTCCATCCGTCACGACCAGTGTTTGGTCGCCACTCATGAGTTCCTCCCAGTCAACGTCGGAGAGATAGGCAAAGTCGAGGCCGCGAAGCTCACTCTCCTCGCTGGCTCGGAGGTGCAGGCCGGGAATCTTGTTGATGACAAAGAGAAGGATACACGACACGAAAAAAGACCACGCGGCGCATGTCGTAGCACCGGCGAGCTGAAGTCCGAGCTGACGGAAGTTCCTGTTCCACCACCCACCCTTGTACGAGTCACCACTGACGCCATCCAAAGCCGGCACAAACTGCGCCGCAAACAGGCCCGTCATGACGTCGCCAAAGTAGCCGCCCATGCCGTGAATTGCAAAAATATCCAGGCCATCGTCGACGGAGAGGATGTACTTGTACCTCGCGACATAGAAGCAGAAAATGGAAGTCAAGAACCCGATGAGTGCGGAGACATAGACGGGAACTAGTATCGCGTCAGTGTGGGGGATTACGGGGGGGGTTGGATGCCATGACGTACCGAAACCGGCAGCAGGTGTGATTCCAACCAGACCAGAAATAATGCCCGAGCAGAATCCGACCAGGCTAAACTTTCGGGTGTAAAGGTAGCCCAGAACCACCCAGCCGATTCCACCGCCGCAAGCCGCAAAGTTGGTGTTGACCACGACGTAAATGGATCGCAAACTCAGGTTGGCGGTGCTGGCGCCGTTGAAGGCGAACCAGCCAAACCAGATAAAGACGGTGCCAATGCACATGAGCAGGGGGTTGTGGGGTTTGAAGTGGACCGCCTTGCGCTCCTTGACCGTGCTATCAGTGATCCGTGGCCCTAGCATCATGGACCAGGCCAGGGCGCCGAATCCGCTGGCGATGTGCACGGGGCCAGAGCCAGCAAAGTCATAGAGGCCAAGCTTGAAGAGCCAGCCACTGGGGTTCCATTCCCAGTATGCGAGGCTGCAGGTAGTCTTGTGTTATTACCGAGTCCCTGCATGGAAATAAAATCTTCGTCACTCACATGTAGTATACAAATGTAGTCCAGCAAAGCAAAAAGATCATGCTAGGGAACAGTCGCCCACGCTCCAGCATGGCACCAGCCAGAATCATGGCCGTGGCTGTGACAAAGGTGAAGCCGAATGCAGCATCTTTCAGGTGGGTCGTTATTAGTCTGCATCTTTGGGGACAATTGGGAAGTGGCACATACAAAGAATGTCGGGAACGTCGGCGTTGGCCAGGGATGGCGAGGCGAGGACGTTGTGGAAACCAGCCAGCGACATGTCGCCCCAGATTGGATTCGTGGTTCTAGATTGGTAAAGGGAGTAGCCATAGACCCAGAATTGAATTCCGCAGGCGCATGCGCAGAAGAGCGATTGGAGAATCATGGTCAGGGCCGACTTGCTACGATGCATGCCCGCATAGAGAAAGCCGATGGCCGGTGTGATTTGCCAACAGAGAATGGTGCATACTAGCAGCCAGCAGAGATCACCCTAGACGGAGCGCCCGTGTGAGAATCCTCCATGCATCGTTTTGATCCTCCACACACCTTATCGTAGGGAGCATTGAGGTCCTGCGTGATGGGGTCGCCGCCCTGGGGGTTGACATTATAGTCGGGCCACTCAGTGACCGGAGTAATCGTCGACATTGCGCGCTGTTGACGGATGCAATATAGAGTGTTTGTCAAAGGAAGTGTGACGGATGTCAAGTGACTATGATGGGGAGCTGATTGGTGATTTTCTTTTGGCGGCTCACTCCGTGAAATAAGCTTATTCGGCAGCAGCGCCCTCTTTTTCGACGGGCGTCTTTGCTTTTTAACACTGTCGGAAGAGACACCAGGCTCGCGCATCTACTTATACCCTTTTGCCTTTGGAACCCCGCGCAGTAGATCATTGCTCCAACCCTCTTGGCGCAAGCTCTTTAATCTGACCCCCTGGTAGCAGTAGACGAGGAACCAGGCAGAGACGCATAGGATAAGCACGACGGCTGAGACTTCATCCCACGCTAGATGGGGAGTAAGTTGGCGGTGCTGCGAATGAAGTTGGACGAGTGGCCAGGAGCTTATCAGTGTGCGCACACCTTGGACGCCTCTCAGGCCGGGGGCAGGATGCCAAGAGATAAGAGCCGTGTCGCCTTATCCGATAGTCTGGAACTTGGCCTGCCACGCCTGCGTAGTGGTTGAATCTGCCTCCCGTGCAGACGTGTACTACTTCCTGGCGTTTTGGTTGGTTGCCCAGCTCCACTCCTGCGCAGCCATCTCTGCCGCCTACATTCCTTTTCCCCGGAAGCTGTGGAGTAATACGGCCTGCAAAGCCCGATCTTTATTGTCTACTTTCGATCCATCCATCCTCTGCCAAGATAATATGGGTTGGTGTCCATATTCGCTTATTTACTTGATCAATTGCCTTGGCCTCCAGTTCCAGTTTCCATCGTTGTCTTGGTTTCCAGGCCGTGTCTCTCCAGATTGTCTTACCAGCACCAAGGCTTTTCATTGGTTTATTCAAGAGAACCTAGAGTTTCTGGTTAGATTTGTTCGTTGTAGGATAACGAGTGGAAATTTCCTATTTAACTGGTGGGTAAGGTGCAAGGAATCACATGCTCATCATTTCGAGGTCTAGTACATTAGCCCACGTTTTTTTATTTAATTTTAGATGAGAGACTTGTACTAGAATAGCACGCTGGATACGCATGAATTATTCCATCTTGTAAATTAGAATAGGTGCCATATAAATTTTACCAGACACAATCGGAATCAAATTCAATTTAGCAAGTAAAACGGCCACGACCACGCAAGCGTCTGTGATGGTGGGGACATTGCTGTCAATTGAATTCATTCCAAATAGGTCTGGTTCATTTTGATTTCCATGTCACCCTGTTTCAGCCCTATGCGACAGAAATTTTAAAATTTGGGCTATAGCGGTTGAATGTGGATTCTGGGCATGAGAGCGGAGTCAGTCGTTTTAGTAGACGACCTGGAACAATAGGGCTTTGAGCTTCTCCCGGCAGCATATTGAACCTGATTACCCTGGACTATTTCCTGGTGGACCCCCACTTTTGTGTTGTCTGTCATGGCCGGCTGAGCTGGCCCCATTCCTTGTCCCAAAAGCTGTGGAGCAAGTCTATGTCGCGAGGTTGCATCGTTTGGACGGGCCTTTGGTGCAGGCAGAAAATCATCTACACGCCGTCTTTTGATCATTTCCCTGGGTTTCATTTGCAAACGGCAGTGCAAATGGTTCACTGCCCACTCCTGGCCTTTGCTCCATGGACAAGCTGTCTCCGCGGAAACTCTGTCGGATACGGTGCACGTGATCCGTTGACATATCAATCCACCTTGGTTTCTCCGAGACGAGCATAGTCTGATGGTATCCATTTCCAACTCGACAACAACGCAGAATGCCGGCGCTGGGGTACAAGAAGTCGCGGACGGGATGCTTGCGGTGTAAGCAGCGGCGCGTCAAGGTGCGGATTGGCCGTATTCTCCCCCTACCCCTGCGTTGGCCGATATGGCTAATGGCTGTGTAGTGTGATGAAAACAGGCCCTGCCGTGCCTGTGCCAGACACAATGTTGAATGCTCGCTCGTGAGATCTCCAAGCCAGCACCCCCAGTCGCCGTCAGCTAGTCACAGCCAGGGAGAGGGACAATCGCCGCAGAATGGCGGCATCTCTGTAAGTTTTTGTCTTCTTTTTTGGGGGAGGTTTTTTTAGTGTTTTTTTTTTTTGGCGCCTGGCGCGCCAAGATTATTCCCACCGACTGATTAACTGAAGCCCCATGTCCTAACTGCTCGTAACATAGTCCAAGGGAGTGGCGTCGCCTTTCTCTCCCAGTGGCGACCCTTTCCTGCCCAGCAGCCGGAGCGAGGTGTCTTTTTGCTCCGACCCATATCCTTATTTCGCCAGGTTTACTTCCCACCCGGCTGGACAACCTTCAGACCCCAGCAATGGTACCTGCATGATTGACCTGGAACTCATGCACCACTGGTCAACGCACACCTGCTTGACGTTGGCAAGGTCC
Source organism: Calonectria henricotiae (assembly GCA_020623695.1). Classification (NCBI taxonomy): domain Eukaryota; kingdom Fungi; phylum Ascomycota; class Sordariomycetes; order Hypocreales; family Nectriaceae; genus Calonectria; species Calonectria henricotiae. The sequence goes on from JAHVYB010000027.1 coordinate 346,620, forward strand.
AATGATGCCATTAATGTGTGGAAGATTCTGGTGCCGAGGCTGGCCTTTAGACACCAGTTCCTCATGAACCAGCTCCTTGCAACCGCCGCTTACCACCTTGCCTTTTTAAACTCCCGCCACTGCCATGTCTATTCGCTGCGTGCATCCCAGCATCAGGACCAGGCTATTTCTCTGATGCGGGTGGAGTTGGGAGAGGTTAAAAATGAAAACTGTGACGCCCTTTTTGCGGTTGCCGTGCTCCTCCTCTTCGGAGGGTTTGCCGGCGTAACGAACCAAGTTAGTGGTCTGGAGCCCTCGATTGACGACGTCTTGGACATTTTCCTCCTCACCAAAGGGATTGGCACTGTTCTGAAAACGTCCGAAGAAACCATCTCAAAAGGCACATTCAAGGAGTTTTTTGGCTTGTCCAACGAGCCTGTGGCCGTAATGCCTCCCAATCTGCAAACTCTCCTCGAACAAGTCGACTCTCTTAGGCCACAGCTCAAGGCCCGTGAGCCGGATGATCGCATATGGGGCATACTCGAAGATGGGATTACCGGCCTCATTTCGTGTCTCCACTATGCTCATGCCACCGCTCGAATGCCCGAGTTGCGACTCCTGGCGACTTGGCCCATGTATCTTAGCAACGACTTCATCACGTTGATAAGACAGCGATACCCTCCCGCATTGGCCATATTGAGCCATTTCTGTGTTGTTCTATGCATCGCCGAGTCGACGTTTTGGTATATGAAGGGGTGGGGACTCGGCGTGTCAAGGTCTGTTGCGAAGACTATGGATCCGTCATGGGGTTCCATTATTGAGTGGCCATTGAACTACATTATTCAAAATACGGCCAAGGCATGATAGAAAAGGCCAGAATGACCTCCCCACCGGAGTCACTCATGGATATGCTAGTCAGAGACTGAGAAGGGTTGGAAGAATGGCGGCGAACCGCAACGAGACATGTTTGGATGTTATAGCAGCCGAGAGAGGCGACGAATACCTTGTATCACTTGTGAACTGTGCTGCAATTAACAACAGAATTGTACATCAATATTTAGTAAATTAGCAAAGTCCTCGATCGGTTTGAGTTGCCTCATGAAATGTAGAGGTCTAAAGGGGTATATTTTCCACAGCATCACCGATCCTTATCCATGCCTTCCTTTGATTCCCAAGCCTTATTGTAAACAACACAACACAAAGACTGATTTACGTTGGCCTGATTTGCTCCGAAGACACGTGACCCGATTCCCCGTCATCCAACGCAACATGGTCGTAATCTACATTGACCTGGTTGTCGTTAGTGGTCAGCGCTGGTTTAAATGAGAATGTAAACATACAGCTATGGTGCGAATGATTCCGTTATACGTCATGATTTCCTCCTCGCTTTCATTAGGACTGCGACTCCGGATCTCCGTCCGTGTCCTGCTGTTAAGATGTAGGTCCTTGAGAGGGAATGCACCTGCAATAATTGTCTGGCGCCTCCCAGTTCCCATGTTTCTGTCTGATCTGTTGTAGTTGGGGTCGTCTTCGCGGCCTCTATTAGTCGAAAATAGCCCTGGAAACATTCTGCGGAACAGAGGGCGCAGCACTGGGCAACACGCGGCGATGATGGCCAGATTAACCTCAACACAGCTCAAAGCATCACTAAGTGAGTCTCTATGGTAGTAGTTCTTGCCATAAAGCTTCTTTTGTAGTTCAACAACTCGGATAATTCCGACTATTGTAACGCTATGTTTGTTAGAGGCATTAGAATCAACAACGATTGGCGAAAATACTCACAATCCACCCATAAGGAACACCACAATCAACCCAATCTTGGCCGAGATGCGCATCTTCAAGCCAAGAAAGACCCAGAATGGAATAATCAAGACGAGGACATCCGTGACTATAGTGACGATGGCTGTTGATGTGTAAAAATGTCCGGCCTGGATTTGGTGGGTTCTTTTGATGGTGAGGTCCCAAAAGGCATTGATTGGGATTGTTTGGAATACTACGCCAATGAAGATGGCAATCATCATGGCAATGTTGAAGGCGTTTAGGATGTGGATGGACCATCGGATGCTGTTTCTATGGCCGCCGAGTCGAAGTAGCAGCATTAGGACCGACGACTTGACGAGGGCTAGGATCGGGTTGTACAGGACTTGCATTATCCAGTTCCAAAACAGGACGGGTTCCGGGTCGTAGTCCTTCGGAAAGTCTTCCTTTTCGAATCCGGTATAATCGTATTTGAAAACTAGGAGAAGTCAGCACATGGTGGTGACTCAGACAGATACAAAAGGACGGCTACTTACAGAGGTAACATGGTCCGATCAAGGCCAAGGAAAATGCCTAGAAACAAAGAGATACTGTCAGATGGGTCTAGAATGCTCAAAAGGATGATTTGGTTTACCATAGCGGCGCACGCAAGCCAATCATCTAACCAAAACAAGCAACTGTCAGTTATGAACAACAGCCCAGTTAGGAAAGCTAGTATGCTGTGACAGGAAAATCACCTACCTAATCCAACCTGTTTCGCACTGAAACGAGAGTACATGCGCAATGCGCAAATTACCAAAGCAAAGAATGTGATGAAGAAGATGATAGCAATGGCGCTTTGTTGCAGTGGAGTCGTAGGCAGCTCGCTGGCTGAGACAGAGCGAGTCTGTAGGTGACGTCCATTACTGGATGCGTCCAGGCTGACTGCCGCCATGTCTCTGTTGGTGCATAGAAGAAATCCAAGGGAGGGATGGAAGAGGAAAGGAAATAAAAAAGCAGGGCCAGACCGCAGCGGTTTGTATATTCAAGGCCGCAGATCTTGTGGTGAGCATGAACCGTATCATCCCCGAACACACTGGAGAGGGCCTTGATTGGGAGAAGGACAGGCACACAGGCACACACACACACAAACCCACCGACAGTGAATCACGACAAAGGCGACGTCTCGGCTACGCATCTTGGTCCCAAGTGGGCCCCACGCAATTAATATATTTTTTCGTGTACTGAGTCGACAGGGAGACGTCACTGAGAGCAAACGCGCGCAAGAACGGCGCGGACAGGGAGGAATCATGTGGAATCCGCGTCAACGGGCAAGGAACGCGACACGGCAAGCTTTAATTCCACCGAGGGACAATGGGCATGTGAGCCCAACATGTTTGTGACGGGCGGGCTCGACCTGGGCGAATCCCGAAAGATTGGGCTGAGCCAGCCACGAGAGCCAGGTTGTTGTTGTTCCCCTTGGATCCGGCCATAGGTCTCCTCAGCCCCAAACTCTGGGGTATCAAACAAGCCCTTGGCGTACAGGCTATATGAAATGGTAGACACAACTCTAATTTTGTTGTTGGTAATTGCTCTTTCTCCTCGGCCCCAGATATGACGGTTGGCTGGCGGGTTGGGTACCTATGAATGATGAATGACATTGTGCGGATGGGGAACACTAGACGGAACGCTCCAGAATCGCCGCTTCCATCGATCGCCGTGTCCTCCTGGACGCGACACATGTAACTAACAATGCCAGCGATAATGCACAGTAGCTAATTTTAGAGACGGGTTCGGGGCTCCCGAGCCAGTAAATCCCGACCTCTGTGTTCTATTTAGTCTTGACACTAGGCTGCCCGTGGGGGGAGTTTTAGTGCGTTGGGGATGCTCGGAAGCTCGACTCTAGGGCTTCTTTTATGGGCGTGCTCAGGCCGCTGCCTGTCACCAGGACCTATAGCTCGCTTCAGACCCCGGGAAAGCCAAAAAGAAGAAGAAAAGAAGAAGAAATTAAAATAAAACAAGGACGGAACCAAGGCTGGGTGCTAGGTGTTGTACCGCCGCGTGGCCCTTTGGGAGCACGGAAGATATCTACAGCGCAGTGCGCCATGGCCCAGCGATATTCAACACCGGGAGGATTATTTTTTCGATTTCGAGTTTGACAATCAAAGCCTGGATCGAGATGAGGATGATCAATACCCAGATCAGATCAGATCGCCCACCCTGCGGATCCGCTTTCATGTATCGTACCCCCCCACCGCGGCGCTGGACTTGGGGAGCTGCCGGTAAGTTAGTCCACAGTTAGGGCTGCGGCATTAGTATCAACATGGGAAATTATTCGCATCGACCTTCTCTTCATTTGCCCACGTCAGGTAGCGCAGCCTCTTGCCCCCTCCCCCTCCCCCCCCCCCCACCCCCCCCCCCCCCCCTCCCCCCCCCCCCCCCCCCTCCACCCCCCCCCCCCCCCCCCCCACCCCCCCCCCCCACCCCCCCCCCTCCCCCCCCCTCCCACCCCCACCCCCCCACCCCCCACCAAACACCTTCCCCAATACACACGCAGCCACCCCGCCACTACGCCAACCCTGTAGCTCAAGTTCTCCATACTCATGTTTCAGCCTGCCCAGAACGCAACACGAGC
>JAHVYB010000275.1:0-47799 GCA_020623695.1 Calonectria henricotiae
CGCCTGACGTGGGGGCTGGTGGTGGTTGGGCTGGGCGGCCGTGTGGGGTGGGGGCGTTGCTTTTTGTGTGGTTTTTTTTTTTTTTTTTTTTTGTTGTTGTTGTTGTTGTTGTTGTTGTTGTTGTTGTTGTTGTTGTTGTTGTTGTTGTTGTTGTTGTTGTTGTTGTTGTTGTTGTTGTTGTTGTTGTTGTTGTTGTTTTGTGGCCACATGCTACACATGGGTCCACGGGACCAAATACCCATGTTTCTTCTTGTTTGTGGCTCTATTGAAGATCACACAGGTTATGCCTGGGTGCTTCGTGGCATCTGTTGTCGGCCCTGTTGTGTGCGTTGAGCGGGTGCATTGTCATCTCCCATGTACGTATACGCTGAGGAGGGCCATCCCTGTCGGATCTGGGTTCCCGAAGAAACATGACAGTGTTCGTGGGCTCGCTGGGGCAGTGACGCGACAGCTTGAAGCGGTGGCGAGGCATCCATGCCTGGTTTCAGTTCACCGTAGGCGGATAGTTAGCGAACGACAAAAGATGCACAGCTACCTTTCTTCTCGGGTCCGATCCCCGAATATTGACAATGGTAAGACAAGGTCTGGCAATGGATAGAGGCAGACCATACTGTAGCCATAATAGCTGACGGGACGCTCAATAGACGCGTCTACCAGAGCCTAAGAACTCAGCTGTAGCTCGGACATTGTCTCACTCAACCAAGTTCGTGATTAGCTTGCAGCTGACTGCTGGGCAACGAAGCCATCAAGCTAGGCTAAGAGTGGTAGAGAGGAGCACATGGGATTATTGCAGTAGCTTTGCATACCGCTAACACGCGGTACGTCCGTTGTGCCGGCACACCAACTGCAGTGGCAGGCGGGCTGTATATGCATATACGGTTGATTGACAGTACATGGCGCACCGAGCGTGTGCATATACCCGGTTGTTTGCATAAAGAGCATTCGTTTTTGGGGCGTTTTGAGTGCCGTGAGTCGGATCGGTCAGTTGTGGACCTTATCGCCGTTCTGCAAAGAAAAATAGCCTGTCGACAGGGCAGTGTTCCCGGTCCATGAGACGGGCAACTCAAGATCAGAACAGCCGAGATGACGGGGCGCAGACGCTAGAGTCAGAAGCAAACATTAAAAAAAAAAGGGCAGTTTTTCTTTTTCGAGCCTGACTGGGTGGACAGAAACAAGAGGCGCCCGTTTGGGCATTGACTCGCGGGAAGTGTGGATAGAGACGACTGCTTTGGTCCCAGTGGCAAGCTATTTTTCTAATTGCGCGACATGACTGGGTCTGGGGCTCAGCGAGCTTGACTCTAGTCCACGTGGAAAATGAGATGGTGTTGTGGAAATGGGACTGATTGTAGGTGGGAGAGACACAGGCGGGCAAGACCAAGTAAGACACAGCTGTGGGACCTGCAATGTGAGGGACTTGACTGCGCAGGGAGGAAGGTCTTTTTGGCGGTAGGGGGATGCGGTGACCTGCAGGAACAGATGGATGTACTTGTGCTTTGGTCGTGACTTGGTGAGGGAGCAAGTTTTTTTTTAGTTTTTTAGTTTTTAGTTACTGCTTGCTGTTTTGACAGGTCGACCGCATCTGCATACCGCTGGATGTGAGGGAGCAGTTGAGGTGGTAACCGGGGTGAACGACACCCTACTACTGGGTACTGGGTACTGGGTATTGGGTAGATAGATGGTTGGGGTGGGAAGTGTTATACTTGGGAGTTTTTACTCGTCTAAATCGGACAATTTTTCTTCTTCTTTTCTTTCCTCTGCGATGGTGTGCAGTGGGAGAGACCCAGATGCAATAACAGCTGATATAGCAGCTTTGCCCGCCCAACGGCCCTTGGCAGGCTGGAGGTGAAGTAATGATGAGTGTTCGTTTTGGTGGTGACGGCACCGATCCTGGCGCTAGAGGCGTCTTTGGCGCGGCGAGCTCTAGTGCAAAGGCGTTAGGTGCCATGGGGCCCCGGTCGATATTTGAGAGGCCCCGGTTCCCCAAAATTAAACCACCAGACGGCGTATCCACTAGGGAAAGTATCTCTGGCAGCCAAAATTGGTGGCTGGAATACCTCGGGTAGCCTCGCTGCCGTTGTCTTATCCTTGCCAGCGGGCCTGGACCTGGCCCAACTGAGTCTAAGGTGGGCAGGCACACCCCCCAGTAATCACCATTTCCCTCTCAGCGCCGTCGTGGCCCAGGACAACCTCTGGGCCCAAACACCAGACAGCACACCTTTCGCCCACTCTCTACATTTCACATCCTCTTACAATCCTTCCCTCATCTCTCACCTCTACAAACTTTTCCAGGCCGCAAGCACATACTCTTCGCCGGGCATTGTTCTCCTCCACCCCACCGCCTCCCCGTCCTGCTTTGGCTTGCATCCGATTCACCGAGCTAAACACCCCCAACTTCTCTCACAAGACACGACTCCCCTGTCGTATGTCCCGGTCCGAGACCTTCCTAGACGCACCCACCCCCTAATATCCCTGTCACTTCTCAAGCTCTGGCCCGAACATTTGGCTCAGAGCCCCTTCTCACTTCTCTTTACCCTGTCCTGTCCTGCCTTGGGGCTGAGTGTAGTTTCTTTCTTTTCCTCCCCCATCCGTGCCCGGCCATAGTTGTCCTGCGTCTCCGTCTTCTCGCTGGCTCTGCAACCTCCTCTCCAGCCTGACGACAATTGACAGGAACGAGCCTCAAGCTCATCCTGAAGGGCCGGTCACCAACTTTACATTCGTTCAAATCTTCTTCTTCGACTCTTGTTTCGCATAATCATAAGATTTAATTAACGCCAACTTTACATTCGTTCTCGAGTTATCACCGACCCGAGTCATCCGTGTCTACCGATTGTCACCACGAATTCATTGGACCGATTTTCTTGTTAAAGGAATAGGATTTCTGGCCACTACTTCAACGCAGCCATTCTCTTAGTTTCGACGACTTCGATTAACCTTTGCGTGACAACAGCCCGTAATCTAGGGCCTACAACCCGAGACTTTGCCCCGACGACAATGCCCGCGAGAGTTCACCAGTAAAGACCGTCACTGTTGTGTCCTGCACTCGACTGCAGAACATCTAGTTATGTCGTCACCATTGACTTTCGGGGCGCCAAGTCGCCGCTCTCAGCCATTTCAACGTGGCTCTAATATGAGGCACCTCGCCCTAACCCTACTCTCAGTTTCGCCAGCATTTGTGTCAGCCAAGACCTGTATTTCTCTCAAGGATTCTACAGCATGCCCTGCATTTTCCTCAGCGTCCATTTCCACAAGCTCCTCGTCGGATTTGTGAGTAGTGTATCCCTTTCTTGGAAAAACAGGACTAACAGAGGATCAGCCCATTCCTCCAGTATGTGTCAACCAGGGCCGAGTTTGATAAACAACTTACCGAATACGTCACGCAATCATATGTGCAGTCAAAGTGAGACCAATCCCTTCAGACCAACTAGGTAACTGCTAATCGCATGCAGATTTGGAACAAACTTTGGGTGTGGTGATATTGACTTGAAGAATTCGAGTGACCTGTACGCGCGGTTTACCACAACCGTAATTTGCAATGCCATTGTGCAAAACTCAAAAAGTATTTGCAGCCTTTCTGACAAGCAGTCTCGACCGTTGTGCGCCGACACCTGCGCTGAATTTGCGCAGAGCGAAGTTTACCTCACCTCCGACGACAGCATTTGCGCAGACCCACGTGCCGATGTGGTTTCGTTGATCAGGTCCGACTTTACTATCTGCGCATTGCCTGATGGTGCTCTGGATACCTCCACTTGCATTTCGGGGATGGATAATGAATCAAACAATTGCGGCTTCGGAAACAGCACTGTCGGTCTCTGCTCCTACTGTTCTAAGGGAGGCACCAACTCTACCGACACTTGTTGCTACAATGCAAACGCCGAGGATCGCTGCAAGAATGTGCATCTACCGACCTTAACTGCCACTATGACCTTCACAGCACCGACTGGATCCGCGACGAATACAGGTGCTGCTGGTGCTGATAATGATGACGACAACAAGGGCTTAAGTGGTGGTGCCATTGCTGGTGTTGTCATTGGAGCCCTCGCTGGTGTTGCGCTTATTGCTCTTGCTGCGCTATTTTGTCTGAGGAAACGACGTCAGAGACCGAACAGTCCCAAGGGAAGCATCTTTAACCAGCCTTCCCCCGCGAGAAGGGGACCTGTAATGATGCAGACCACAGCCGCCATTCCGCCAGCAACAGCTTCTTCTAATGCTCCTAAGGGTTATGAAGTGCTTCCAGGAGGCCGTATCGCTCGCATGTCGGCTCTTGAAGGTCACTCCGGAGACTCTCCTTCTCATCACCGCGATGATTCGTCTGCGAGCGGGGTTGGAGGCTATTTGCCTAGGAGGAGAGGCGAAAACTCTTCATCTGACGAGTACGGAAGCCCTGCATCTGATACTCGTGCCGGGGTTCTTAGGCCTCCGCCAAACCCTAAGAGGCACGGTTCTCTCTCGAGCAGTTCGGTTCTTGGAAGTTCGGTTCCTCAGTCACCAACCAGCGCTGGATTCTCGTCGCCGCAAGGGATGGCTAGCCAACAATCGGAGCAACTCCCATTCTTCAAGGACTACTATTCTTCAGATGACATTCACCCGAGTGATCGTGTGGCTGTCCTCTGGGCCTACCAACCACGTGCCGCTGACGAGTTCTCTCTGGACCGCGGTGACATGCTCAAGATTGTGGGAATTTGGGATGATGGATGGGCGACTGGAGTCATACTCGATGAGCGGGCTGAGGAATGGGAGGCACGCCGACAAGCCCAGCGTGACAGCGGTGTATCGCATACGTCTGGTCGTCGCGACAGCTCACCTGTGGGTGAAGGAGAGATAAAAGCATTCCCTCTGGTTTGTGTTTGTCTTCCGGAGCACTGGAGGAAGACTATCGAGGGAGATGGCTCGACAGAATCTGGCTCCAATGGCTTCAACGGCCACTCAATTCCCTCATGAACTTAACTCGAAGTCACGACGTCTATACCTTTTGAATATGGCCCTTTGAAGGCACTCGTTGGCGCATTGGCTTTGGTGTTTGGGACCTAGGAGTTTTTGTTGGCATACTCAGCGCAGCCTCGCATACATTTCGCGTCTCGCACTCACAACGGCAATACAAGTCAATTCGTGGCTGCTCCCCAAAAGAGCACTTTTGCTCCACTGTCCGCAAGGACACGATAACAGGATTTATATTCATACGACACTCTTAACGCCCTTCTTGCTTTCTGTTCTTGAACGAATTAAATAATTGTTCATCGGCCATTGTGTCGCGACAACTCGAGCATAACCTAAAGACACGGGGATACATCGCTCCACCTCTAAGGCACACACGACGCAAATTAGGTTTTTTTTTATGACGTACGACGGCACCTTCTTCTTTCTTTTTCGGTTGTTATTTATATACCCGGGGTGATGCAGCAGATTCAATATTGTGGAAGCTGAAGCGGGGTTGCCGATCGAGTAATTTTGTGTTTCAGGGATGGACGAGGCAGGGGAACCAGTGGAAGAGGGAAAGTGGACCAGAGAGAGGTTGGAGTTGGAAAATATGTCGATAAGGATGAGGGATCGTACCATTCTTTGCGCTATTGCGGGTGGCATTATCGTGGATAGAAACTAACTCTTGACTGTTATTGGGAGACACTAGCCGATTTACTTAGTTAAAATACCACTGTGTGCTCTTGATCTTGTAACCTCTGACTATGATATGACGTGTGCCTATTCATTGGGACTGTTTTACAGAGTCGATAACTATGTCATTATAACTGTCCAAAGTGGGTTGATCTTCAAGGTGATGTAAGGTATAGCTAGCCGAGATGCTCTCTAAATAGTGGACGATTCAAGGTTGTATTTGGATCGCCCAAGAGGGGCTACCTTATCACATAAACGAAGAGTGGTGATCCAAGGCTGGTTGCAGGCATCGCACTGTTCTCATCTGGTTTGAGCGGTGGAGGTGGAAGGGATTCGCTTGGTGATGCCCCACCGCGGGGTGCTGCAGGTCGCCAGAGTGGCAGCGGTGTCTGGCAATATCTCTTATCTCTGGCATCATCTCGAAGGACCAGAACGAGGCTCCTCCATTGCTTTCCCACTCTTCCCTCCCTTCAATCCCGTGTCGATTTTCACAACAATTGCCTATAGTGCCTTTTTGTTTTATTTTTATTGCGCTACGCTCACGATGGCTCACGTCAAGTCGAATGCGGAGGCATTGGTCTCCAAGTTCAAGCTTGACCGCATCCTCAATCAAGGTAAAGAAATAGTCTTGCTACCTGCCCCCCTTCCACCGGCTATTTAGGAGGAGTTGATGGCTGATACATGTATGAACGACTCAGACCAGGCCGGCCGCCGCACATCGATCTACGGGTCTATCGATGGGAATCCCGCCCTGCTTATCCTCGAACGCGCTCCGTTTCCCACCAAGCCAGAGTATTTCTCCGACGTGCCATCGACATTGGCTCACCTGCGAAACCTCGGCGCAAATGACATTTATCACTGGTACATGGCACGCAGCGGCGTGAAGAAAACAAGCGAGACGGCCGATGACTTCTTTGCCGACTTGAAAATCAATCTCATCTACCCATGCACGGAAACACATGTTAAAAAGTATAGCAAGCAAGGTGTGCGATTTGTAACTGAGACGCCCGAGATTTACAAGAATAAGATCCAACCATATATGCTCAGCAAGAGGGAACAGGGGCGTCTTAATTGGGTATTCAACATTATCGAGAGAAAGAAAGAAGTAGAGGATGTCATATACAGAACCAAACTGGGAGAAGAAGGGGATGAGGGCTTCCTTCTCCTGCCCGATCTGAACTGGGACCGCAAAACAATCGAAGCTTTACACCTGCTGGCGCTTGTGGAGCGCCGGGACATTTGGTCGTTGAGAGACCTTCGCAAGAAACACATCCCCTGGTTGGAGCACATGAAGGCCAAGCTTGTTGCGGCCACCGTCGAGACGTACCCAATCATCGAAGCTGACCAGCTCAAGCTGTATGTGCACTATCAGCCTACATATTATCATTTCCATATTCACATCGTACACGTTGCTCTCGAGGCCGGAGCAACCCAGGCAACAGGCAAAGCGGTCGGGCTAGATGGCATTATCGAGACACTTCGGGCAATGGCTGGAGGTGACGAAGCGGGTATGGATGACGTCTCGATGAGCTATACGTTAGGAGAAGCTAGTGAACTGTGGACAGAAGTGTATGAGCCGCTCAAAGCTGCCGGTGAAGCTTCTCAATAGCGATTATGAGGTCGTTGACGCCAGGGCCATTGGGGCAGTCCTTCCATTCTTCGTCGTCTCGGACGCAGTAGACTTCGTTGTTGAGACGAATCGTGCAACTCGTGTTGACGTTGGCCTAGATGGACACAATCAGTATATTAAGAACCCACTTGCCAATCATTGTATCCTTGGTCCCCATTTTCTGGTTCTTATGAAACAAAGGTACATACATCAGCGCTTCTCTGGATACTGTTGCGAAGGAGGCTTAGGCCATGGGCTCCGTCCTCTTTTGTAGCACAGTCGTTGATGGCCTTGATATCGATGGCGTGTTCAAGAGCGCAGTCCTCAATCAGTGCGCGCCCTGGGATTTCTTCGTAATCGCGAGTTAAGCACATGATAAACCCTAGATTGATCTTGGGGTCTGGGTAGAGCTCGCGCGCACATAGTTCAATGATGTTGCCCATACATTCATCAGGGCCGTGTTTGCATTCGACACCGTCGTTGGCGGTCGGGCTGGATCAGGGTATTAGTATTACAGAAACGCAGCCGGATCGGATGGGTAGGGCATATCGAAGCGTGACGTACTGGCCAATGTATGAGAGTGTGAAGTCGACTTTGTCATACGCACGCTGCATGGCAGGTAGGAGCAACAATTTCAGGGCATCCTATGGGCTCGCGAGGTCAGAACTAGTGACGTTAGGCGTTGAGGACGGATGGCGATAGCTTACGCGAGTATCAGGGCATTTGCTAATGATGTGCGCCTCGAGAGGAACAAGGCTGGTTGTGCTGGGCTCGAAAATAGCATTTGCGGAGTCGATGATGGATGGGCCGTTGAAGAAGGGCTGGAACAGCCAGAAGGTGTAGGCGACGACGAGACAGAAGAAGACCGTGGCGACAGGTCGGTTACGGCGGATGGGTCGTGTAGGAGACATGGCTCGTTTCTCGTCCATGGCGACAGTTGTGATGGAGTGTTGTGATGGAGTCGGGAAGAAAGTAAGAGTGGATGTTATCGGTTATTGGAGGAATGGGCTAGTCCAGTCGCGTTTCGGGTCATGCGGCGCAGATGCACTGTACAAATAAAATGCCAAGAAGATGCAAGGCTGTTTTTATGGCGAGGTTCTTTTTAACTCATATAGCTGTACCTAGTTATTTTTGATATTCGATGATGGTGTTGAGAATAACAATGGTCATGAGGGGAGGTAAAACGGAACTTGCCTCGCCGATGGCGTCACATGTGATGAATGATGGATGGTCATTCACTGTTGTGGCTAATGTACCTAGTGAGTGAGTGGGTGGCTAGAGGCTCAGTTCGATGGCACGTTCCCTTCGGCTCTGCTCCTTTCGGCCCGTAGGGCTACCCAGCACCGGCACCTACGCATTATAGGGGTTGCTTAACCCCTAAAACTGGGCGCAGGGCATCGATGGGGCCATTTCCCCGGCCCTAATGCCGTCTCTCAGAGGCTAATATGGTAGGTATTATGGTGGCAGTGGAGGATAGCGTGCTCCACTGATTTCCACCCCTCATCATCCCAACAGTGATTATGGGTTGAAGTCGTGGGTTGTTGATGCAGGCCGGAGGTCGCGGTTAAAGAGAGCCCTGCTGAACTAGAGATTCCCCCCTGGAATGCATAGATACGTTGCATCCAAGACACCGTCCAATGTGCTGGTAGTATCCCGTTGTGGGATGACCGTTTCGATTCAGGGCAGGGGAGCCAGCATGTGCCTCAGCCCCTCCCACGCTGCATCTTCATAAACACTGGAGCCACCATGGTTGGGTATGGATCCTTATATTGGCGTTGGTGTCCTCTACCTGAGTTAGCTCCTGCCTGTTACCGGACCTTGCTCCTGCCTTGTTTTATATAGTATATTAAGCTCCTTCCCGGTGCAGCGGTGCCTGTTTTCATTCAATTATCATTGGTCGTTGAGGCCCTCAACCTAATAATTTTCATGCATTGGTTGGTCGCTGACCTCTTCTTCCTCTCGCCAGCTACATACTCTCACACTCGCACAACGAACGACCCGAATACTCCGTCACTGCTCTTCTCAGCTGCCCAACGGATTCCAAAACCGCCGACCACGTCACTCGGCGCCTCTTTGATTCACGACTCCTGCCCAGTGGGCCCTCTGCTGAGCACTCTGACTGTGATTGACTAAAGGAACCCCCTCAAGACAGCTTCTTCTGGTATAATGCCCCGACCTTAGCCTCAGAGACTACCGCCATTTAAACTCGTATCAGTTCAGTCTCTTGTCTCGACAAACATGACCTCCCCGACCGTTTCCATTGACGGCTTCCTCAAGCCTTTCCGGTTTAACCTAGACAAGCTCCACTCTTTGTCTGACGCCTTCTTGCGGAACTTTGAAAGGCTCGCCCTCGAGTCTCACAACCAGTTTCTGCCGACCCCCATCTCAGAGTCCATTTTGCGGCCTGCCACTGACGATGGACGAGGATGGTGAGTTTCTGACCCCTAGTAGCCCATGAAGCTCTTGGAATGGGACATACTGCTCTTACCGCCTCTACGAAATCACTGACACTGGCTTCCTAGCCATCTTGCTATAGACATGTAAGTCACTTGAACAGCTGACCTGGCTTTTCTGGACCAATTCTGGCACCACCACCTAGTTGATATTGATGGTTCTTTTAGTGGAGGCACAAACCTGCGGGTGGGTTTTGTCGAAGTTCGGCCCAAGAGACCAACAACGGCGATGAACAGTCAGCTTTCTAATGGGACGCCGGACTCTCCCTCCGAGAAATGGAATCGCATCAGGCGGCTGCTGGAAAAATCTTGGCCTATTGACGAGCACTTAAAGGACGAAAATCCGGACAATCTCTTTTTGTGGATCGGAAACTGCCTCGCTGAGGTCATCCGGGATGGATTTGAGACACTACAGCTTTCCCATAACCAGGAAATCCCGCTTGGTGTCACCTTCAGCTTTCCGATGGTACAGCATTCATTATCGCAGGCGACACTCATGCCCATGGGAAAGGGGTTTGCCATTTCCTCTAATCTTGACCTTGGTGCTCGTCTGCTTGAGGGATACAACCACGCCAAGACACAGGAGTTGCCGCCTATTCGAGTCGCAGCCATCTCAAATGATTCGGTGTCAACCTTGGTGTCGTTCATTTTCACGTATGACGAAACTGCTACCCGCCGAGCATCCATGGGTCTCATTCTCGGCACCGGCTGCAACGCGACAATCCCGCTGAGGCTGAGTCAGCTCCATTCAAGTAAGCACCCGAAGCAGCTTCCCGTTGGTACTGCGGAAGACGTAAAGATTGCAGTGAACACGGAATGGAGCATTAATGGGACGGCACCCCCGTTAAAGGAGCTGGGGTTCTTGTGTCAATGGGACGAGGTTCTCGATTCGCAAAACGAAACGCCCGGATTTCAACCTCTGGAATACATGACGGCGGGAAGGTACTTGGGTGAACTTGGCCGCATCGTGTTGGTTGACTACATGACACGGATACTCGGGATTGCTTCGGATGCACTGCCAACCAAATTGCGCCAGAGGCATGGCCTTACAACAACCTTTTTAAGCCACTTCAGGCCCCTTGAATCCCCAAATCTCTTATCTCGCTTGAGACTAGAGTTCCCAGAAGGGACAGGATCGGCGGGCTTTGTCTGGACAGAAGAGTTGGCTGCCGCGCTCTTCTACATTGCCAAAGCGATCGAATTTCGGGCTGCAGGCATAATAGCCTCGGCGACGGTGGCATTGCTGACACTTTCTGGGGACATCCCTCCAGAGGGATCGTCGGTGGCACGCCAGGTTTGCAATTTGGGCGTTGGCTACACGGGCGGTTGCATTGTTCACTTCCAGGACTACTTGGAGGACTGCCAGGAGTTTCTGGGTCAGTTAATTGAGAGGCGATTTAGCAGCAAGGGAGCACTCGAAGTGATTCTGCGTCCCTGTCATGACGGAGGTATCACGGGGGCGGGCATTCTTGCGGCGGCAGCGTCGTCTGTCAGGGAGGGGATGACTGGGCAGGTTGAGTAACTCGGCTGCAGACTTGCATAGTGGCGGACATTGCATAATCGGCAAGCCATTTACACCAAGTTCCGTGTGCACTGGTTGGTTGGGACTGAGTAGGCCGTGAGACATTGGGAGCCTAGTGTAGAAGCCGGACCGGGGGGCAGTGAGCCGTCCTCACTGAAATGGTTAAAAGAAACAGTAATGACAACCGTGCAACTCGGCCGTGTCTCGCCGCCACACACGGTCCAGGTCTGGGTCCGGGCCCGGGAGCTGAGCTGACCCAAGACTATACTTCCGCCAGCCAAGTCAAAAGAGACGAGGAAGGACTCATACAATTCACAAAGGTTGGCCGATGATGGCGCCGAACAATGTTCATTGCGGGGCGATCTACTGCAAGAGTTAGCGTACCCGAAAAGTCTGCGATCACGACAACCACTTTCTCCACAGCTTCCCTGTTTCCCGTCAGTTTATAAACAGCCGGGCCGCGCATTTCCAGCCCATCCGAAATTGCTTCCCGTTGAATTTTTTGGTAACGGACCACGACCACGAGCCCTCTGAACCATCACACATGTCGCCTACGGAGTCGAATGGCCCCTCATCGGGCCTGGTGCCGGTGCCGGTCCCGGCGAACGCACGGAGGGCCAACGACAGGCTCCAGCCTGGAGCCGACCTCGACCCCGCGACATTTGACGCCTTGTCCAGGTCGTTAACCAGCGGAGGAGGGTTCCTGGAGCCCGAATCCATGGAGAATGCCATGCTCAGACCCAACGCGCCCTATCCCAACTCTCGAATTGGCGATGAGGAGGGTGCTATCGACGATGATGACAGCAGCGACGACGACGAAAACGACGACTACAAGCCCACGGAGCATTCGCCATTGCTGCAGCGCCTGCGGTCGTCATCTAAGGCCCGATCCGTGTCTTCAGTTGCCACGGCCACCACTTCTCCATCATACCTTATTGAGACGCACCCAACGCGATTCTGGTTTATCTTCTCGCAGGTGCTGCTGGCTTACTTCATCGCCTGTTTCGACGGCACCATCATGGCCTCGTCACACCCCGTCATCACGTCCTACTTTCACGCGTCCAACCAAGCCTCGTGGTTATCGACAGCATTCTTACTCACGTCTTCGGCTGTCCAGCCTCTCATGGGTCGTCTTTCTGACGCCATCGGCCGCAAGCCGCTCTTCGTGGCCAGCATTACCATCCTGACGTTTGCCACAAGTTGGTGCGGCATGGCCAACAGCATGCAGAGCTTCATCATGGCTCGGGCGGCGTGCGGCCTCGGGGCCGGAGGCATCTCGGCCCTTGGCAGCATCATTGTCAGCGACATTGTTCCGATTGAGTGAGTCCTTGTCCCCGTGCCGCTCTCCCTTTTCTTTTTACCCTGCTCCACATCCCATTTCCAAGCCGTCTCTCGACTTACATGGTGGCTGCATGATACCCACCTCAGCGTAAATCAATGGGGCGGCTCAGAAAAAAGACTGGCTGACAGCCCCGGACTAGGAACCGCGGCACCTACCAATCCTATCTCAACGCCAACTATGGTGCCGGCTCGGCCCTCGGCGCCGCCCTGGGAGGGGCGATGGCAGATTACCTGGGATGGCGGTGGGAGTTTGGCATTCAGGTGCCGCTATTGGTGCTGTGCATTGTCATCTCCATCGTCGCGATCCCGGATGATCTTGGCATCCAGGGCGAGCGCAAGTCGGTGTGGCAAGCCCTCAAGGAGTTCGACGCTAAGGGCTCGCTGACGTTGACAACGTCTATTACCCTGTTAATTTTGGGATTGGTAAGTGCTAAACCAATGTTGATATTGTTGTAAACATATGTCCTTATGCTAACATGCCGTCATTGTCTTTAGAACCTTGGTGGCAATGTTCTACCATGTAAGTCTCGACTAAACCTTCCCTCATCCGTTTGGGTCACGACCAGAGAGATACTGACTAATGCTTGCTTCACAGGGTCGCACCCCTTCGTCATCTCTTCGCTTTGCATCTTCGTCGTGCTGTCTCCCACATTCCTATGGATTGAATCCCGGGTGCAGAAGCCGATTATGCCTTTGAACCTGATTCGACACATGCCCCGCGCCAACCTCATATTCAGCAACTTCCTTGGCTCGTTCTTGTCCAATGCCATCATCTTCAACATGTAAGTCAACCCCAGCTGACCAATCCTGATTGACGCAGGCTGACTGGCGATGCAGCCCCATCTACTTCCAGGCTGTCCTCTTGACCTCCGCCACCTCGTCCGGCCTCCGTCTTGTCATACCCACTATTGCCACCGCCGTTGCGGGCACCACGGTCGGATTCGCAATCAACTGGACCCGCCGCCTCAAGTGGCCCGCCCAGACCGGCACCATCTGCACCCTGGCTGGCCTCATCGGGCTCTGCTCTCTGCACCGCGGCCTCCCCGATGCCTTGTACCTCTTCATCCTGCTCCCCTCGTCCCTCGGCCAGGGCTTCCAGTTCCCAGGCACCATGATGGCCATTCTGGCCGTCTCGGCCCAGCGGGAGCAGGCCGTCGTCACCAGCACCCTGGTGCTTTGGCGCTGCCTGGGCCAGGTCCTTGGCGTTGCAACCAGTAGTCTCGTCTTGCAGAACGCCTTGAACCACTACCTAAACATTTTTGTCCAGGGCGACGAGCGCCGCGACATCATCGGCCGCGTGCGCCGTTCCGTCGAGTCCATCTACAAGCTGCAGCCCCCGTACCAGGAGCAGGTCGTCCAAAGCTACGAGGCCGCCCTGCGTGTGACCTTCATCGCATGCACCATTGTGGCCATCATGTCCGTGTGCTTGATCATCCCCATCAAGTTGCCCCGCCTCGGTATCAGAAAGGTTGCCAAGTGAATGACTTTGGACCGCTCGCCGTCAAGGAATGAGAAAGATGAAAAAGGTGAAAAGTGGTAACTTGTATAGCATCGCACGAGGACAGAAGTAGGAGTAATGACTGTGCGACGACCCCTAATGTAGTGAATTAGTGTAGAATTGAATCGAGTCGGTATAGCGCAGGTAGCACATAGATCAAATTGTTATTTGATAAGATGTTTGTTTGACATCAACCAAATTGAACTTCTTGGGTGCTCCTTTAAACTTGGAAATCCTTTATTGTACTGTACATGCATTTCCCCTTGATTAATGAAACCCATTCACTCCACCCGCCATCAAGGCATCTAGTTCGTCCTTAGCTTTCTTGTACTCCTCCTGTGCTTCCCTTTCTCGTCGGTTGATAAAGCCCACCTCCTCTCGGAGGGAATTTAGACGGCGATCGATAGCCACTTCTTCGGATATGGCCAGCGTCCTGAAGCCGCTAAGAGCGACGCTGGCCTTCTCGAGAGCTTCGGCGGCACCGCCAGCCTTGTCCTTGAGCATCTTCTGTCGCTTCTGATAACCACCCATGTGGAGAGACAGCTTCTTTTCAAGCTTGGCCCCCTGTTCGGCTGAAGCCATAATTGCGCCTTGAACAGACTAGTTACAAGTCAGTATGTGTTAAGTCTCAACAGCATGAGGTGCATGGGTCAACTTACATCAAAGGCAGCTTTCATGGCTACTCCTTCTTCTTCCTCGTCGTCATTATAGCAGCCCAACCCTAGGAGCAGAGAGCTGCTTGCACGTGCTTCAAAGGCAGTCTGAATGTCTCCAAAGCTGGGCAGGGGCTTGGTTTCCGACATAATCAAGAGGCGAGCCTCTGCGAGTGAATCATCGTCAATGTGTGGTAGAGCCTTGGGTGTCCCCTTGACTTGAACACCAGGAAGAGGGTACTTCATGGCGTCGTTAGCCATGAGCGCCGCCGTTTCCATGGCGATAAGAGCTTCTGCCGTGTCTGCAAACTCTCCAGCTTGCTTTAACAGTGTCGAAAGATCCACAACCACCGGTCGCGGAAGGTTGCGCTGCATGACCTGGGTTCGCCGTCGGAATTCGAGGGCCTCCTCGGCTTCTCTTCGCTCCCTCTCCCGGCGATCGCGTTCTTCGGCATCCTCTTCAACGGCATCCTCAACCTGCGCAGCTTCTTTCTCCTCATCGGGGATATCAAACTCCCACTCTGTATCCTTTGGATTGGGAAGCGAAGCGAGACCAGCCCGCAGCTGACCCTGCATTGCCATATTTCGCATCTTTATGTCTCGGGGTGTGGCTCCAACCATTGACATGCCGTCACCTTGGTTGAGGGCAAAGCTATCCCGAGGTGTTCGCATAGGAGTCTGCCCAGGCGTTGCGCCAACACCATTAGGACCCATCAAAGGCGTGGCCATAGGGTTGGGCGTTGCCACAACGTGCTTTCGGGGTGTTATTCCTTGGAAGCCCGTTGAGGCAGCCCCTTCGTGAAGTGGGGTGTTTTCTCCTCCCAGCAATGCTGATTGAGTGTCATTAAGAGCCCGAATATTTCGGATTTCGTTGGCAATATGATCCTCTTGCTCAGGGGCTTTGGGCGTTCGAATAGGTGCATTCGAGTTAATGGTCGAATATGTGCTAACAAGGCCCCGAGTGGCATCGTTCTCGCTCTCCCTGGCTCGCAGGTTGGCAGCCTCTCCCAGTTTGCCCATCTTGACAATCTCCTCGAGCTCCCCTTCGCTGACTTGTGGTACTGGTAGAACCAGGGAGCGTCGCTTGCTGCTCTGCTCTGCCTCTCGGATCTTCTGCAACTGGCCAGCTTTCAGCGCGGCCTTGTATGACTCTGATGTGCTATCCTTTTCGTTCTTTCTTCGCTTTCGATCGGTGTCCTCGTCGCCCTCGCCCTTGCGCTTGTTGGCAAGCTGCTGCTTGCGAGGGTCGAATGCTTCGCGCTGAAGCTCGTTGCGCACCAACTCTTCTGATGTGTCGTAAAATCCGGATGCCGCCTTCTTCTCAAAAGGAATGTCTGCGTTGTAGTCCATTTCACCCTTCTTCCGCGTGGTAACCTTGATGTTGATGCCAGCCGTCTTGAGCTCCCTACGTTTCTGCAAAGTAGCAAGACGGCGTGACTCCTCTTGCTGACGCTCTCGCGCCTTTCGCTTCGCCTTCTTTCCCTGGGTGTTGGCCAAACGGGCTCGAGCCTCGCTCAACATTTCCTTCTCGTCCTCATCAAGATCGATCGTGTCGGGTCTTGCAGGTTTGGTTTCGGGATCGGGGTCGAGCTCGCCGGGTCGTAGTCTTCTCACGTCGTCGGCGCTGGGAGCTTGCGTCTCGCCACCGTCGGGGCCGGTGAGCCCAAGCGTGGATTCTCGCGCCTCGGCCTCATCGAGTAGTTTCTGGTATCGCTCAAGGCACTGATTTGCGGTTCTGCCAACGATGGGAGCGATGGTGCGCCACTGGGTGGGCATAATCTTGGCGAGGTGCAGAAGTTTCTCATCTTCCTCCCTGCTCCATTCGATTTTCTTGATGCTGGGGTCGAGCCATTCGTTCCATCGCGCCTTGCACTGCTTGGGCGTCTTTCGAGCCAGCAGCGAAGAGACACGCGCCCATTGATTCAGACCATATTTGGAGACCGACGCTTTGAGGATTTCATCCTCAATATTCGTCCAAACTCCTCCCTTGACGACGGGCATCGTGGCGGCGGTATGGGGGCGCGCTGTCGTGGTTGAATGTGCGATGGCGATGGAGCCTTTCCAAGGCTACTAGACACAAACACGCCTCCGTGAAAATATGCTAAGACAAGCAGTAGGAGTCGCGCGCGCATAGCTCTGAGCGAAAATTTGCTGAGTCATGTGTGAAGCGCCTGTCATTGGGTGAAGAGCAATCCCAACGATGGAAGCCACGCTTACCCAATTAGGCCACTACTATGTATCATCGAACTTTACCTAGTTGCACTACAAAGCTGAAGCATACAACACAACATGCATGATGCAACAAGTACTTTGAAAGGGAGGGTTTTAGTCCGCGGTCCTTGGTTTTTTTTATATTTTTTTATAATTTTTTTTACATACCTGGAATAGCCTTCCAATCGAGATGGTTGCATACAACTTCTCGCCGTGATTTCTCTTCTCCATGACTAGTACCAGGTTTGACACACAACGGACATTCTGAAAATCCGAATTGATGGTGCAACTTCATGAAGACGTTTTGCGTCGCTAGCTCAAGAATGACATCGCATGGGCGTATCGTAATCAAACTATGCGATGCAACATCCGGTCACAATATTGAACGTCTGATGGCGTAGAGCTTACGAAATACAACTGTCCAGCGCGGCAGTTAGTGGCCGCACCCAGGAGGCGGCTTGATCAAGGTACCGAAGGCCAACACGATGGGGTCGCAAGGGTTGACGCCGTCAGCCAGTCAGTTGCCGTTCCAGTCTAGTTCGACGATTGTGTTCCTCCCCGTGCATGCTTATCAATGCATCTAGATAGTTGCTGCGCTGGAACAGCCAACCACTGGTTGTTTCTGGGATACGGCGTAGTTGGGTGCGTCATCTACTTTGTTGCTGAAACAGTCTCACTCCCACTGCCATGTTGGCAGAGCATCCACATTTGGGCTGGGGATGCTTGAGTTTCAAGGATGGAACGCGACATGCTGGCCGGTTTCCACGCTGAATGCTCCCAAAACTTCAGTGATGCTCAAGATCATCACTCACTGCCCTGTCTGAGTGATTGGTGATATCAATGGACACGGCATCCACATGTGGTATTTGCGGAATCCCTGCTGATGTTGGGGTTGTCCCGAGTCCCCCGCTCTTCCGAAGTCCGGGTGGTTTGGTCACCCACGTCGCGCTTGGCATGGTCCAGGCTGACTAGACTCCACCATCAGCATTACTAGCGATAACATTCATCATGGATCCCACGTATCTCCGAGTTGACCTATTAATAATCCCACCTCGCTCTTTTTGCTCGTTTGCGCTTTCATAGTCATTCCCCTTGAATCCACCCTGCGCATTCTCGAGATATGGCATGCAGTTTTCTCGCCGAACCCTCTATATTTGACCATTATTGCGTCTGATTGCTACTTCTCGGCCTACCTTAACTGCGATGCGATAGCTCCTTGCCAGACGACGCACCGACCTTCCCACGAGAGCATCTCGCTGCGCATACTGCCTCTCTACTCGCCTTGAAATATCAAACGTAGAACCGTGTGCGCGCACGTCGGGTCGACCTGGCGCACGCAAAACGAACCTCTAACAACATGGTCAGAGCCACTCGTCCCTCCACCGAGGTCGACGAATCTACTCGATTGTTGGGCAGCAACGGAGGCCTCGAGTCTCGGGGTGGACATGCTATAGGCTATATTGATAATTGGGATGGACTAAAAGACTTTGACCATCTCCCCTGGTGGCGTAGACCTTCAGTGCGCTCCCTTGCTGTCAAAACTCAATCGGCCCCTAGTTCTGACCTCATATCTCACCCCCCTCTAGGTCTTTTGGCTGCTTGTGCCATACTCCATCTTCACTCTCGCGTTTGGTGGTATTCTGGTTCCGCGACTAAACTTGTGAGTATTCCCCAATCAAGTTACGATCTGCAACATCCAGTTCGAGTTTGCTAAACATGGAGGGACCGGATGTAGAATTCTCGGGCTTGTCTGCAAGCAATATTTTGCCGACCAACAACTGCAGGATCCGGATATGTCTTTCGCCCCTGTGCTACCGGGAGCTGAAAATCCGCAATGCAAGACTCCCGAGGTGCAGAGGAATGTCTCAACATTTATGCTGGTGCTGAATCTCGTCATTGGTGTTTTAAGCGCCATTGTCGCTCCGCGCATTGGTTACTTGTCAGATAGGTATGGTCGCACACGGCTTATGGCTTTCGCCTCAGTTGGCGGAGTCCTTTCCGAGCTCACGACCGTCTTGGCCGCTCAGTACCCGGAAACCATCAACTATCGGTGGTTGATTTTGGGTAGCATCTTTGAGGGGTTGACAGGTTCCTTCACAGCGGGCAACGTCATGAGCCAGTCATATGCGAGCGACTGCACGCACCCATCGCAGCGCGCTGTCAAAATGGGCTACATGCACGCATGTTTATTTGCTGGATTGGCGTTTGGTCCCCTCCTCGGCGGCTACATTGTCAAATGGACAGGCAGCCTCGTCACGCTCTTCTACTTTGTGATCGGATGCCACATTTTCTTTATTTTCTTTGTCGGCGCTGTTATTCCCGAATCACTCTCCAAACGAAAGCAGCTCATTGCCCGCGAGGCGTGGAGAAAGGAGCAGGAACTGCGATCTCAGACGCCGTCCTCTTGGATTACTGGCGTCAAGAACGCTAACTTTTTGGAACCGCTCAGGATTCTCTGGCCCACTGGCCCAGGCACCTCGCCTGCTCTTCGACGCAATCTCGTGGCTCTGGCTCTGGATGATGTTGTGATTCTCGGATCTGCCATGGCTGCGGGTGCCGTCATTATTTTATACAGTGGTTATACCTTTGGCTGGGGCACTCTCGAGAGCTCCAAGTTTGTGTCTGTCTTGTCTTTGGTCCGGGTGTTTGTTCTCATGGGTATTTTCCCCATCATAAACTACTTTGGTCGCACTCGTCCTCAAGCTCGCCTGAAGGCTGCCGGCATAGTTCCCAAGCAGGTTGGAGCAGATGTCCTTGACATCTGGGTGCTCCGATTTGCTCTTGTTTCCGATATCCTGGGTTCCATCGGATACCTTCTGGCGCGCTCAGATAAGCTCTTCTTCGCGTCTGGTATGGTCACTGCATTTGGTGGCCTCGGTGGTGCTACCAGCCAGGCCATTATAACCAAGCATGTGCCGGCGGAGCGAGTTGGCCAGCTTCTTGGCGCAATCGGCATGCTTCATGCTCTGGCGAGAGTCTTTGGCCCTCTACTATTCAATGGTTTGTATGCTGCAACAGTGGCAACTTTCCCACAGGCCATCTTTGTGCTCCTGGCCTCTACCTTTTGCATGGCTCTTGCGGCCGCTTTCTTCGTGAAACCCCATGGTGAGCACTTCCTTGCGGTTTAAAAATTATCTATTCAGCATGCTAATCCGCTGCAGTTCATTGGGAGGAGGATTCCCAGGAGGAGCAAGAGCCATTAAATCCCAATTTGGATCCTGCGCATGTTGCGATCAACGAAGAAGAACAGATTCGTTTTCAGTAAATGATTCAGGGTGCATTTTTTGAGATTCTAGATTTTTGTTATTTGAGCAATGACTGGAGTTGGCTTCCGGGCACCTCGTGCTTGAGTAACAGGGGCGGGGTTTAGTAAGGGACATGTTTTGTATTCCATCTCTATGATTTCCTAGAATACGCCGAGCAATGTGATACAAAACATCAATATGTACGATTTGGCATATGGCGTTGCCTCTGCAACCGGGTATCAGAGGGCATGTCTTCCCCTGTAATCCTTGGGCAGCCCGCCATCATCTCTTTTTGGGGTGGGGCTGCGGATGCCCACGCCAACGCGACACATGACATCAGCTTCGAGCAAGCTGCCAAATGACACAGCTACATCATCATAGCCACCCACAGCTACATCCTAGTACCACATAAACCCTCACCCATGGCCCAATCGTACACACATTGAGCGACCATAGTGAGAGCCCTACTTCTTCTGGAAAAAGAAAAAAAAAAGGCTTTCCAGTGGGTGCTTTTGGAGGGGCATGTTTGCATTGAAGGCTGGTTTGTCAAGATCTTTTGCCGCAAGGCGCAGCATCAGAGGCATCATGACTTCTACGGGCACGGGTGGGAGGACCATTAAGTTTGGGCCGTTCGAAGTGACAAAACAAGTGAGTCAATATGGTATATCTGCTCTTGCGAACAGAAATACTTTATTTTGAAGCTTTGGGCCCGTCAGCATTGGCCCTCGACGCGTCTTCAGCCCTCTACACCTCATGGAAATGAAATTTATTTTCATCATTATCATCATAACCACCGTCGCCTTTTCACAGATTGCTAATCATTTCCGTAGGTCTTCCTCACGACACCCCACTCGTTCGCTCTCGTCAATCTCAAACCCCTCGTTGCCGGCCACATCCTTGTCTGCCCGCTTGCGCCGCATCGGCGCCTGACAGATTTGGCACCTGAGGAGACGGCGGACTTATTCACGACAGTGCAGCTCATGCAGCGGCTCTTGGCGCGCTTATACTTCCCGTCTCCGCAGCCCGAGGCCGGCAGCTTTTCAGTTGCGGTGCAAGACGGCGCCGCGGCGGGTCAGACGGTGCCGCACGTGCACGTGCACGTCATTCCGCGACAGATGGGAGACCTGGGGGCGCCCGACACCGTGTACGTCAAGATGGCGGGTGAGGCGGGTAATATCGGCGGAGCACTGTGGGATCGTGATGTGCTGTTACGGCGGCCGGAACCGGGTGGTGGGTTGCCGAGGGTAGATGACGAAGACCGGCACCCGCGGACTGAGAGCGAGATGATACAGGAAGCAGAGAGGTACAAGGTGTTGTTGAGAGAAATGGGCGTTGAATAAAGGGAATCCGAACAGCTGGATAAGATGACGTTTTTGGCATGGATGATTGTGTGATAACCCTCAGTTAGGGTCGATATCCAATGTCCAAGCACAAATGATAAGGGCTGACTGGCAGTGGAGAATGTAAACAAACAGACAGACATAAAAACAGAAATGCGGATATATAAACGAGATCGCATTTAATAATTTGTCCACCGTTTTCAGATTGATATTCTAGCGGGCACGTCATCTGCAGTCAGGGACCTTGGCCGCGTAATTTTGAGAGTTGGGTTGGCAATGCTTCGCAAGCACATGTCAAAGCCAAAGCCCAGAGATACATCGGTTGGGAATAAATTAAATGTGAGGCGCAGCACTATATGTCGAGGCTTGAAAAAGATACCTTGGAGGGTATCATGTAACTTGAACTGAACAATCGGATTTAGGTATTGCAAAATCATTTTAGGATGCATATGCAACTTATGAATCGATTGGGTTGCAGTTGGTCTCCAAAACTGATGTTTCAGACGCTTGTGATATCAGGCTTTCCAACCTCGGATAATGGTCAAGTGACTACTAGGATCACGTTGCATACCTCAGCATAGAATTTTCCGGGAAATTTATGTGTTCTGCTAAATCCTGATGGCGTAGAACGCCCGTAGAGTCTTTTCTTGCCAAGGAGTATTATCCTGTTATTGTTATCAATAGTCTTCAGGATCCCAGGTTTAGGTTTGCGAGCGGGAGTACTGGTACGAGAGATTCAGCGATCAGCCATAGTCTGATAAGAGATAGCACGACCAATGGTCGGCAGGAACAACATGACATTGCCGAAGCATGGGCCAGGGGGGAGAATTAGACGTGGGGGGAACTCGGGGAGTTTTCAAGTCCCAGCATTCGGTTATCATCACTCTGATGACATGAAATGCATTTCCCCAGGAGCAAGGTCAGCGTTTCATCGAAAGTGAGCTTGCAAGTCTCCCACTCGATGATTTGCAAAAATTGTGATGTCGTGATCGACGCATCTCAACATAATTATGCCGAGGACTGTTCCTTGTCTGGACTGTTTCGATGTTGAAAATTGAAACCCCAGGGAATGGGATAACTAATGCAGGTTGTTAGCATCTCCAAGCACAATGTGCATATATATATTCAGTGCTAGTTAGATTGGCTGATTCGAGACCAACATCCGACTTCACAAAATCCCCACCAATCGTGAGGGGCGCTTTAACGGGGCGCCAATGAAACCATGTGCGGCTATCCAGCTAGCCTATAGCTTATACGCTACCCGATTTGGACCACCCGTTGGTAATAAATAGCTGTAGGGGAAATTCAAAGAGTAGCCGAAGGTCGGAATGTGTCAGGCGATAAGACGCGAGTCAACTGTCTCTTGGGTCAGGAGTGTCATGCATGCATGGTCTTGGGCTAGACATGATGCTGGGCGATACCAGGCACATCTGAAAATTGTGCTAAGCTCTAGCTTGTACATCCAACGGGCCTCGGCTCACATCGAAGCATTACACTATTTCAGAGTCGTAATCGAAATGGAACCAAAGGGCGAAGATGGCGAGAGGAGGGAAGTAATCTACTCGGTGGGCGGACGTGCGAGGGGCCGAACGCGAGTGCCAGCCGCGCGGATGGTGTGTCGTTGAAATGTGTCCCCACAAGCTGTGGCTGATCCTCGTCGACTCCAGGCTTCAAGACGGGAACTAGTGCAAGCCCCGGTTAGCGGACTTCAATAAATGCATGTGGGATGGAGCATGGAGGGGCTAGGGTGGGTCGAGTCATGGCAATCCTAGTCGAGAGGCACGAGGGTTACTCAAAACACAGCATGAAGAACGGTAGGACGACGATGTGGGTGTTTTCTGGCTCTCTATCGACAGACGCAAAATGAGAGGGCTAGTCCCACAATTGCAATTGTTTTAAGCCGAGACTGCCCTGAGGTAGTATCAATGGCAGAGTGGCGGTGGGGACGTTGAGTTGGTGGTGCGGCTTTGCAATTGTGTGCCCGGAGGTTTGATAGCCGGTGGTGACAATAAGCTAGGACTAGAGGAAAGGAACGAAAAGAGGCCCAGCTGCGCCCTGATCTGGGCTTCCATGAAACCATGAGCGCGCATGCCTAAGTGTGGAAAACTGGTTGGGTGGGTCACGGCCAAGATGAGATTACAGGTCAAGCTAGATGAGCCACTGACAGGATTTGTGTTTAGCCCATCGGTTTTTTTGGATTGTGTTCTATTTATCCGTCGGCCAGCCCCAATGCGATCGGACGTCGATCGAAAAGGGTACTTCTGGTATGATTGATGTGGCAGGGAAAGGGGAACAGTGCAGAAAGCAATGGAATGGGGTGTGGGAAAGGGAGGGGGAGAGGGAGGGGAGACAACAGGAGCAGAAGAAGCGAGAGGGGAGGAAGGGAGGGATGGCAATGGGGGAATTTCGGAGGTTCGAGGCGAACGTGCCAAGTTGCATACGATGCAGATGCGCGGGCGCACAGACTCGCGCCATCAAAAGCCGCCAACTAACGTTGCAACGGCGGCACTGGCTCAACGGGGCTTAGTGCTGGACGCTTCCGGTCTTCGGGCGCTTGGTTCGACATGGCACAACACAGGCGCATTGCCATCGAGTTCTGTGAGTGGTGGCATCAGGGTGTGTATGTCCCTGCTAGGCAATTGCTTCTTGTTGCGAGAGACATCCATGACGTCCCGAGGGGCAGACCCGATTGTACTCAAAACGCTTCGTCCCGGAGCCGCATCCTATGTTTCAAGCGGGTGATGACGCCTGTTTGTCTTGAAAAGTGTCTGTCCGGACTGGTGGAGAGGGTCCTGTGGCAAATGTGTCGGTCTCGGCTTCTGGAATAGTGTTTTTGTTGTGAGACGAAAACGCACACACATGTGCGGTGGGCCGATCTGGGCATGTCTGGACTGGCACTTGAGCAAGGTGGATTTCTGCGACCAGACAGCAGAGGCAAGTTTAACCGGGCATCAGGACATTGGCATTGCCATAGCAGCAGGGCACTTGCAGAGCCCACATAAGCTTTCCCCAGGTGGGCAAAGACGGTGCAGTCGTTCGAGGTGCATGTAACGAGAGGAACGTCCGAGCATGAAGGGACGATGGCCGGGAAGCCCGCTGTCGGCTCTGGCTTACACCACCTTGTCGAAATTTCATCCAGGGTGGCGGATCGCAGGGAGCTAGGAACAGGCCAATCATAGTTTATCGCTTGGCTCCAATACTGGGTAGAAGCATAGCGGTCCACCTCAAAATCGACATCCGGGTGTGCACAAGCCACAGACACACGAGCCAGCGCTGGTCACGATGGCCAATCAATTTTTACGCTTCTCTGCTGCATGTATGCAGACCTTGCAGGTCTTGCAGGCCTCGGATGCACGACGTGGGAGCTTCGCGCCATCATCGAAAGCCGGGGGCCGGGGAGCCGCCCTGCACGAGTTGTCGTCTCCAGCCAGGGTTTGATTGCCCAAGAAGCACCAGAAGGTACCCGAGGAGGGGATTTTGCATTCAGCACTAATCGGACAGAGTGGACCCTATATTCAACAGTCACCGCCAGCCGACCAGAGCTTGTTCTAGCGACGCTCCGAAGGATGCCGCCAGGTTCTCAGAGGAAGCAAAATTTCGTACACGTCACGAGACGATCACCTCCTGGATCGAGCTGGTCGTCTTTTAATGGCCTGGCAAAAGCTTGTACATATGCCAAAGCAGGTGAGTCAACAAGTGGAGGGGCGGGCGGTGGGTTGCAGTTCCAAACCGGCCTTTCATCCCTCCTCTTGATTCATAAACGCCTCGGAAACAGCTACGGCAACCCCTCTCTCCCACCCAGCTAGGCAATATACCAGGGATTCTGGCCAATCCAGGAAGATTCGAAGCCCGGGCCAGATGGCCCCAGCTGTTTTCGCCTCTTCGCACTCCCGGCTTCGTCCAACAGATGTCTCGGCTGACTTGGATACTACCACGCCGGGATCTGCCTCTCCCCGGCGTTACCCTCACCAGCCTGTCCCGGCTCTTCCAGCCCAACACCAAAGCTAAGACCCCAGTTCCCAGATAGTTTCCGATAGAGAAATTGCATATGGGCCCCAGTAGCAGCTTTTCTAGCCCATAGTCGCCCCGCATTCTGCAAACAACCTCGAGAAACTCTTATCGGTGCCCACTCTAGTCTGCGGACCCTAGCGCACTCCACCGGAAACCTCCATGGCACTTACACAACTCCAGCCGGCCCTGGGTTCAAATATGCCCTCTGCCACCCTCCCTTTCTTCCTCGTTTCTCATCCGTTTCCGATCTCCTTCATCCCCTTCGTCACTGGCTTGACTCTTGCTCTCCCCCTTTCCGTGCAGTGTTTCTTGTATTTTTTTTCCCTTGTGGGTTTTGTCTGTCTGAGTGTACCACCTCAAGTCTGCAACACCAGAGCCCAATTTTTTTTGAATCACTTTTGGCGCATACTCCTCCACCCTGGCCCAACCACCATTTGCAATTATATACACATATCGCATTTTATCGTATACGAGTCTTCCAATTTCATCAAGTCAAGTCTCTACAGCCGCTTTTAGGTGGAGAAGCCATGCCTCTTTTTGGACAGCGTGGTACCCAACCCCATAGCCCAGATGACTTCCCGACCATTCAACTCTTCTTGCTAGGTGAGTTTTATTCGAGATTGTTGACGATTGGACATGGCGAAAAAGTCTAACATGATTCTGCACAGCCATCGTCCGACTTGCAGAGCCTGTTGCTTTAACCTCCATCTTCCCCTATGCGTGGGCCTTAGTTAAAGACTTTGAGATTGGAGATGAGAACCATGCCTCATTCTACTCCGGCCTCCTTATCTCAGCCTTCTCGTTTGCCGAGGCGGTCATGGGCATGTATTGGGGCGGCCTGTCAGACCGCATTGGTCGTAAGCCTGTCCTAATGCTGGGGTGTGTCGGTACTATGCTCAGCATGATCATGGTTGGAATCGCGCCAAACTTTTGGGTTGCCCTGTTCGGCCGAGCACTCGGTGGCATGCTCAACGGAAATATCGGGGTCATTCAAACAATGGTTGGTGAGATTGTCACCCGACCAGAGCATGAACGTAAGTTTGCTATTGACAAGCCGGCCTATGCTGAATCCAGTGAACAAGCTAACACAAGACAGCTCGTGCATTCTCCATCATGCCTTTTGTATGGAGCGTCGGCACCATTATCGGACCCTCCATTGGCGGCATGTTTGCTAACCCCCATGATTCTTGGCCACGAACATTTCCTACCGGGAGGTTGTTTGACCGGTTCCCGTACCTGCTTCCCAACCTGGTTTGTGCGTCGTTGTTGCTTCTGAGTATCATACTGGGTTTTTTTTTACTCGAAGAGACGCACCCTAAATTGCGTACTGATAAAGTAAAGCCTGTTGAGGTGATAGAATCAGAACGGTCCCCCTTGATCGGATCCTTATATCCAGGAAAGGACGTACAAGGCCCCAGCTTGCAAACGGATCAATATGGGACCATCAGTGATGCGGACAGTGACCTAAGTTTGTTCGTGTTTGAAAAGGGAACCTCATCTCCACCAAAAAAAATATGGAACAAGCGAGTTGTCGGGTTCATCATCGCCTTGTGCATCTACACCTACCATTCTATGAGCTATGATCACCTACTGCCCATATTTTTCGAGGATGAACGTGCCGCCATTCTGCAAATGTTCAAGGGTCATGCCATGTTTCCTCTGTACTCCCCTGGTGGCCTTGGATTGTCTCTTCGTGACGTGGGGGTAATCATGGCGGTTGACGGTGGCATCGCCTTGGTCGTTCAAGCCGTCATATTTCCTTGGGCTGCCAAAAAGTTAGGCACATACCGACTCTTTCTATTGGTTGCAGTGATGCATCCCATTGCCTACATTGTCATGCCGGTGTTGCTTCTGGTTCCCCAGTCGCTTCTTTATCCGGCCATATACTGTTGTTTGGCTATAAGAAACCTTGTGTCCATCACCATCTACCCTCTGCTCATGATTCTTATCAAGGAGGCAACTCTGAGCCCGAGTGCCCTAGGCAAGGTCAATGGATTGGCAGCCAGCGCAGCTGCTGCGTGCCGCATGGTTGCGCCCCCAATCGCCGGCGTCCTATACTCTCTTGGTGCCAAGGCCGGCTGCTCTGCTATACCATGGTACGGCAGCGCTGTAGTTGCTATGTTTGGAGCTTTCCAGTGCTTCTGGGTACCGCGAGCCCAAAACGATGGGGTTTCTGAGGAGCATGGAACTGTGCCCCACAAACAAATTACTGCCATCACTGTTAATGGAATTTCATTCTATGAGTCGGACGAAAATGAACATGAAAACGGAACTAATGAGCAAAATATGTTGGAGATTTTCACAATGGAATTGCCGGCTGAGCACCAGTGACCTGTGGTGGCTTGCAAAACCAACAAAAAAACACCCCGAATTGGGCTGAATGAAAGGTGCACTGTTTTGTCGACTTCATGGATTTTTTTTATTCGTTTTGCTTCCTTAGCGGGCGATCGGTTAAAATCGCTTTCCTTCACGAAACGGGTACTAGAGGCGCTGTATGACGAATTTATGGGGTTTAGAAATGGAGCAGTTGTTATGGGTCGGGTAGGAGTTTGGAGTTTATGTATTGTTTTTCAAGACTAGCTTTTCCTGTCACGTATTACCATGAACTGATATCCAGCCGGAGATTAAAGTTCATATAGAGTGAATAGAGCTAGAAGTTGTGGATACAAATATCAAAGCAATGTGGTAAATGAGCATGTTGAACCCATACACATTAGTAGCATCGCCAGTAGAAGGGCAAGTTGAAGTAATCTTATTTTGTAGGAATAATTAAAACAAATGTCAAATTTCTCCATGCTTGCCTCTTTCTTTTATAGGTGCCAGTTTTGCCATGGTCATTATGTCATCTTGTCATGATCTACAGTCGAGGCTGTTCGTCAGTGCCCAATAAGAGCGATTTTTAGCTTGGATAATTTTTGGACAGCGAATTAGTCACTCCCCGCGACGTCAACTTTAGGGCCCACTCTATCAACACGCCGCCAGCCTGGTTTTTCACCCATCGTCTCTGAAATCTTAAGCGAAACGTAGGGGAAGAGAGAGACAAGATGCAGATTGAAGAAATCACCAGAAAAATGGAGGAGGCCATGAAGCTCGCCGAGGCTTCATCGGCAGTAGCACCCACAGATGCGACGAAGCCCGAGCTACCCTTGAGGCTCACCGATGAGAAAAGATCGGTCGACGAGGTTGTGGCCGACCTCAAGAAGTCGCCGCTCTTCATGACGGATATGACGGATATGGACACGGAAAATGAAGACATCCAGGCGCTCCAGGCGCTCTCCTACGAGGGCTCGGCGCTCGAGAACAGTCTTGACTTCAAGGAGCGCGGGAACGAGTGTTTCAAGGTGCGCAACTACAGAGATGCCAAGGAGTTTTACGGAAAGGGCATCAACATCCTGTTCCTGGAGGAGCGCAAGCGTAAAAAGGGCGAGATCACAAAGGACCCGGACGGTGTGGCCGATTCTGACGACGAAATTGCCAAGCAGCGCGAGACGCTCGAGGCCCTCTACGTCAACCGCGCCGCCTGCAACCTCACGCTCAAGAACTACCGCAGCTGCTGGACCGACTGCGCGGCCGCCATCCGCCTCAATCCCAAGAATATCAAAGCCTACTACCGCAGCGCGCGCGCGCTGCTGGCCGTGGACCGCATACCCGAGGCCGACGATGTGTGCACGCGGGGCCTGGAGCTGGATCCGGAAAATGCGGGGCTCAAGGCCGTCGCCGACGACATCATCAAGCAGGCCAAGGAGGTTGACGCCCGCCGCAAGAAGGAGGCCGAGCGCGTGAACCGCGAGAAGCGCCGCGCCATGCTGGTCAAGACGGCCCTGAAGGCGCGCAGCATCCCGACCCGCACCACCAACCAGCCGCCCGAGATGGAGAACGTCAAGCTGGAGCTGGTCCCGGATCCAGACGACCCGCACAGCTCGCTGTCCTTCCCCGCGGTGTTGTTGTATCCGCTGCACCTGGAATCGGACTTCATCAAGGCCTTCAACGAGATGCAGACGCTCGAAGACCATCTTTCATATATCCTGCCGCTACCATGGGACCAGGAGGGAGCGTACACACCACAGGGGGTCGACTGTTACATCGAGACTCGCGAGGGCGGCCTGCTGAAGATGGGCAAGCGGCTGTCACTGCTCAAGGTGTTATCGACCGGCAAGATCGAAGTGGTGGACGAACTGGTGCGCATCTTTGTGGTACCGCATTCCAAGGCCGATGCCTGGGTCAAGGAACATAAAGCCAAGAGGGCGGCTGAAAGAGGCGAGGCGGGCCAGGCATAAGTAGATCCAACATGTGAGAAAGAACAAAAATAAAATGGGGGAAAAAAGAGGATGGGCGAAATACTCCAACGATCTCATGAATGATTTGGTTGATGATGATAGACTACTAGTGGTATAAATGCCAGCACAAGACCGCAACCAACTTTTCCAAAAGCCACTTCCAAATACTACCAAATAAACACCTGGCTGACATGCTTCTGTTCCATCCCACCAAACACCCCTTGATTAAAGACAGTATCCCAAAGTCGTCACATATCTAGATAGGCCTCCCCATAGGGCCTCCGTTTTTAGACCAAAGTTGTTAATGAGAGTTAGCACGGAATCTCTTGCTTCGATGCATATCATCGAACGACGTAGCGGGAACCATCCGCCTACTCTGGGTCCCCAATCTGTGAGGGGTGGTGATGTGTTGCCGTTGGTTCCTCATCTCAAGGAGTGTCATGGCCGCAGCAGCACCGGCAGGATGGTCACGCCGCTCTACCCTCGCTGTATCTCTCGCAGGGCTCGGCTCGGGTGTTCTGGTCATGACGACAGAACTTGCGCTCGTGTTGCTCATCATCGGGCTGGTACTACGCCTGTAGCCATGGCCCGAGGTCTCGTAGTCGAGTCGTCGCTTGGAACTCCAGTAGGGTGCTGACATGCCGGTATGAGACGGGGTCGGTGGAAGACTTGGCACAGCAGTAAGGCAAGGATTGGGCTCTGAGTATAGATCGTACTGGGGGCTGGAGTGGCCAGAATGGGCCCAGCTTGAGTTCGGACGGGAGGTGACTATGTACCCAGGAAGCCCTGATCCGGTGCTGGAGGCAGAATTCGGCACGGAGTGGAACTGGCCATCAATGTCATCTGCTAGCCAGGATATATCACAGGTTAGGCGAGGCTTGACTGAACGCCTGCGATCTTCGGATGTGTACGAGCCAAACAAAACCCCTGGGTCGCTGCGAGGGAAGCTGAGGCTGGGGGCTACCATGTTCATATGCAGACGTCGAGCAATCTCAGCCTCATGGGTTGCCTCCATAACCAGCTGCGGGTTTATGAGCATGCGGCCAAACTCTGGCGAGTCTGGGCGGACACATTCGGAGGGGAAAGTCGGGCCAAAGAGGGGAATCAGCGCCCCTGCAATGTGATAGCAGAAGGTCGCGCAGACCGCTCTAGCGCACTGGTACGGCATCCAGTAGCCTATAACTCAGGTCAGAAAAGGCTTCAAAACTCCGCCTTAGGGTCTAGGCTACCTTGGGCGACAATGGAACCTCCTGTAATGCTGTGGGTAATTTCTTTGAGGCCTGGGTTGAGATTCAGCATCTTGGCCGGCACCGTCTACTTTGCTATTAGCGCCTTGGTGTCGATAAAGGAATCAGATCATTGCGTACTTTTCCATATTGGCAGCATTTGAAAAAAGGCGTCATGCGGACAAGGCCGACATTGTAGTCCCACATGACGGTGTATTCAGAGGTATGTCCAGGAGCCGTGAACTCATATCGAAACACTATGTCGTCGCTGTCAATGGCCTATTCTTCGAGCGCACTTTGGAATATTCACCTTCAAAGCTCTCTCGTCCCGTCTTTTCGTAAAAGTCCTTCTTGCCGCTGTTGTATGGGATGTGCGAGCAAGATTGGTAAATGTGGCCGAAGGACGTGACCCGGAACCTGCGAATCTCGAAGAGAGAAGTTTCGTCGATGTTTTCAAACGGGGGGTATTTGATAGGACCACGGAGCTTAGACTTTGCCAGGCTACTTGGATCCTTGATGGACCGAATGGGAGGTATGTGTGGGTATTCCATAGCTGTAGGCGGAATGTCTGTGGTCGAGGCAAATGCGGGAGGCGAAGACGAAGTGCTGGATCTAAACAATTGCGCCTTCTCTCGCTCCGAGGGAGCAGGGTTAAGGAGCGTCTTGAGGGAAAGCATACCGAAGATTAACGGCTGGTGTTGGGTTTTGAGACCAAAAAGTCAGATGGTGAAGCAAAGGTGGCGTGGCATGCAGGAGACAAGTATGCAAATCATGGAAAGATGGATGATCCAACTGGGTTGAGGGCACGGCGGGCAGCCGCCGTGATATAACCAAGCCGAGACTGCAGGGAGGGACAGGCGGCAGGAGTAGCCAGTGGAATCTCTTCGTCCTCAAGTCACTCTTCAGCTTGACAAACAACTCCGGGCAGGACAATCTTGCAAAGACTAAAGACTTGTTGCCTCCCCTCCCCCGACTTGTCGTGTCAAGGCAAGGGACCCTGTCTGCGTCTTCTTCGCCGAGAGGCTTTCCAATCAGCACATCAATTCCAGAAGCCTAATTTTTTCTTTTCAAACACCCCCGGTCTCTCGGGAGGGCTTCTTTGTCCGAGTGCTTGGGAGCGGCGTCTCGGGTGTGATAGTCTCATACGTAAAACCCCCACCGCTGTTCTTAAATAAATCTCAGCAAAAGCCACCAGATGAGAAATGACAAATCCAGGCAGCTTGGTGTGCACGAAGACGCTAAATCAAAGAACTTGGTTCAGGCTAAGCTATTAGGGTCACAACCAAGAATGAGGAGGGGAGGAGGGCAGGTAGTTTGATGAGTAGAGACGAGGCGTGTCCCACAACCTAGATGTTCCCTGTCATGCCTGGGAGCCTCCGCACCGGAGTGTCTGCGCCTATGATCTTAGGGCCTCGCCGTATCAAACAGGCCCGGCGTGTACTTCCATCCTGTCTTTCCGCATCTACACAGAAGGTAAAGAACGGGGGCCGGGAGTGCACACCGATCCCGCCTGGAGTGGAGAACGCGGCCGTCTCCCCTAGTTCCTTGATACTTGCTCCTATTCACACTCCCATGGTGTATCCTTTATTGAGTCTCATGAACGGCTCGTCTGAGGAGTGAATATTTTTTTTTTTTTAAATATTGGTGACTTCACTACGGAAAGACGCGGCCCCATTGCAATGATCTGCAAACGATGTCATGATGCAGTCTTGTGGCGACGGCCGCACTTTTAGATTCGGAGTTTAGTCGCTTGAGGGCCATAGGAGGCGTGTAGCTGAAAGGAACCACCCCCAAGATGTTTTTTTTTTGGAGGAATTGAGGTACCTCCGGATGCTTGCATGCCCCCATGGCTCGGGACACCATCCCCTGGCCCATTCAGTAAGAAGAGTGCAACCAAGAGAAATTAGAGCTTTCATAGCAAGTCTAGAATGATATTTACGGACCCTAGAGCTAGGCAGGGCTTGCTTAGGCGACCTTGCATCCAGAAATAGCAAGTGAAGGCTAACTTTGGTTGAATCAGGCTAAGATGATCCAGTGTTTGATGCTGGTGAAGATTCCAGGATCTCTCCAAAGCTAGCCTCAGGGTGAAACATTGTAGCAATTCATTCCTTTAGGTGGGGGCTAGACCGCCAAAGTTTCCCGTGTGCCTTGCATGGCTGGGCAGAGATGTGATGCAGACACCCGCCGTACTGGTCCATCCTCTCACCGACATCTAAGGAAGCTCGACAGGAAGATCTCCAGATGAAGAATAGAGCGGCAACTCCAGGATCACGATGTCCCGCCGTTTCGCTTCCAGTCCAAATACGTTTGGATCACGGCTGTCATTCTGCCATTCCTTGTTACTCACAAGCTTGCTGGTGTACAGACACAAGAAAAATGTCCGAGGGAACACAAGACCATGCCCGATATGGAGGCCATCCAAATTCTTCAGAATACTCTTGATCTCCATTTCAAGCCCACGAGCCACCCCTGGTACCGAAGTTGCGGCCTCGCATGTTTCTTTGGCAATCACCGGATGACCCAGCCATCACAAGACGGATGAACACATCCATGTGCATTATACAAACATGTCTAACTTTCTCAATGGACGCATATGGATTTCGATTATGCCCAGTAGTCAAGCATCAATAAAGGTGACTTGATGCTGGTTATATAACTGCAGTTCTAAATGGAATCGGCAAGTAGAGTATCGTGGGGCGTGTGTCCGATGAACCGCCAGTTGTTTGAGCACTGGTGTATATCCAGGTTCCAGGTTCCGGGCCCAAGTTAGTACTTGTGGCGCCAGAACATGGTGTTCGACTTCTGGTAGCATCCCCTTCAGGTATGTAGGGGCCCCATTGATGTTGACTGGCTGCTGGACCGAGTAATACGCAATGCCAAGACGCGTCTGAAGAGCAGGCGGTGGGAAATTCCTGCCTGTTTGTAGTGACGGCCATCTAGCTGAAGATTCGGTGTAAATGAGAACCCCACTACTTCCCGTTAAAGGTCTTATTGTTTGGTTCCGTTAGTGAGCCCATCGGGCCGAGCACGAACGCGATTGGAAATGCCTGCCCCAACATCTTGAGCCCAGAAGAAGAGCCGAGGGAGATATATTGATCACCAAGGGACCGTTTCAGACCATTGTACAATAAAAGTGTCAGACAGCGGGAAGCCAAAATGAGGAACTGTCATTGCTCTCACGCTTAGTGCTACCATGGTCATTCAAACGGCTTCCTACATCGACTTCGGAGCAGGCTGCCTACGCCCTTTTCTGTAAAAAAAGCGGTGGAGCTTCAATCACACATCGCATGGGATGATGCCGCCTGCATGCCGTGTTGAACGGTTCCCCTGTTGAAACATACAGAAGGAAATTCTGTCTTTATTTGGACTGTAACGTGCAACAGTGCTTAGGCCGATCATTCTGTGGTTCATTATACTGGCAGCGAGGGTCCAAACTCCATTTAGGATTGCTTGTCTCGACAATGCATGCCTTCGGGATTTACTCTTGCATGGTCAAAGAACAACAGCGCGACTGCAGTATGTGATGTTGTCACCCAATTCCGGTACCAGTATTATCATTAGGAGATTGGTTGAGTTTGGGTAGTGGTAGAGCGTTCAAGAGCGAAAGGAGTCAACCAATCATGCAGAAATGGCCCTACAAGGTAGCGAGGATTTTATTCACTAGAACGCAAGTGACACAGTCAACATCGGCCACGCTGGTTTCGAAGACGGTGCAACCCCGATACTCTCCAGGGATAGCGGCCGATATTACGGAAACACAACCGCTAGTAAAGGAGCATTTCTCAACCAGGTGTTGTACGTACAGACTCGGCCCGCTGGTCAAGACAGAACCCACCCCCATGCCAGACTTCGAGGGTTGACAGGGCTGGTTCAGAGAGTATACGGCAATAAGCGGGCTGCCCCACGACCAGGTAGCTGTCAATCAAGTCGCTGAGGAACCTCTTGACTGGATAGTGCCCAGGTCCTTCCGGCTTGTGACACAAGCCAGGTCAGTGATGAAGCGAGCGGATTGCCATGGTGTTGGCGAGTTAGGCGAGTTAGGCGAGGTAGAGCGAAAAAAGGGGTGTGTTCTAGCCATCGAGCAGGATATTCCGGGCTAATTACTGAGGTTGAACTTGATCAATTGGCTTAGAATATGACGAGAAGAAATGACCATGCTGCCCCAAACCACAATGTTTGTGTATGAAGCAAGAAAAGTAAAACCCGGGGGCTGTCGAGATCATTGGTTGCTAAATCCCCCAGCACGTAGGTGTGAGGGTGCGCTGAAGTAGCACAACCACCGCTAAGATGCCGAACGTAGTGGGCACTGTTGCAATGTCAGAGCTGGAAGTGCATGGGTGAATCTTAAAATCTGTGCCTGCATGAACTGTGAGCGCAGGCCATAATGGAATAAACGGGTGACCCATACAGTACAAGAGAGCAAGTAGAAGAGTGCATAGGGGGAGGGAAGTAGAGGAAGTAAACCGCAGTGCGAATGAGCAAACTAGCCCGATACACCCCATTATTGAACGTCGGGCTTGTCCACATGTATTCCTTTATTTCTTCAATTCAGGGCTCTTATCCATCATGAGCGCCATGGCAATCACTGTTGACAGTGCGCCCACAAGGTCAACCTATAGAATATTGTTCCTATTCATTCACGGGAGCTAGATGCTTGCGGACTAGTGGGCAAGCGGAAATGGCCGGCCCCCTGTTTTGGGTGGCCACCCGAAAGTAAATAGAACAATAATAAATAAAATAAAATAAACACATCATGCCGTAATTTGGCAACACCATTGAGCCCTGGATGTTGGCGTGTCAAGAAACTCGAATGATGAATTTATTCCGATTCTGTATGGGAATCATTAATTCGTGTTGACATGATCTTCTATCGTCGTCCTCCCTGACATTTGTAGGTAGTTAGATAACTATGCAGCCACAAACATCTTTTGCATGGGGAAGGAGTGTGCCTCTCAGCCACAGCCACATGCTACCTCCATACATCACAGGGCTTGCTAGCCTAAGGCGCCGAAACACGCGTAGTCTCCACCTTGCGATCAGGATCCGACCGGGGTCGCGTCAAGGATTTGTTTACTCGCAGAAAGCGATTGCCCCAACAACATTCGCTCTTTTTTATAGCAAGCTGATGGTAAAAGTTGTCAGGCTGGCCCAATTCGTTCCCTCGCTATTTTTGTCGCGACTTTGCGCAAGAGCATCCCCCTTCGCTCGCTTGAGCTTTCCTGCCTTTGCGCCTGTTTATATCCGTCGGCAATTGCCAGCTCCTTCATCTCTGTCGGCAACATCAGTCTTGGCTAGTCGAGCCAGGACAATACACAAATCAACCAAAATGGACTCCGACGACGCCTCCGACTTCAGTTTCGGAGAGGCGTCGGATGGCTATGCCCCCGAACCGGTGAGTGTTCAATTTTCCTGCATCCCCGACTGCTGCCAGTTGCCGGCGCAATTTCAGATGTCAGCGCCTGGCAGGCATCCAACACATCTTCCATTTCGCAACAAAGCGCATTCTCGCTCGCGCAACCCTTTCAACACCAGTTCTTCCTTCTCGCTGGCCGAGATAGCACGCCATCGGGGATCATGCCACTGACTCCTGAATCACAGGCGCCCAAGGTCAAAAAGGCCGCCAGCAAGCCCGCTCCCAAGAAGATGGTGCAGACAAGCCTAAAGACGAAGCCCGCGGCAAAGAAGCGTCCCAAGCCTGAAAGCGACGATGATGCCATGAGCGATGGCTCGGGCATGGAAAATATCCCTCCCAAGAAGCAAAAGAAGGAGTTGGGTGGCGATAGCATGGCTATCGATAGCCCACCGCCCAAAATCAAATCAGACAAGACAGCCACCGAGAAGTACCAGAAACTGACACAGCTTGAGCACATCCTCAAGCGACCCGACACATACATTGGATCCGTTGAGAGAACCGACCAGCAGATGTGGGTTTTCAACAAGGAAGCCTCTCTGATGGAATACCGCAACGTCGGCTTCGTACCTGGTCTGTACAAGATTTTCGACGAAATTCTGGTCAACGCTGCCGATAACAAACAAAATGACAGTTCCATGACCTTCATAAAGATCACCATTGATCGAGCCGCTGGAGTCATCAGCGTTGAGAACAACGGAAAGGGTATCCCTGTTGAAATCCATGAGAAGGAGAAGATTTATATTCCAGAGCTCATTTTTGGACATCTGTTGGCTGGTTCCAACTTTGATGACACCGAGAAGAGAACAGTTGGTGGTCGAAATGGTTATGGTGCCAAGCTCTGTAACGTTTTCAGCACCGAATTCGGCATCGAGTGTCAGGACAGTGGAAATGGAAAGAGGTACAAGCAAACATGGACCAACAACATGCAGAGCATGGGCAAGGCCAAGATCACCTCAAGCAAATCATCCGACTTTACTCGAATCACATTTAAGCCAGACTTTGCCCGGTTTAGCATGCCAGACGGCATCGATGACGATCTGGAGTCTTTGCTGTACCGACGCGTCTACGACATGGCGGGAACGGTTCGTGGCGTCAAAGTTCACCTTAACGGCGAGGTCGTCAAGTGTAAGGACTTCAAGTCCTATTGTGACATGTACGCCAAATCGATCGCCAAGCAAAGGACCGATGAAGAAGGTGCTGCTGCTACTTGTGCTGTTGACATGGACAAGGACAAGGGCCATCCACTATGGGAGGTCGGATTTGCAGTCTCAGATGGAAATTTTCAACAGGTCTCTTTTGTCAACTCCATCGCGACAACTTCTGGTGGTACTCACGTTAACTACATCGCTGATCAAGTTACGGCATACTTGCTCAAGGCTCTAAATAAGAAGAAGAAGGGTCACACCCTGAAACAGAGCCATCTCCGCAATCACATCTTCATTTTTGTGAATTGTCTCATCACCAACCCTGCCTTCAACTCTCAAACCAAAGAACAAATGACGACTAAAGCAAGCCAGTTCGGCTCAAAATGTGTTCTCGGCGAGCAGTTCCTCAAAAAGATATCCCAATCAGAGGCTATCCAGAATATCATGGAATTTGCCGAAAGGAAAGCTGATAAACTACTGGCCAAGAGTGACGGAAGCAAGCGCTCTCGTGTCAGCAACGCCAAGCTCGTCGAGGCCAACTTGGCAGGCACTCGTCGAGGCCATGAGTGCACTCTGATCTTGACTGAAGGTGACTCCGCCAAGGGTTTGGCTGTCTCGGGTCGCGCTATCCTGGACCCTGACCGCATTGGTGTTTTCCCACTTCGAGGTAAACTGCTCAACGTGCGTGATGCGTCAATTGACCAGATTTCAAAGAACCAGGAAATCCAAAATATCAAACAATTTTTGGGTTTAAAGCACAAACAGGTATACACCGACACCAAAGGTCTCCGGTACGGTCATTTGATGATTATGGCCGATCAAGATCATGATGGCA
Source organism: Calonectria henricotiae (assembly GCA_020623695.1). NCBI lineage: Eukaryota > Fungi > Ascomycota > Sordariomycetes > Hypocreales > Nectriaceae > Calonectria > Calonectria henricotiae. The sequence continues at coordinate 38,387 of JAHVYB010000275.1, forward strand.
GTCACATCAAGGGTCTTCTCATCAACTTTCTTCAAGTACAATTTCCTTCGCTTCTGAAGATTCCTGAGTTCTTCCAAGAATTTATCACACCAATTGTCAAAATCTGGCAAGGACCCAACCCGAAAAAACCCCAGAAGCTGAAATCCTTCTTCACCCAGCCTGAGTACGAAGAATGGAAGGAGACTCACAAGAATGAACTCACCCGATGGCATTCGAAGTATTTCAAGGGTCTGGGAACAAGTTCCAACGAAGATGCTCAAGTTTACTTCTCCAACCTCGACGGTCATTTGAAGGAATTCCAAGTAATGAAAACCGAGGAAGCTGAGCTCTTCGATCTGGCGTTTTCCAAAAAGAAGGCCGATGCCCGAAAAGAATGGCTGGGCAACTTTGTCCCGGGTACCTTTTTGGATCATTCCACCAAGGAGATTACCTACGGTGATTTCGTGAATAGGGAATTGATTCTCTTCAGTATGGCTGACAATATGCGTTCTATTCCTTCCGTCATCGATGGCTTCAAGCCTGGTCAGCGCAAGGTCATCTACGCCTGCTTCAAGAGGAATTTAGTCAAGGACAAGAAGGTGGTTGAGTTGGCTGGTTATGTTTCTGAAAACACAGCATACCACCATGGTGAACAATCTCTCCAGCAGACAATCATCGGTCTAGCTCAAAATTACATTGGGTCGAACAACATCAACTGTCTAGAGCCAAGTGGAAACTTCGGTTCTCGACTCAGCGGTGGTTCTGACGCTGCCAGTCCCCGTTATATTTTCACCCGCCTCTCGCCGTTTGCACGAAAGATCTTTCCGGCACTGGATGAGCCCAACCTCGACTACCAAGTTGAGGAGGGAAAGAGGATTGAGCCAACCGTTTATTCCCCAATCCTTCCCATGGTTCTTGTAAACGGTGCGGACGGTATCGGCACCGGCTGGAGCACGTCAATTCCCAACTATCACCCAGTTGATATCGTGAGAAACTTGAGGCGTAGAATGGGTCGGCTTGACGAGGAAAATGGTGAAGAGCAACCATTTGAAACCATGATGCCATGGTTCCGTGGATGGAAAGGTCAGCCAGAACAGGCAGGGCCTGACCGATACAAATTCAATGGTATCGCCTATCAAGATGACAAAAATCCCAATGAGGTCGTCATTACAGAACTACCCATTCGAGTGTGGACAGATGACTTCAAATCGAAGCTGGAAAAGAACATCAGCGGCCAAGATGGCCCAACCTGGATCAAGGATTACAAGGAATTCAACGACCACCAAAACGTCCACTTTGAGATCCAGATAGATGAGAAGTATATGCCCAAGGTTCTCGAAGAAGGTCTGCTCGAACGCTTCAAGCTTCTCAAGCAGGTGGCCACCTCTAACTTGGTGGCATTTGATTCCCGGGGCCAGATCCGCAAGTATGAAAAAGTTGAAGAAATTTTGGAAGAGTTTTACGTCCATCGGTTCGACATGTACACAGAGCGAAAGGTTTGTGACGATGGCCTAGCTCAAGAATAAAATACTAACATTCGGGTAGAAACATTGGCTCGGTGTCTACCACAGTGATTACCGCAAGCTCAAGAATCAGGCCCGTTTCATCAAAGAAATTATCGATGGTGAGCTCGTCGTTGGGCGAAAGAAGAAAAGCGTGCTTGTGGAGGAGCTCAGAGAGCGCGAATACGAGGCTTTCCCGCGTGGGCAAGACAAGAAGAAGAGTCTCTCTGAAGTTGATGAGGCGGACGAGGAAGAAGACGGCGATGTCGGCAATGAAGGATCAGCTGGCGATTACGACTACCTGCTTTCGGTACGTAGAATATTGGGTTGCCGAAGATGAAGATGACGAAGTGCTAATGCGAAATAGATGCCTATTTGGTCGCTCACTGCCGAGAAACTTGAGAAGCTCAAGGAGGCCATTGCCAAAAAGAAAACCGAGCACGATGACCTGCTTGCGTTAAGCGAGAAAGAACTGTGGTGCAGAGACCTTGACGATTTTATGGTCGAGTGGGAAGCCCAGGTGGCGCTTGACAGAGAAATCAAGACCAACATCAGCCGCCTCGGCCGTCGTGCTTCCAAGAAGATAGGTGCTGGAGGTGGTCGTGGCCGAAAGGCGAAGACGCGTGATGAGGATGACTATGAACCAGAGAAGAAGGCTCGTGGCAGACCCAAGGTTGGTGCTGCCAAGGCTGCTCCTGTCAAGACGGAGACGAAGAGTGCTCAGAGGTTTGCCGAGATGTTTGGCGGTGCCAAGACCAAGGTCAAGGAGGAGAAGGACGACGACGAGGTCATGAACCTTTCAGACAATTTCTCAGACGATGACTTTGCAGCCCTGGGCAGAAATAAACCCACAGCCAAGCCTTCTCGATCAGACTCAGCGTCAGAAGACATGGAGCCAGCGCCTGCTCGCACCAAGCGGGCGGCTGCATCCAAGGCAAAAACGATATTTGATGATTCAGATAGCGACGACAATGACGACCAGATGCTCGGTGATGTCGGTGCTCTCGTCAAGGGCATTGACAAGCCGGCCGGCGAGTCGAGCAGTGGAAGGCTTAGCTTGTATGCCATGAACCGACCTGATTCAAGCCATGGCAACTCAAGTAGTCTTCCCAAGTCCAAGACAAAGTCGGTCAAATCTTTTGACTTTGACAGCCTTGACGACACCAATTACGAGATGCTAGCCAAGTCTTCACCCCACAAGACTGCAACAAAGGCAGACCATATCGATGATTTTCTTTCAGACGATGATGATCCAGCTCCTCCGCCCAAGACGGCCCCCAAGGCGGCCTCGACAGTGGCGGGCCTTGCCGGCGTCAAGAAGAGTCGAGGCCGTCCTGCCGGTTCAAAGAACAAGGACGAGGTGAAAGAGCCCAAGACCAAGGCTGCGGCTAAACCCAAGGTCACGGCAAAGAGCACCGCCAAAGCCAAGACAGCCGCCAAAGCCACCACGTTGTCACCCGCGGCAAAGGCCTACGCTGCTAGAAAAGCAGTGAAGAAGACAGTATTGGACGATGACTCTGACGAAGAAATGGAGGAGCCGTCCTCTCCTCCTCCCCGGCCGGCGGCTAGAGCCCGACCAGGTCGAGCTGTGGCCTCAAGGCGAACTGTCATTATTGATGATGAGTCGTCGGCGGCAGATCAGCAGGATGAAGAGAGCGATGACCCTTTTGAGGTGGATGATGATGAAGAATAAATTCCCCAGTTCGATGTGGATGACCACTGTTGTCATTGTTAATATTCCGGGTTCTTGTTTTGTTATTATTATTACATATCCCTGTTTTACAGTCGGTTTCTGTTTGTGGAGCGTTGAGCTGCCTGGCGATGTTTGAGGCATGACACATGGCGGTGACATTTAGGGATATATGTACGTGCTACAGGCGTCGGAGAGAAGTGACCCTTTACTTTGCTTTCGGGCGAGCTTTACTATGGAAATTGATATCCGGGCTCAATATTGCTTGGTGTTGAATTTCCGACTTGTCGACTGAACTTGACTAGACTTAACTAGACGTGCGTCGTGACTAGCGGCAAACCTGTGACATTGTTACGTCCCCCGCCTGATGGCGTTATCGATAACACAAGCTACCTTTGTTAGCGCGGGGTTGTAAAACACCGAGCTGATCAGAGGTATTGTAAACCACCCAACATCCGCCACCGTTTATTTTTCTTGTCACAACTGTGCCCCTACCAATCCTCTCCCTCTCCCATTTTCTATATCACGATGGCTTCTTCCGATGAACCCCAATCGGCCAAGTCCATCTTCCAGGCCGCCGAGGACAAGCGCCACGCCCTGCACAACTCGTATGAACCGACCTCGCCCAGCTACCGCGCCGATCTCGAGGCCGCACTCTCTCTGTACGCCCGCGCCCGCGACCAAATCTCGACGCTCGGCGTCTTCTCCCCGAACGAGGGCGCTGAGGACATTGCCACGACAGACCTGCCCCTCCTGCTGCTCGACTTCCACGTCGCCGAACTCGTCCAGAAGACGCCCAACGTGAGCCTCGACCAGCGCGGCGGCTTGCTGTCCGAGTCCCGCGCCGCCTACGAGCGCTTCCTCGCCCTCGTCGACGGATACGCCCTCGTCCCCGCCCCCTACGACCGCACGCTCGAGCGTTACCGCGACGACCCAAAGGCCTTTGCCGTGGTGGCCACCAGTGACCCGGCCGCCCGCCGCGACGGCAAGATTGCAAACTTCAAGGCTGAGAAGCAGCTCAGGGAGAAGCTCGAGACGCTGCGCCGCAACCCGCGGTACCTGGACCACGGCGACGAGGAGCTCGTCCGCGAGCTACACCTGACCCACGTCGCCTTTGCCGTCCACCAGGCCCTCCAGGCCCTTGACTCGCTCAACCGCGAACTCTACATGCTCGCCCAAGCACCGCGGCCGCCTCTCGCGCCCCCGGCCACGGCCTCCAACGCTCCCCGGCCCGACGATAACGACGCGCGCCTCGACCAGCCGCTGCGTAGTCTCTCGTCCATGGCCGGCCGCGGCGGGCCCTTGCTCTCCACCAAGGGGAAACCCCTCCAGCCCTTCACGCTGCTCGGCTCCCGCGCAGACATGGCGCGTAACGTCTTCCGCTCCGGCCACAACCTGCCCACCATGACCATTGACGAGTACCTCGAGGAGGAGAAGCGCCGCGGCAACATCCTGCAGGGCGGTGTCGAGGAGAAAACCGTCGTCGATGAGGACGACATGGAGGCGGCCGACCGCGAAACGTACAAGGCGCGCGAGTGGGACGAATTCACAGATCACAATCCCAAGGGCGCAGGAAACACGCTCAACAGAGGCTGAAAAGGCTGTTGAGGAAGGAAGCAAAAAAAATAAAAATAAATAAAACCAGCAAATGTATAGATGGCGCTATATGTATGTGCAGCACAATGCATCGGCGTTTAAAGGGACATGGGGGAGCAACAGGAAACCATCACATGAACAAGGAATGCATTTTTGCAAGGCAGAAAGTAAGAAATGGATTGATACCCTTGATATTTCTGCATCCTAGATCATGTTCGTAACTATTTCATATGCTGTGATCGATAAACAAGTCCAAAACGCCATGTACGCCCGAATCCCTCGCTACTCAAACGGGGGTGTTTTTTTATTTTAAATTCATGATAGTATAGAGAATGGTAATGTTGCCGCTACCGTGTGCATTTTCTTTTTGCCCCCTTGATATGAAACTTGGTTTTAATACAGGGATAAAAGGTATATTAAAAGAAGGAGGGAGAAAAAAAAACTATAGTTGATGTTCGGGTTTTACGAGAACAACGCTGCCGTCGCTCTCGCTGTCGTTGTCGCAGAAATCCGAGTCATCGTCAGCATCGTGTGTCATTTGGCGCTCGGCAGTTGAAGACTGTGCCTCGGAGTCGGTAGTTTCGACAAGCATGTTCACTGCCGATCCCATGCTCTGGTCGTCGACCGGAACTTCGAACCTTGCGGCTTGGTAGTCGGATGCTCCAACTGTGAACGCCTCGGAGGCGACTGAAACGTCATCCGCAATGACTCTGTCGGGGCGGTAAATGGTCGAGACACTGTCGTGGACGTCAATAGAGGCGACCGTATTGCTCCCTCTCAGTTTTAGTTCTGCAAAGTCCTCAATCATTGAACCAGCAATGCTTGACGGCTGAGATGCAGCAGAAAGGCCCGTATGAAATGAAGGACCTGGCCCGCTGGGTCCCATGTCGGTTAGGGGAATGGATTGCTCGAAAACACCTCCCGTTCCGTCATTGCATCCGCCTGCCCATAGAGGTAAGAACTTCATCTCATCGTTATTGAGCGTAAGGAGCAGATGGCGAGTGATGTTCAGCGATGGTTCAATGTCGGAGCGGATCCAAGATAGCGTAACGGGACGCATCGCCTCCAGAACACTTCTCTGAAGATCTGCCAAATCAACAACGGTGTGAATGTTCTGGTTTTGGTAAAATCGAGTCGGAGTCATGTGATTAAAGCACTCTCTCCATTCCTCTGTATGCAGCAATTCGGGTTTGTTTCCGAAAACTCTGAGGAGGGCTTTGTCTACCTCAAAGACCAGTCGGTCATACTGAATTCCTTTGCTGCCCAGGAGCTTAGACCGATTACCGCAGAACAGGTTTGTATCCAACTGTGTCCCAATTTCGTTGTATGGGACGGAGCACAAAAGCAGCTGAACCAGATTCATCTTCTTCATAATTATTGATAGCATCTCGAAGTTCCTCGGTTCAACAAACATGGCTCGGTCTTGATCCATGCTGCTATGAACGACGTTGGATGGAGAAACATCACCCGAGGCCACCAACTCCACCGCGTTGATCACTTCATGAACGAGTGCATTCATGAGTGTCCGGAGTTCTTTCAAGACAAACTCGGAGGTATGATCACCCTCGCACATGAGAAGGCGTTCGATGGCCCGCAGTCGATTCCACTGGGGTATATTCCAATGTTCAAACAAGTTCACACTCCTGAGAGTGTCAACAAGTGCCGAGATGCGCTCAACGAGGGCCCTAGTGGCGTGTTGGACGAGGTTACTCAATTCATCCGGCAAGTCACCAAGCCTTCGGCCAAATATGGTAGTGTTCCTGGGCAATGGGACATTTCCAGTGTTGGCCTCTCTGAGTGCGAGTTCGTTGACCAAGATTCGAAACGCAGCCTGAGCAATCTGTGGAAGCTGCAAGTCAAAGGCAATCTGCAAGGCCTCTTCCGGAAGCACTTCGATGAAGCGGGTGTTGAGGCCATGCATGATCCATTGGGCAACACGATCTCGAATGACATGCCCGCAGTCGAATATAATGCAAAGCTTGGCCATAGTCCAGACCCGAGCGGCCGAGTCCAGAATAACAGGCTTGCCTTCAAGGAGCATCATAAGTCGAACGATACCGTTTCGGTGACGAACGGGACAATAATCAGGAATGCGTCGCCATTTGGGCGTTTCGAAAAGTTCATTCTCACCCTCCGCCTTCATCCGCAGAATTGTGTCGGAGTGAAATGGGAGTGATGAGTTCAGCCCATAGTTCTTTTTGCTGCTGCTGGGGGGCTGTGTCTCGTCTACCTCTGGAGGGGGTGGGGGTACCAATCGGTCGCATTTGCAGACATCGTCATGCCCACAGACAAGCCAGGAATCCACTTCATGAATCATAGCAGAGCTCCACCATTTTATGATGCCTGGCGTCAGTGAGAGCTCAGTCATCTGAAAGACGAGTTCATCACCTTCATTGGGCGGAGTAAGGTCCAAGACATGTTTTACGCCCTTGGGGAGCTGGTTGACCAGCTTGCGACGTCTCTTGACTCTGGACTGGTACGTTGAGTCGAACATCTCGGCGAACTTGGGCGACCCGGTTTGGAGAAGGTTTTGGGAATGGATGAGGAACTTCTGAGAGTGGTAGGCGCTACCATTGCAATCTGAGAGGTTGGTTGAGGCTTTCAGGGGAGTCGGGTAGTCGATGAAAACCAATGTGTCGCCCTTTTGAAGCTCAACGGCGGAATGGATACGGCATAGCTCTACCATACGTGTGGACTCCATCTCTGCCCAGCTCATGAGTCGTGGGGGCCTTTGGTCCTCGGCGGCGGAGGGTTTATTGAAATGCACGCCAGCCCACATCGATATGGCGCTCGTAGAATCATCCATGTCTACATCCATGTCGTGGGTAGTGTTGGTTGCGTTTATGGACCCGAATGGTCGGTTTGTGTCTATTATTTCAGTCACTTCCGTCACGTTCAAGGTAGGATCGTCTTCATCCATCACGTCGGACCAGGGGCTGAGAATCGGGTTCGCATCATTGGAATTCCAGATCTCACTCAGATCCATGTCTGGCGGAAGGCAGTTGTGTATTTGTATGGTGGGCTGTCGACAACAGCGGAGGACGGGGTAGATAGAGTGTGTCGGTAGGACTGGAGTGGCGGACACTGGGAGCCAACTATATGGTGTATTTGTGTTTGGAGGTGCAGCTGGGTCAGAGCGAGAAAGCCAAACTTTTGTTGTATGAGGGAAAAGAGAAGAAGATAGCACGATGCCGGAGGCCTAGGGCAGCTATTTCAAACGGGCGCAAGAAGTGTCGGAGGAAATGATTGTCAAGAAAGAGGCCGAACAGGCTATGACAGTGGCACGGCGATCCGCGCTGCTGACACCCGGCGCAGGCAGCCAACGGAGAAGAGACCGGGGGGTATGATGAAGCTAGCGTGTACAGCGCAAGCAAGCCGATTGAGGCTGAGTGAGCAGCGAGTAGCAACAATGCAATGCACTGGCAAAGCCTCTTGGAAAACGCCTCGACCGGGACTGGCCAGCATGCGAAGGGAGCCAAGTTTCGATGCCTGAGCGATGGTTGCCTTGAAGAAGTATGTTTTTGGTCAGCCCGCAGAGTCTGGTGGTGGTACCTCTCATTCCTGACGCAAATACATGGACGGATACATTTGTATTGATCGAGCCGGCATAGCCCATGTCTCAATTGTTAGTATCTGAGGGGCGGGGGGGATGAAGATCGAAAAGAAAGAATCCGCGATAATAGAGGTTTTGGTTTACGAGAGAGCTTCTTCCAACGCTGCGTTTGTACTACGGTTTGTACTACGGGTATCGCTTGGGAGTTTATGTTTAAATTATACACTGATAACACCAATTCTATCTGGCCGTGGAGATTGCCTGCCTGCTGCTTGCTGCTTCCGCTTTCCCTCTTTCCCCCTCAAAAGTTCCTTTTGGCATAGCTGTGAGGAACTATGGTGGGGCAGAGTCGCTCTTGTTGGAACCATGGACTGTGACTGTCCAATTAAACAAGCTACTCCGCCATGTGATGCTCTGGCAGGAAACTAACTGATCATAATGAACTGCGCTAGTAAAGCGGACGGGTGCCGTTCTTTGGCGCCTGTTTTTTTCTGCAAGGCGCAGCAGGCAGTTGTTATGATGGATGCAATACAAGCCGGTAATGTCCCGGATAGGTACACTTTTTTCTTCTTTTTTTTCTTCTTTTTTCTTTCCTTTTTTTCTTTTTTGTCCCCCTCTAAACCAATGTGCACGGCAGATGCAGATGCATAGGTATGCTTTGCCGGTCGAACGGTTTCACTTGCTTATCTTATTGTCTCTTGGAAACTAGACCCGGCGGAATCGTCGCTTTGTTTTCGCTGTCATGTGAAAGGATTCTCCCCTGCTGCCTGTTTTCGGCCAAACCAGGGTACAAAGCAACGCGGTCGGCAACCCCACATAATCGACTCCAGTCTTGTACATCAACCCCAAGTTAATACGGCCATCCATCTGGATGAAATCATGTCCCGGGCCAGATCGCCCACTCGCTAATAAATCACCATCCCGCAAATTCCTCTCTGCCCTACGGCGCCGCCCCGCATCAGTTCAACCCCCCCCCCCCCCCCCCCCCCCCCCCCCCCCCCCCCCCCCCCCCCCCCCCCCCCCCCCCCCCCCCCCCCCCCCCCCCCCCCCCCCCCCCCCCCCCCCCCCCCCCCCCCCCCCCCCCCCCCCCCCC